>CM055265.1:7441367-7644602 GCA_029237695.1 Conchocele bisecta | reverse complement strand
GATTACCGAGAGTTTCAAATTCTGGGTTGAGATATGCCTCAAAATCGTATACTACTGATATGGATAAAGAGTAGTGTCCGCAACCGATCTTTATGTCTTTACCAGTTCTTTGAAATTTCGCATTCCCACATAACTACTAGGTTGAATTCTTTGCTTCTTCTAATAAGTGTACTCTTCTCATAGTGGATGCGCGTTCTTCTTTTCTATGTTTTGCATGAATCTCACACCCGTGCCAGTAACAGCCGTGATATTGATATACGGTATTGGTTTCTGGACAGTATCCATCTACTGGAGCTCCTAAAATCCATCTTTCACCCCCGTGTCCACACTGTTCGTGGTGAATGTGAATTCCCTCGCGCTTTTCCACAGAGTACATCCAATCGATCGCCCCATAACTGTTAGAACTTTTTGGGTAGAACGCTTTCTCGAACGACGAACGCGGGCGCTCTAAATAATTACCATCACATACTACTTTTGTCTCACCTTTCATACATTTTGGTCCGTGTCTCTTCATATTACTCGCTTTCGTGAATTTCTGCTTGCAATTATCGCAGGCGTAAATTTTAGATAGGTTTTTAAGGTTTTTTATTAGAAATGCGTGATTATTAAACAGTCCTATTGTCATTGGTTTATTACCTATTGCCTTATAGTGCGCTGGTACCTTTTTCAACCACCATACGTTACATTGGGTGGGTTGATATTCTTCTATACCGATTTTAAAAAAACTCTTCAACCTTTTTCAGATCTGAAAAAGGAATTGGTGAAACCACATTACTACCAAAATATTGCTTACTAAGTTCTTTCGCCTTTTCTGTACATCTGTCGGGTCTTTTATCTGTCATATGCATAGCTAGACACCTGAACAGACAAAGGTCGTCATTATACTTATCTAAAGAATACATACCTTTTTTATTCTTCAGCCATTCTGGAAGTTCTCCTCCTGCCGCTTCTTTGGATTGTAGTCCCAAATCTTTTCCCCTACTACCCTGTATTAGCTTTACGAAAACCTCTACCCATCTTACAAACTTCCACTTTGTATTCGGTCTGTCTATTTTATCGGACATTATTCGTGTTTGCTCCTTATCTGACAGCCATTTTTTAACGGTTTACATTGATGATATGGTTCGCTGCCACCGAGATTTTTGTGCATTATTATAGTTACAGTTTCCATTTTTAATTTCCTCCATATGTTCTAGCTTGTAAGAATATGAATATCTCAAATAAAAATTGGTTGTTAGATACGGAGCGAGTTTCTCGGACATGCGTTCAGACTCGTTAATGTTAATGTTTTTACGAAAGGATAATGTAACTACCCGTCTTCCATTTTCTAACTTTTCCAATGTTTCATCGTGAGCCCCCTATATTTCTTCACCTTTTTCCACTATCGCGCGAACGAGAGATCTTTTTATTTTGTATTGGGCCACCTGTGTGTCTAATTTGGGACAAATTATTGTGCTTGAAGGTTTTATTACACTAGCCCTTAACTCCGCAATACTTTCTTTTTAAATTCTGTTACCAACTTCATCCGCTAGTGAGATGTTTGTAAATGCCCCTCTTTTATAGGCGCGGGTAAACCGCTTCATAAACGCCTCATTCTTTGTGGCATTTATCAGATTTGTCAACCCCCTAACTCTCAACCGTGTACTATAAGTAATCCCTAGAGATTCGGCTTCTCTTCTCAAACTTTCTATTTCTGCTCTAGTTTCTGGCGTTATCATATTTTCTGTATTATACTTTTGTATATATACTTTTGTATAACCTATAAAATTTATCTGTTCAATTGGACGTCAAAAATTTACATAATGTTTTTTTGACGTCCAATTGAACAGATAAATTTTTTATATACATATATAATGGAGTGTGAGACTTGTTGTAAGACGTTTACGTGTAAAGACTATCTACGAAGGCATCTAGCGAGACGTAAAAAGTTTCCTTGTGTCCCCCCACAATTTATTCAATGCCCTAGATGCCCTTGTAAATTCGTTAGTGCCCAAACTCTTTGTAGACATAAGCAACTACGCTGTCAGGTGGCTAAAGGTGAACGTGGTAGAATAGAGCTGGTAGAATTAGTTGCTGATCTGCGAAATAAATTAGCTATATCGGAGAAGAAAAATGAGGAACATAAACTATTGTACTTGCATGAATGATTTCGACTTTTTTCAAAAGTCAATTACCAATATAATTGGGACTCACCCCTCTTCTCAAAATTATTTTCTCCCCAAAAATTCATAAATTTGCTGTCGGGAGACCCAATTTTCCTCGTTAACACCAATTTTTTTATTTTCGGGGGTGGTGGGGGTATTATAGAGGGTTATAAACGATACCACGGTAGGTGGTATCATTTTGACTCCCTTACTACTACTACATGTCCTATAAGTTGTTGCTTTTATCAGAAATGTCTTATTTTGGCATATCGGTGACTCGGGTCAATGAACCATAATTTGGCGGAACGCTTCATAAATGTGATGGGATATATGCATAGCATACATGTGAACATTCTCTTCTTATTATATCCTACACAGTGCTTGTAGTTGCCATGTCGGCCATCTTAGTGTGTACACGACATCGGCCAGTTTACCTCTTATGGCATTTATTTAACACATACCACCAATAATATGGCATACACATGACTACAGCGTGCTATGCGTTGTTTTCATCAAATGTATATACAAAGTCTGATATATTAAGGGTTTGTTGACCATTTATTGTTAAAAGTTTTGAGATTTCAGTAAAGACAGTGTAACAATAAGAACGTAAGAACAATACCCATGAAATATGCTTATGAAAGATGTACTTCTAATAATAGACAGTGCATCAGTTTGACAGATGCACTTCTAATAATAGACAGTGCATCAGTTTGACAGATGTACTTCTAATAATAGACAGTGCATCAGTTTGACAGATGTACTTCTAATAATAGCCAGTGCATCAGTTTGACAGCTTACACATTGAAGAAGTGTCAATTGTATATTTTGTGAATGATGGTAGAAACGCTCAGATATATAGCTGTTTGTGTGGTCTGCTGAAATAAAATGTATATGACATTTCTGGGACGTATTGCACCAAATTGTATTAGATGTTCTGCCTTATTAAACTGTCCGATAGCATGTACAAACTAAAATAAACTCGATACTCTGTATAATATACACTTAGAAGAACAGGGTCAGATATACTGTATATAGATATTCAGTCACATATATCATGCTACTACATTTGAAATAACAGGTCATATTCTATAACGTCAGTCCTTATGGCATTTTGGATCCCCGTCACGGTCCGTGTATAAATGGTACCTCGCAACATTTTTATTATGCAGGGTATGGAAGGTGTTCGATCCAATTCCCACCCTTAAATATAAACCGAATCGAATTGCATTAAAAATGGCCGCCAGTGGGACTCATTGGAAAAAGTTTGATGTGTTCCCTCTACTTGGCATTATCAACATGCATACCGAATTTGGTTAACCCTTTTCATCCCCAAGTAACTGGAATGGACGGACTTTAATATATTAATTTTCCGACCAATCCGATCGTTTCAAAATGATTTTGAGACTAGTCCAGTTATGAAAAGTGGGTGTTTTTGTTCTCAAAATCTGAAAATTACTTGCAGAAAGTGCAGACCCTGATGAGACGGCGCGTTATACGCCGGCTCTCTGAATATACACGTTTTGCCAATACCACTATATACAGACATGTATTGAAAGGATTAAGACACATCAAGTAGAACTTGAGTTATTGCGTGGACAAGAATACAGTATTTGGTCATTACAAATGACTACACAGTGGTTATGCATGGAACGCACCGGAAAATCAGTATAATAATGCCTCTTGTCACGATAGCCTCTGACGCTCTTGTCAACTAATGACGTCATTTGCGAAACATGCCACATGTACACATTATTGAAATTATAATATGCGAATAACATGGATGAAATGCGGAGGTGCGTGCACTCGAAGAGTCTGGTCAACTTATCAGTCTGCACGCTCACACGCAGTCGACTTGGTGATATGACCGTACAATACACTGGTTTAGACATTTTCAAAATACCTTGATGGCCACGGCCAACATAATACGCCCGCTTGATGGTCCCAGTACGTATGTATGTTGATAGAGTCAATCGGATTGTGGAGCTATTGGGTACGTAAACACTTTAAAGGTACAGTCGAACCTCCCCGAACGGCCACCTCTCTACAACAGCCACCTCTCTGTAACAGCCGCTATTTTATATCCCAAATGGATGAGTTCATCTATATCTAACCCTTACACTGCTGAGCATGAACATTGTCGTTTGATGTTGATTTTGCATTCTTTCTCAATAAAAACATGTTTTGACAGCATTTCAGAATCATTTCCATTGGAAATGATTCTAAAATGCTGTCAAAACATGTTTTTATTGAGAATTATTGAAGAAAATAAATAAACATCAGACGATAAAATTGTATTCAGCATTAACTTCCCTACAACAGCCACCTCTCTATAACAGCCAATTTTGCCTCTTCCCATGGGTGGCTGTTGTAGAGAGGTTGCATTGTATATGCCGACTCAGTAGGCACACACTATTCTTTATATCAGAGACATCATCTGAGACATTTTCTAGCCAAATTAAACATCCATTCACCATTACCCCCACGTATTCATTGGCATTAGTATACATTTTATATAAGACGTAAAAAATTTCCACTGATATCAGGGGAGATAACCGTGTTTCCATCAAATGTTAACGGACATTGCTATTTATGCTCTGTATTTATTTTTTGATGCGCTATGATTATACTTTATAATCTGTCGAAAATACTATTTTTTCAGGTGACGCATTTAATTAGTATAAATTATTAAAACATATCATGCCTCATTTGAATATGAAAATAACCTGATACCACCGGGAGTCACTATAAGTGAAACAAATATTACTATGATTATATATGTATGGCGGGCACTCGACATCTTTAAAACTGGTGGAATTATACACTTATTTAAATCATATAAAGAGCATTTTGTGCCTATTGAGTGGGCATGTACCTTTAACGCAGATCTTGCCAAAAAAAAAACTTTAACACAAATTACAGAATTTACATTGACTTTGGTAATCAGGGCGGCCACATGGGTGGGCTATAGAATGAAAATGTAGATGGTGATAAAGAGGTATGTGAAGTATAAAGACAATGTCAATGACCCAGTGTTGTGAAGATATGTGGTACTGAAGACTTGAACGCAAATGCCAACGCACGGATATTTAAAAAAACGTTAACGCATATTTTTACATAAAAAAACATGTGGGCCTTGACCTTGGGCATGGGGGCCGCATGAATGAACTATATAATGAGAGTATGGATGGTGATAAAGAAGCATGTGAAATTTCAAGCCAATTGGACTTGTGAAGATAGTTGGTACATGTACTTAGCAACTTGAACGCAAATGCTGACACACGGACACACGGACACATAGACATACGGACCCGCGGACGCACGCCAATAGCGCCGGCTATATCACGCTCACCGGAAGCGGGAGTGTTAAACACAAATAGGAACGTAAGTTCTCACAAATAGAGAATACATTTTTTTTCCTAGTGTGTACATGTATAAATAAATATGTTATGCCATTATATCACAAAGAAGACCGACTGTGCTGGCTCATACACAGTAATGTCCTATTCTACATTGAGAACAAGAGTATTGAGATGGTATGTGATGGCCATATCGGACAACTGGGTTTCATCCGGGTACTCCGGTTGCCTCCAACATTAAGGAGCACTCTTAATATAAGCATCCATATGTGCATACGAAAGCATTTGTATAAATATTCACGCGGTTGTTTTGTAATCGTTATAAAATAAATATTATTTTTAGAACATGAATGCATGTTTTAATTAATGTTGTGTTGACCAACTAGCGAATAGGGGTTCCACCTCGGTCTACACTGGTCGCTAATATTTGTACGGTATGTAACTATCCCTATTTTATCAGAACGTGACCAGAATGTATGTCATGCAATCTGGCTAGGACGACATGAATTTGTGTCACAGGTCACACATACAAGTGCTTAATATAGTAAGCAAGACAAGGAAACTCAATAAGTTTACCGACGAAGAATACGTATAGTGCATGAGCCGGACCTGAAAATAGGTCGCATCACTAAAATGTGTGCGTGCGTGCGTGTGTTCGTTGTTGTTATTTGCCACCATCATATGTTCGTTATATAGCCATAAATGCAGCGCTCCAGATAATTTGCGTATTTTATTAAATTGCCCAAAACCCAATTGAAATCAGAAGTAGCGAGTATCAAAAAGCAATAAACAAATTGTGGTACATTTATCATGCGGCAGAAAACAATAAACAAACCACAAATATAGCATATTCTTTCTTATTTTCCATGAAAACACATCTTGGTATTTCATTAGAATTGTTTCCTTGGAGACAATTCTAATGAAATACCAAGATGTGTTTTCCGTTCGAAGCAAACTATTCAATAATTGCTGTATGTTGATGTATACACAATAGTGTGGTTTTATTTTACCCAATTAAATTGTACAATACCCAATTGCTTCAGAAATGATTGAGTGATAATACTCAATTATTAATTCCTTATCTGGAGCACTGGAAATAAATCAAATCACAATTACACGAAGACACGATAGCAAGGGTGCCGCATTGGAACGGCCAGTGAATAAAACCGTCCACTGCGGCCGTTGAATAGAAGACATGTACAGCTGACCCACGAGTACTCGAACTTCCTCATGTCCTACACGAGAGTGGAGTACATGCTCTAAATGTTTTATATAACGGAACCAGGCTAATATCTTGCTAATATCAAATCAGACGAAATATTACTTGTGTTACATGTTTCACGGCTGGACGGCATGACGTCGGTGAACGTAATTGCGAACAGTAACTCTTGCAATCCACTCCAGTACCGTCCGTGGCTTGCAAGAGTTACTGTTCGCAACTAGGTGAAACGCAGCTCGTAAGCAAATCATTGCAAAGAAAACAATGCCAAATGTAAGTATTTCTTCTCAATACTGCGAATCGATGCAAACATTATTCATGGATGACCTCTTGCCCTTCCCGGATATTATGGCACGCCGTTTTATTATTTATTCAGAGTAAAATATATCTCTTTGAGTCAATAAGATATCTCTTTCAATGGACAAGATATCTCTTCTGGGAAACAGATATCTATTTCAGCCAACAAGATATATGTCAGAAAGAGATATCTTGATTGAAAGAGATATATTATTGAATGAAAGATAATCGTATTGACTCAAAGAGATATCTGTAACTCTGAAATAGATATCTCTATGCTACAGATATCTCTTTCATTAAATAAGATATCTCTTTAATTCAATAAGATATCTCTTTGACAGAACGAGATATCTGTTTAGATTCAATGAAACAGATATCTATTCTATGAATAAGATATTATATAGCCAAACAGATATCTTGTTGTATGAAACAGATATCTTCTATGGTGAAAGAGATATCTTGTTAAATCATTTAGATATCTATTTGACTTTTTCATATAGATATCTGTTTGATCGAGCACTTAACAGTAACTGTTTCTCCCTGCAAGTCATATATTATTGTCCAATCAGAAAAATAGTAAATAAATAAGTTGATTTTGTGGTCCATCAGCTGGATGGTGGGGACTTTCCTGGTAGGGAGAATTCATTTATACAGTTAAAAAATGAAACGAAACAGATATCTTATTGAAAGGCTTCAAATAGATATCTCTTTCATCAAACTAGATATAGTGTTGACTCAAAGAGATATCTTGTTAACTCAAAGAGATATCTTGAACTGTCAAATATATATCTTGTTGAGTCAAAGTGATATCTTTATTAAATTCTTAGATAGATATATCTTTCGAAATACTAGATATCTACCTCACAATAAAATATATATCTTTCCTTCAATAAGATGTCTTAATGAGACAAATATATATCTCTTCTATTATTTTCAAACATATATCTCTTTCCGAGAAGTAGATATCTAGTCTGATGAAATAGATATCTCTTTGAGATATGCTTTAACTTTCTGACAATAAGATATCTCTTTCAGTCAATAAGATATCTCTTTGAGTCAATAAGATATCTATTTCAGTCAATAAGATATCTATTTGAGTTAATAATGTATCTCTTTCAGTAAATAATATATCTTCTTCCGTCAACAAGATATGTCTTTGACTGAGGAAGATATATGTTACTTATAAAGATATCTTGTTCATGTACTAGATATTTTATTGACTGAAATAGATATCTGTTTGTCTGAAAGAGATATCTTGTTGATTGAAAGAGATATCTTATTGACTCAAAGAGATATATTTTACTCAGAATAAATAGTAAAACGGCGTGCCATAGGATATGGATACTCGTGGCTAATGAAAATAGTCAGAATGTGTACATCATTTAGAGTTTGAACTATTGCCACAGTAAATGTTGATCCTTCCATAGCATACACATACAGCGTCATCTGATCAATCAAATACCACGACAGTGTCTTTTAAAATCAGCAGCAGGCACGGCATCTGGGAATTATAATAAGCTGATGTGATTTGTCCACGAACTGATGGTATGGCCCATTGCTAAATTAAAACAAGCTCATGACAACGTTCCGGGCGATATGGAAAGTCTACAATAGCATACACGACTTACCATAAGCGTCAAATCTCTCACGTATATATTCATAGACTTAGACACATAAAGTAGCATGATTTTGACCAACTTAAATCGTATATATAAATACGTATATCCATGGTAAAGAACCAAATTATATTTCATGACACCTTGTTGTATATATGCTACAAATGTTACACATACAGTGGAACCTCTCCAAACCGGGCACCCTGGGAGGTCCCCAGGGTGGTGGTCGGTTTAGAGAGGTTTTACGTAAATCAGGCATTTGATCCTACTGAGCCGTAGTTGTGTGCTATACATTATATTTCCATCGTATTCTGGGGCCCGTTTCACTAAACTTCGCTACGACTAAAATGTGCGTAAGTGAAAAATTTAGGATCGTCTGGAAATTTCAATTGATGTATTTAAATTTATAGAGCATAGGCTGCATATGCAGCCTATGCTCAATAAATGTAAATCCAATAATTGTTTACAAGAAAAACATTGTTAATGTGACATTTACAGACCATCATAATTTTGCACTTACGAACATTTTAGTCGTAAGTAGTTTAGTGAAACGGCCCCCTGAACCCAATTGTACACATGAGCCGCCTGAAAACATGGGATTAGAGAGAAATGTGTAAAGCGCTGAAAAAAATACCTGGCGTTGCAAACTCTATGTTTGCAATTGATGATTACTAATTTATTTATTTAAAGGACACCATGTCTGATCAAAATTTAACACTGATGAGTTTTTTTTCTGCGACTGCTCTACGACTGCTCAAATTGTTATATTGAAATGTGACCCGGGTCATTTTTCAACATTTAAAAAGTACTCGTTGTCAACATGGTCAATAATGCAACGCCGCTGTTCTATGAATTGCGCCAACATATCGTAACACATGAGACAGTGATCCCGACTCCCCCACCCCGCCTTCATGAGTCCATATTATGTTTGCTTTTTTTGCAATTGAGCAGCTGTTTCAATCAGCAAGCATTGCCAAATAAGGGTGATTTTATCAGATCAAGGTGCAGATAGTATAGTGAGTCCATTCAGAAGATCTGGCCACAAAGTGCATTATCACATGAGCAGTATGTACTGAAAACTAGTCGTTCGAATTTCAACTGATACTGGTATGTTTTCGTTCCTTCTACTAGCATCTCGTTCGCATGGAATAACATCTCGTTAAATGTCATGGGAACGAGATAAGACAATAATTTCGCATGCCTCATCTTCATTACATTCTCAAATGGAAATCGGGCAGCTTCATTTGTCAACTTTGAGCAACTAGCTCAGAATGTTGCATACTCACGGAACCTGGTCATTTCTATTTGGAGTCAACATTCAGCTGTCAAGATACTCGTATTAATTTAACCATATCTTATCTTTGGAAATGGATTACATGTTAACATTATCGAAGCTAAACACTTTGTAATTTTGTAATCGCTATTGTGCCAAGAAAATAGTTTGGAAATGAAATGATGCTTCTATATCACAACAAGGGGGGGTCACATGTCATCGTATTGTGTATATCACTATATGATTACTGTTGTCGTCGTCATCGTCAGGTATTTGTCATCTGGGGCCCGTTTCACCAAACTTCGTACGATAAAAGTGTTTCTTACGAAGATTTTTATGAATTGCAATGGTTTCTCACATTAACGTGAGTCACAGATGTTACTATTTTCCACCTACGTGTACTCTTCATTAACTGTAAACACATGCACAAAAGTTGTGTCATGATCTGCTTTAAGTGCAAATGTTATTGTTAATTTAAAGTTTGAACTAACGAACGACCCCTGATACTGAGTGTTTTTAAGAACAGCAAGAGCTCATTCCTAGTGTGTGGAAACAATACTGTATATGTGGCTATGGATATGTTGAGCCGAAATGTCAGCGGCTGGAACTCACGACATATGCTGGAACTGGATCGATGGTGATGTTGTGCACCATCCTGCTGGTGGGCAGCTTGCCTGTTGTGGGTATTCGATGCCCGATCAGCTGGACCAATGTCTATGTACTTGTACTGAGTTATGCTTGGACGGTTTTGTTTGTTCCGTGCAAGCTCGCTGTGGTTTTTCTCCGGACACTCCGAATGTCCTCCAAATTAAAAACAGGCCGCGACCACCCGGCTGTCGACCGGACTGTGTCGGAACAATGCACTCGTAGCATTTGTGGCAATAGCGAGATTGAGGCGAAAAATAAACGCCTGATTTACATACAACAACAAGGACATGTTTATTCGCCGGAACTCTGTCACTTATTATGCGGTAATAAACGGAACCTTTATTAACGATTATAATTCATATTTTATAATACCTATTTTTATGGTAAATGTATCAAATTAAAGGTATTTCTCCATAATTTCTAAACTGTGTTATCAAAATTGCAAAATTACATGTCATATTGAACATTAGTATATATGCTTTAATTTAGTATATTAACTGTAGCGATTAACCGACGAAACGTGTAAAAAACAAAGATTTTATTTTTTATAAAATTCGCAGTGCCGGATTCGGTTTAACAGTACGTACAATCCCCGGAACCTTCGTAAACCTTTCTAATTTCAATAATGTATAATCAATCATGACCAATAATACATCAAATAAAATGTGTATCTCTATGTTTTAATATGATGTATAAAATATAAAGATCGACCAATTTGAAGTTACCAAAAAAGTGAATTGAAATTAACGAATATTGACTCAACAAAGAGCGTTCAGTCAGCCGATACAGGCGTATTATGTATAGTTTATATTCTATTCTATTCGGCCGTTGGCCCGTTTGTTTCCGAATTTACTAATATCTGCCATACAGTCGAAATATGTGCATTAAATGAAGGAGGCAATGAGGCGGTTAATTTAACCTAGCTAGTTCATTCTCCTATCGCACGAAGCCGGTATATAAGACCGTGAAAAAGGCTGAGTGTGAATGCATGTGATATATGGAGATTCAGCCGTAACAGTGTTATCCTATATAATGATGATATTTGACGATTGGTCACGGCATAACATATCAGCCTGGGAATGATCGATATTTGGTTATGCAAAGAATGATGTAATATGTTTTCTGGCCCAGCTACTGTACTTTCGCGGCTTATCGTTATATACGATTTGCTATTATTCGAGTTCAGGTGCGGCGTTTATCTGTTACTATTTGGTTATATGACAATGTGTTTCACATATTCTGAAGACGAAAGAAAAAGAGAAGATAATACAAGACGGTATAGCAATTTTTACCAATATATTAGTGAGTGGCCCATACCATACCGCCGGTCATGGTCCAAAATGTTAAATTTGATTTCAGACGATTACAGTCAATAATGTTTAATAATAGTAATGCGGGCGGCCAATTCCGGTCTAGTCTGCATTACTCCGTGAGATGAATGGTAGGGAATCCGGAGTACCCGGGGAAAACCACCTCCTCCGGCAAGTAATGACAACTTCACATACGTCGATGTAGAGGTGAAGAGCTGTGATCGAACAGCTACCGGGGACCAATGCCGGCTCTTTACTGCCGGTCCAAATGACGGCATCAGCTACTGTCACTCCGTGCCCGGCGCCCGGCCACACCGCAACGATGTCCATTTGGTTCTACAGCATATGTTTTAAAACAAGAGAACATGTATGCTTAAGGGTTAAACAGGAGGCGATTGGCTGCCATCATTAACCTCTGAAGAAGAAGAGGAAAACAAAACAAGAGGGCCATGATGGCCCTAATTCGCTCACCTGACTCCATGAACACCAGATGAGAATGTGAGTTCATGTGTTTGACCCCAATTTGACCCCACAGGGCCACGCCCATTTTTGACCCTGGGGTCACCATTTTAACAACTTTGCAAGAGCATTGTACAGCGATCATTCCTACCAAGTTTCATCGAAATCCGGCCAGCGGTTCATGAGAAGAAGATTTAAGAATTTATGCTATTTTTAGTCGGCGGCCATCTTGGATTAGCGATGACCTCCATTTTAACAAATCTGAAAAGGCTTCACCCATGGACCATAACTTTTAAGTTTGGCTACCATGGGCCAAGCGGTTCATGTGAAGAAGAATTTTGAAATCTCTAATAAAAGAACGACCTTTTGACATTTCGGCGGCCATCTTGGATGACATAGCAATCCGATTTCGACAAAAAATGTACCAGAGTGATCGCCTCATTGATACCTTCGATTTGATATATAACATGACCATATTCGGTCAAAAATAAAATTTGACCCCACGGGCCACGCCCATTTTTGACCCCCGGGGTCACCATTTTAACAACTTTGAAAGAACATTGTACATCGATCATTCTTACCAAGTTTCGTCGAAATCCGGTTAGCGGTTCATGAGAAGAAGATTTTTTAAGAATTTATGCGATTTTTAGACGGCGGCCATCTTGGATTAGCGATGACCTCCATTTTAACAAATCTGAAAAGGCTTCACAAATGGACAATAACTTTTAAGTTTGGCTACCATGGGCCAAGCGGTTCATGTGAAGAAGAATTTTGAAATCTCTAATAAAAGAACGACCTTTTGACATTTCGGCGGCCATCTTGGATGACATAACAATCCGATTTCGACAGAAAATGCACCAGAGTGATCGCCTCATTGATACCTTCAATTTGATATATGAAATGACCATATTCGGTCAAAAATAAAATTTGACCCCACGGGCCACTCCCATTTTTGACCCCACCCGGGGTCACCATTTTAACAATTTTGAAAGAGCAATGTGCGTCGATCATTCCTACCAAGTTTCGTCGAAATCCGGTTGGCGGTTCATGAGAAGAAGATTTTTTAAGAATTTATGCTATTTTTAGACGGCGGCCATCTTGGATTAGCGATGACCTCCATTTTAACAAATCTGAAAAGGCTTCACCCATGGACCATAACTTTTAAGTTTGGCTACCATGGGCCAAGCAGTTCATGTGAAGAAGAATTTTGAAATCTCTAATAAAAGAAACGACTTTTGACCTTTCGGCGGCCATCTTATGGATGACATAACACTCCGATTTCGACAAAAAATGCATCAGAGTGATCGCCTCATTGATACCTTCAATTTGATATATGAAATGACCATATTCAGTCAAAAATAAAATTTGATCCCAATTTGACCCCACAGACCACACCCATTTTTGACCCCAGGGTCACCATTTTAACAACTTTGAAAGATCAATGTACATCGATCATTCCTACCAAGTTTTGTCGAAATCCGGTTGGCGGTTCTTGAGAAGAAGATTTTTTTAAGAATTTGTGCTATTTTTAGACGGTGGCCATCTTGGATTACGTAATGACGTCATTTTAACAATTTTGTAATTCCCCTACCTAAGGACCATGACCATGAAGTTTGGTGACCATAGGCCCAATGGGGTTACCGAGGAGAAGACGTTTGAAAATAGTTCATGTGAAGAAGAATTTTGAAATCTCTAATAAAAAAAAGAACGACCTTTTGACCTTTCGCGGCGCCATCTTGGATGACATAACACTCCGATTTCGACAAAAAATGCATCAGAGTGATCGCCTCATTGATACCTTCAATTTGATATATGAAATAAATGACCATATTCAGTCAAAAATAAAATTTGATCCCAATTTGACCCCACAGACCACACCCATTTTTGACCCCAGGGTCACCATTTTAACAACTTTGAAAGATCAATGTACATCGATCATTCCTACCAAGTTTTGTCGAAATCCGGTTGGCGGTTCTTGAGAAGAAGAATTTTTTATTAAGAATTTGTGCTATTTTTAGACGGTGGCCATCTTGGATTACGTAATGACGTCATTTTAACAATTTTGTAATTCCCCTACCTAAGGACCATGACCATGAAGTTTGGTGACCATAGGCCCAATGGTTACCGAGGAGAAGACGTTTGAAAATGTTCACGGACGACGACGACGACGACGGACGACGGACGACGACGGACGACGGACACATTGCGGTAACAATAGCTCACATGAGCTTCGCTCAGGTGAGCTAAACAAGTATAGGGTGTGGTCGCCAGTATTGGAAGACGATTATTGGTCAGTGGGAGTTGGGGTAGAGGTTGGAAGTTGTCCTAGTCCATGTATATGGTGTCATCGGAATTGTGTATTGTACAGAGGGAGGGGTGGGCAGTGATATGTATATTTATTATTACACAGGTAATCTATATACATATATATATATATATATACATCTATATATTGTCGAATATATTGGTTATACAATGTTTTGCTTGGAGATTGAGTTTGCGTTAATTGATTTAGTTTAGCTTCATGTATTATAGCCCCTACGAGCCTATACATATCGTCTCGTTAATATCCCAGTACTAATCCACGATAAGGCAATCCATACCAGATAGACTTTCCCGGGCCAGTTCCGATCGAGTACATACCCATTGGATGGGAGAGAGATCACTTGTCGTATATTTATATCTACAGCCTGATACTAATATGTAATGGACATTTTTAGATTGGGTTTGTCTTAATCTATTTAGTTTAACTTCATGTCTTACATGAGCCTGTACACATGAAGTACATGTACAAATGTATTAATTGTTGCACTTTCACATGCGTCTGTATCATGCGAAACAATCAACAGTGGTACACAATGCCAGCTTCTGGCCCAGGTGAAGCTCCCACGTATCGGGTTCTCGGCGTCCGCATACCAAAGTACAATGCTTCACACGAAACATACATGTATACGTTCATTTATATATCTCCCGCACACAGGCACATTTAACATAAGATTCTAAAAAAACAGCATGAAATTCACATGTAATGCTATTGGGAAAGGATGAGCACTAAATACATTGTTTCAATGTACATGTATTGATGATATAGCATATATATACAACCTATATGCTGTTATGTTTGGAGATTGGATTCTGATTGGGTTGGGCTACCGCACCCCACCTAATACATGTTATAGATCACTTGTCTTATATTTATATTTACAGCCTGATACTAATATACTTTTTCAGATTGGGTTTGTCTTAATTTATTTAGTTTAACTTCATGCGTTAGCCTACACGAGCCTGTACATATCATCTCGTTAATTTCCCATTACTAATCCTCGATAAGGCAATCCGTACCAGAGATACTTTTTCGGGCCAGTTCCGATCGAGTACAGACCCATTGGTGGATCACTTGTCTTATATGTATATTAGTTATATGTTGCTATGTTTTGAGATTTGGTTCTGATTGTGTTGGGCTACCGCACCCCACCTAATACATGTTAACGTTAACTACATGTATATACATCCCTCAACACGTCAACGTATTTATAGTTCAGACCAGGTATCTTTTTATGTGCTGCATTTCTGAATTACAGTGTGTATGGGGACTTTTGTATTGTTGCCTTATGTTGACGCAAATCAGCCTACATATATATGCAGATTTTGTTCAGGGTCTTCACTGTTCGCCATTTAATCAGTGAATCGCAAATAAGAGTGCGCATATGTATACATATGTTCTTATCGGCTGATATGGAATCTACGATGGTATTTTAATTGGTTTTTGTCATAGAAGTAAATATTGATTGATGTGCGAATTATGTATATGGAAAATACCGCAATTTGAAGCAAACATAGTTAAACGCTAATCATCATAGTCTAGTTTGCATAAGATCAATTGATTAATTGTAATTGCCATAATGAAATTTAGATAAAAGTATAAATTTTAATTTCTCTTTATAATGCCGACGTATGCATGCATGGTTCTCTACAGGAGATTACGTTCCGTCCATAAACAGATACCAGTCAATGACTCATGATTGTTTTACTTTTTATTTACCAGTGTCTACATGATCTCCATAAACTATAATAATTTACCCTTGCAAACTATCTTATGTGTGCGTATGGGCTATGACCGTGTTATCTGTTTATAATTATTTTGGGATATTCCAATTTTATCTTATAATTACATGTTCGCAGTACGTTCAGTTTCATGTTCACTTATATCTCCAAAATCTGACGGTGCGGTAAAAATATGTACACTCCTTAAAGATGCCTTTTTATCTTACCAGAATACTACATCATATTTATGTTTAGAGCACACGTTACGGGGCGCCAAGTGGGACATGGCTCAATTTTGTCAACAAAATTCATTTTTGTGCCACAAAATTCAATTCTGTGTCACAAAATTCACTTTTGTGCCACAGAATTCAATTCTGTGCCACAGAATTCAATTCTGCGTCACAAAATTCACTTTTGTGCCACAAAATTAAATTCTGTGTAACAAAATTCAATTCAGTGCCACAGAATTCAATATTGGTCAGAAACTGCACTGGAGAAATGGGTCACGGTCGCCGATCTACACATTCAATGTCGATGATTCATTTCTCATTCTGCCGATGATTCATTTCTCATTATGCCATTTTGCTTCAACTATCTCCAAACAGTCAAACGTTGACAAACCCATTCGTATTTAAACTCATTTGCGTTATAATTGTACACATAATTCATGTACATGTACTGACGTCACGTATTGTGTGTATCGCAAGGTACATCTGCCCCAGTTAAATCAATAATACACGCGCTGTGGCCTGTGTTCTGACTGCTGTCTGTGTTTATAAACAGAATGTGTGTATTGGGCCATTTGAGGAAACCATTAGTAGTATTTGTGTAGATACCATGGATACTAAGATGGTGTATACTGTAAATAATGCATGTAGACACATAGTTGCGAACACGTAGCTTCGCAACTAGTAGACACATATCCAATACCATTTGTTTCACAAGGTTAGATCTACTGTTAGAATACGACGTCATCTAATGTCATTTTCGAGCATAAAACGTTACCTGATAAATAGAATACCAGGCTAGTGTATTTTAATATCAAGTTTATCAGGCTCGGCTCGGAAACGGTAGGAATTCCTCGGCAAGCCTCGGAATTCCCACGCGTTTCCTAGCCTTGCCTGATAAACTTGATATCAAAATACACTAGCCTGGTATTCTCTATATATGGGCATGCTCTCAGGTCTAGCTATGTACCGGCTACTTTATGTTTGACCCTGTTTACATAATTGAGGGAAAATTCTGAATATTTTTCTTATTTCTCCTTCAAAGTATATAGCTTATATGGTGTGACCACTCATTTGTAATCATAATATAACCAAAATAACTGTCCATAAAGAAGTATAATATTGATATATTGGGTTATATTTTCGCATTGAAATATTTAAACCTGCAAGTGTACTCCACCATCTAGTAAAATGGACTAAGACCGATCTCAACCAATCAACGTAGAGATGACATAGACTATCCTACGCAAACTAATTTTTGTGGACAAAAATGAATTCTATCCCACAAAACTGAATTTTCTTCACAAAATTCAATTCTGTCTTACAAAATTGAATCCTTTATAACAAAAATGAATTTTGTATACGAAACGTATGCAGAATTGAATTTTGTGACACAGAATTGAATTTTGTGACACAGAATTGACAGAATTGAATTTTGTGACACAGAATTGAATTTTGTGACACAGAATTGAATTTTGTGATTTTTAGTGTTACAAAACTCAATTTTGTACACATAATTAACCTGTCCTGCATGGCGCCCCGTACACGTTGCATTGGAATCAATGCAGCCCTGTCCTTTTCTCATTGACCACCAGTTGATCATTTGGCGATAAATAAGGCCGTGGAAATTGCATTATTAAAGCGAATAGTTTCATACTTTACAAATCTCCAAATATATCGACCAATGTATCAAATTAAAGGTATGCGACTAATTTTTAATATAACATAAACTATATTGTAATAGGTAAAGGGATGTGTAATTTAGTAAAGGTTCCGTGAGTTCCGGGGACTATCGCTGTATTTTTGCTGTCTAATCCGCAACAGACAAAGTGCTATTTTCAATCCACATTAAACTACGTTTAACAATGACCAATTGTACAAATCAATATATCAAATTAAAGCTACGAATATCACCATTAATGTCGTGGATCCCAAATTGCTACACTGTTTTAAGAAATATAATTGTTTAATACATTAATGAGTTCCGGGGAATCTGAGCACCGTTTTCAGGGAGAAAAAAAGTCCTAAGAAAATGTATTTTTCAATGGACGAATTTATAACTTTCGGTATATCCAAATGAGTTTATCTATATACCACAATAAAGCTAATAGCATCCCCATTAATTTGACACATCACATAATAAAATCGGTCATAGATGACATAACTTATGGCCGCATTTGTGAGTTCCGTTTTTTATTCGTTTTATATTATAACTATTCCGAGGAATAAACTCGCCCCAACAACAACAACAAAAATGGCAGCGCCCATGGAACGTGTGAAAAATATGGGGAAATTGGTGTTTGAAGCCTCTTCGTTCGAACATTCTCAGTCCAAACACGCAAAGCATATATATGATCATTACCTAAATTCGTCTGTAAGTTTACTTTAATGTTTAAATCAATTTGACTTCGTTGGAAGAATTAGGGTCAAGTCCGACATTGGTCACATCGGACCAGCAGTTGCGAACGGTAACTCTTGCAATCTAGTCGCTGTTCTCATGGATCCGTGGCCATAAGCTCATAAATTCATATTGTGTGTTATCTATCTATCTATCTATTTATTTCTGCCACACGCCCTCGTGGGCATCATCGGGCAACTGCGCGTCGGTGTCAAATTAGTAAAAGTATAGCAAACAGTAGAATAGCATGGAAAATAAAGTAAAAGTAATATTAAAAGTGTGAAGGAGGATAAAAAGTGGTTAAAAACAGCCATATGCACTTACGGTTTTTGGTGCGTGATGCGGCTGACAGAAAGCTTGAGCGATTATATTCTGATTAATTCCTGAAAATGTATACATCAACATAAAGTTCAAACACTTGACTATGAGTGCACATAAGGAATTCGTCAAAATTGTTGTGTATCAGTGATTCTATATTTTATGTACATCTGGTGTCCCGGTGTAATTTACTGACAAATCACAAAATTTATAAGGAAAACATTTTTTTTCAGTAAAGAAATTACGTATAATACCAATCCATTAAGAAAACAGTATTTACAATTCTTGTTATGTGTGTTTAGTTATTATTTTCTGTTGTTGGCATACGTGTGGTGCACCAGTGACCAAATGGGCATGTCCCGGTCATCAATCAGCACAGTTTACAAGCCTGTAATTCTCAAATCTTGTCCATTTGTACTTAACTATACATTGCATCTGAATTAAAATAGTTTACATTAAACTTATTCTGCAATAAATTTGCCTTTTGTTGTCAAAAATACTGACGTTAATGTATCTGTCCCGAGAAATCAAATCATTACTGTTACGCTTAACAAAAAATGTAAAATCAGAGTAACCTCCCTTTCCTACTCTCAGTTATTAATGCAATGAACACTGTTTATGGGCGCGTGGTTTATAAATAAACACGGTGGTAACACAACTTAAGTCATTGCCGAGAACGAGGCTGGTCTGTATTCAGAATTTTAAGGTTACACATTACATGCATCATTACCGTTTGGGGTTTATACACGTCCATATGTATGTAGGTTGGCTGAAGCGAAAATGGGTGGATAGACACACTTACAACGTTGTATTTGCATATTTTACCTTCATGATGCGTTGTATACAGAGGGGTGAAAAATAGGAGTTTTTAAAGAAAAATCATTACCGTTACGGTCATTTCCGTTATAAAATTGTGTAACGGTAATGACGATCATGTAACGGCAATGATAAATTACCATACTAACCAGTCAGTTCATGTGTCAATTAGATATAAACCATGTCCCATCAGTTGTTGGTCAGTAATGGCACACTTATTCAGACCTACAACCTTTATATATCAGGATTTAATTAGTAAAAGCTCTGGAACAACAAAAAAACAGACACAGCTTCGAGGAGTGTCGGTTTATTTTGGCAATCACATTAAAAGTAAACATTAACTTGAGGTTATACTGTACAGCATATGCAAAGTATAAATATGTTTGTTATATATGCTGTATTAGTTTTTAAATAAATGGAAAGTCATTACCGTTACATTTTGTCATTACCGTTACATAAATCATTTCGGTTACGCCCATATTTTTGGAGGTAGCTTTATAACGATGTTTGGTACTTGTGGTAAAACACGGCATTCTGTTACATGCCAAGCTATTTTGTTTTGTTTAACTTTACTGATTCATATTAAATACATGTTGTTGGGTTACCATACATGTTGTTGGGTTACCATAATTGAGAAATTCCACGACTTGCTACTAAATTGCTCTGTTTCAAGCTAATACAATTAGCTTACCATAAATTTCTTGACACTTTCTTAATAGATGCCCCTTCAGTTTTATGCCGTTGAAAAGAAAAAAATGTAAATGTCAAGCTATATTTACGTCATGTAAATTTACGTAACGGAAATGAATGACATTTCCGAGACCCCTGGTCACCTGAAGGGGAAATAAAATATATAAAATGACGAGAACAATTGGCTATACTATTATAAATGTAACACCTGGACTGCCATCTAATGGAATAAACACAGTTCAATGAATTATTGGTTCTACCTCGAAACTAGAAAAACGGCACCAAGATGTATATAAAATATAGAATCACTGATGCAAGTCTTAAGAGTCCCTAGAAATAACCCATTGAAACTTCTCATCAGGTTCGTGCCCTACAACTTTTTGCACATTTGAGTGACATTCCTTGATCACTCATACAATAAAGAAGTGTTGCTGCCTAGATGTATCAAATTTAAATATGGTGAAGTCTAGCTTAGATAATCTCAGCTCTCAGGCGCGGATACAGGGTGGGGTCCAGGGGGTCCGGACCCCCCTCCCCCCCTGCTCCCGGCAAAGAATAGTTGGATGACTTTTTTCGTGGCCTAGGTGTCAGTAAATCGCATCTGCGGCGATCTGGCATTCAAAATTTCCTGGGGGAGGACCCCCAGACGACTTTACGATTTCGCCGAATTGTAATTACAGACGCCCCCCCCTGCAATTATTTCTGTATCCGTGCCTGGCTCTACGGACGTGTTTTATTATTTCATCTGTCTTTTATATTTTTTGTATCAGTACTCGTGGATATCAAAAATATAAAAGACAGATGAAATAGTACTGAGATTGATCTTTATGGTTAATACCGGTGTGTAAATTTACCGGGATTATGACGGAACCTATCTTCATTGGACACCCTGGGTGTCCAATGTAGAGAAGTTCCATTGGCATTGTGTAATAAATATTTGATAAATTCCAGGTTGATATACTGCTGCCTGGCTGTGAAGCTTTACCCACAGATGTTGAGACGACACTGGGCGGCCAGATGGCATTTGTGGCAACAAACCTTCCTATGTCACTTTTGGTGGAGCCGGAATTCATTGAAGGCTTTGTCAAGAAAGGTCTTGAAGGCATTATGCACTGATATTCAGCTGTGACTGGCTTATGAGTTTTGCAACTAGTGTAGATCCAGATCAGCCTGTGCATCTGCACAGTCTGATTAGGATCTGCACGGTTCGCGTTTCCATCAATGAAACACCCTGATTTCTGACAAGATATATAAATTGTTATCAAGCTACAGGAGTGTGCTATTTGGTCAGGAGGTACACTGGTCACAAATCCCATAAGCACCATTTCTCCAGTCACAGCTACAGTTATGACCAGTAACCTGGAGCCGTTTTACTAATCTTTGTACGACTAAAATGTCCTTAAGTGCAAATTTAGGATTGTCTGGAAATTTCAATTGATGGATTTACATTTATTCAGCATAGGCTGCCTATACTCAATAAATGTAAATCCAATAATTGATTAATACAAGAAATATTGTTAATATGAAATTTAGATACTATCATAATTTTGCAGTTTCGAACATTTTAGTCGTACAAAGTTTAGTGAAACGGCCCACTGGAGCTACACTGGAGCTATCACCACAGAAATGGCTCCATCATAAACTCCTGTGTAGAACCAGTGGTGGTGAGTCTCGTTGGGACCACTGTACAGTTTGGTGTATCCTTGTACAAGGCACTTTCATTGTAGCCTGGTCATTCAGGAGACAAAAAGATTGTCCCATTTCTGATTGAAAGTAGTACCTGAGCCAGACATGGCTATTAATGATAAGAGCCTGGGAGCCATTTCACTAAACTTCGTACGACTAAAATGTTCGTATTAAAGTGCAAAATTATGATAGTCTGTAAGTTCCGCATTAACAACTTTTTCTTGTAAACATGCAGCCTATGCTCAATAAATGTAAATCCATTAATTGAAATTTCCAGACGATCTTAATTTTGCACTTTCGAACATTTTAGTCGTACGAAGGTTAGTGAAACAGGCCCCTGGACTCTGATGAGCTGGTTCTCTGTTATCATATATAAGTATCAGGAGAGCTTCAATGAATGATTCTTAGCTTACTGTATGCAATAAATATAATCTAACATTTGTTTTGATTTAATATGATATATATTAAACGCGTTGACTGATTTCATAAGAAACTCGGCATAGCCTCTTTTCTCATGAAATCAGTAAACTTGTTTTATAATAAATATCATAGTAAATCAACACTCATGCCCGATCCTCTGTATATGGTTTGTTTGAAGCATCATATGTACATTTGTATTTCATAGATGGAATGGCAAACAGTACAGACCCTGATCAGACTGCAGATGCAGTCTGATCTGGATCTACACTGGTCACAAAACCCATACGCCCCATTTCTTCAGTCACATCCACATACATGTATGACCTTGTTGAACGGATATAAGCCGGAAACAACCAATCAATGGCTCCTAATAATAGTAAATATCCCCCCCCCCCTGTATACCTTATACAATGTTACTGGTATGTCAAGGGGTATATAGTCTGTAAGATTTGTCTTACTTGCCCTAACTTAGCCGTCTATTTGCAGGTTCGGTGTATGGCCTGAGCTGGGGACAGAACATCGACTGTGACGACTGTGTGGCCCTGCTACCTACAGGTATGCCTCACTGAGCTCTGGCAGCCGTGTCGGTGCCCAGTGTCACGGTCTTATCAAAGAGTCAGTCATTATCAGAGCTCCAGATAAGTTTTGTATCTAAAGAGTATTACACGTCCGTATTTCAAATTCAATGCACATTTTACATTTACAAATGTATTATTGATTTTTGCTTCCTTTAATATTAAATAGGGAACAAATGATAACAAATAAAAGAAAGTTAAAACACTGTTTGCCTTTTGCAGCTCAATGAACTAAATTTCCAACTTTATTACAGTAATTTTACTACTCAATTTGAAAATCAATGCGTATTTTCACATTGCTATGAGTATTTTGTACTCCCATGTTTGATATTCCATGCAAATTCAGCTAAAATAAGTGCATATTAAAAATATTCATATACGCACCTTATCTGGAGATCTGCATTATCAAACTTTGTGAGAATGTATTATGATACAGGACTCCAGATAAGGAATTAGTAATTGAGTATTGTCACCCCATCATTTCTGAAGCAATTGGGTATTTCACAATTTTAATTGGGTAAAACAAAATCACACTACTATTTACACATCAGCAGACTGCAATTATTGAATAGTTTGCTTCTAGATGAAAACATAGTTGGCATTTCATTAGAATTGTCTCCTTGGAGACAATTCTAATGAAATACCAAGTTGTGTTTTCATGGAAAAATAAGAAAAAATGCTATGTTTGTAGTCTGTTTATTGTTTTCTGTAGCATGATCATTGATGAAGGTACCACACATTTTAATTGCTTTTTTGTCGCGTACGTACGTGTGTCTGGTTAAAGTTTTTGGTGAAAGTTTTTGGTTAAAGTTTTTTGGTTAAAGTTTTTTGTTATACTATATCTCTTCAACTGCTTTTCCCATTACCTTGAAACTTCACATGGGTGTTTATCATCATCTATATTTTCATTCTACCCCCCTCCCGTGCGGCCCCTGTGCCCAACCAATGTCAAGGTCAAATTATTTTGAAGTTTTTGGTTAATGTTTTTTCATGTACTATATCTATGCACCTACTTTGCCCATTACCTTGAACCTTCACATGCCTGTTTATCATCATCCGTATTTTCATTCTACCCCCCACCCGTGCGGCCCCTGTGCCCAATGTCAAGGACAAATTACTTTGAACTTTTTGGTTAAACTTTTTGGTTATATTTTTTTCATGTACTATACCTGCTTTGCCCATTACCTTGAAACTTCACATGGGTGTTTATCATCATCTATATTTTCATTCTACCCCGCTCCAGTGCGGCCCCTGTGCCCAATTCCAAGGTCTAATTACTTTGAAATTTTTGGTTAAAGTTTTTGGTTAAAGTTTTTGGTTAAAGTTTTTGTCGCGACCACTTGCAGAAAGCGCGATATAGTCGGCACTTTGGCGTACGTCCGTCCGTACGTACGTGTGTCCGGTTAAAGTTTTTCCGTCTACTATATCTCTTTTTTTGGTGTCCATGCCTCGTCCCAAGCCGCGACTTGCAGGCTGCGGCCATCTAGTTATACTCACTACTTCTGATTTCAATTGGGTTTTTGGCAATTTTAATTGGGTATTTAAGCAAATATGCAGCTTATCTGGAGCCCTGATGATATAATGCTCAAAGCGAGGACATGTGATTAGCATTGGATATGGATGCCAGTTACAAGTATCTGTCAAAATAGCAAACAGTGTAGCCCCTGATCAGACTGTGTGGATGCTCGCCTGATCTGAGGCTAAACTTTGGTAGCAAAGTAAATAAGCTGACTTTTGTCTAACCCGAATTTGCTAGCTGTCACGCTGGGTGACACCTGCGTGACAGCTACAAAATTCAGGTTACCGTTTGTCATGGTGAGTCACAAATGAGACTAGCCATGTGATTATGTACCTAAGGCGATTTTTAATGAAATGTATTTACAAAATGAATGATTTTTTCTGTAAATGACGTCAAAAGTTCACAAAATGGTCATAGTAAATGCGTAATTCTATTCTGCATTTGCTATGACCATTTTGACAACTTTTGATGTCCATGAAAATATCATAGTTTCAGTAAATATTTTTTGTAAAAAATCGCACATCTTAGGTAAAAAAACACGTGACATCTCCTATACGCTTGGTGATATATTACAGGTCACGTGACATCTTCTATACGCTTGGTGATATATTACAGGTCACGTGACATCTCCTATATGCTTGGTGATATATTACAGGTCACGTGACTCATCTCCTATACGCTTGGTGATATATTACAGGTCACGTGACATCCCCTATACGCTTGGTGATATATTACAGGTCACGTGACTCATCTCCTATACGCTTGGTGATATATTACAGGTCACGTGACATCTCCTATACGCTTGGTGATATATTACAGGTCACGTGACTCATCTCCTATACGCTTGGTGATATATTACAGGTCACGTGACATCTCCTATACGCTTGGTGATATATTACAGGTGTACTGGTTATGAACTTGTGTAAGGACACATTCCAGGAGCTAGGATTGGAGGGGCGGGTGTCAGATGTCGCAAAATCGGCAGGAAAATACGGTAATATTTCACACCTAGCAGCGTGTGTGAGCTGATCATTTGCTCTTGCAGATTTTCTTAAGTTACATATTTTTATTATGCCCCCTATGCGATAGCAAGGGGGACATTGCGTTGCTCTTGACGTTCTGTCCGTACGTGTGTCTGTGTACATTTACAAAAATGTACGTCAAAAACTTTGTAAGAGTTTCTCCAACATGTAATATCTTCAATATTACGCGAAGGATTGCTTCCATACTTGGACATAGCCATGTTCTTACGTCAAAAAATGTGTAAGACTTTCTCAATGACTTTGAAATTTATGTAAATTTAAAGTTTTCTTTTTTACACACACTCTCTAGTTAGGGTCCAGGGGCCCGTTTCACTAAACTTTGTACGACTAAAATGTTCGTAAGTGGAACTTTAGGATCGTCTGGAAATTTCAATTGATGGATTTACATTTATTGAGCATAGGCTGCATATGCAGCCTATGCTCAATAAATGTAAATCCAATACTTGTTTACAAGAAAACAGTCTTAAAATGTGAAATTTACAGACTATCACAATTTTGCACTTACGAACAGTTAAGTCGTACAAAGTTTAGTGAAACGGCCCCCATGTATCCCATGTATGCCATGGGCGCATATCCATGTTTCGCAAACATAATGTCTATAGTCTGTTTCACGAAAGCTGCCAAAATTTTACGGCCATATAAACAATTCAAAAACAATATTTATTTTGATAATATTAAATTAAAGGAAAATTTAAGAATGAACTGTTTTTTAATTTGTGATATTTGGTCAAATATTGATTTTATTACGAAAAATTGATTTCTCTATGGGAATTTAACATGGGGAAAAAAAGGTAGAGGAGTTGTGGGAGGAGTCAAAAAACGAACAAATTTGGAAATTGACTCCGAAACCTAGCTAGATAGCTTGGAAATGATCTAAGAAAACAAAAGTTAAATTTTAAAAATCGGTCCAGTATATCTGAAATTCTAAAAAATTTCCCCATATTAAATCCCCATCACTCCGTGAAGATGTCTATGGGGAAATTTTGTTTTCGCAATAAAATCAATATTTGACCAAATTTCACGAAATTCTAAAAAAATTCCCCATATTAAATCCCCATCACTCCGTGAAGATGTCTATGGGGAAATTTTGTTTTCGCAATAAAACAAATATTTGACCAAATTTCACGAAATAAAAAGAAGGCTCATTCTTAAATTTTCCTTTAATTTAATATTATCGAAAAAAATATTGTTTTTGAATTGTCTATATGGCCGTAAAATTTGGGCAGCTTTCGTGAAACAGACTATAGCTATTTTTTATTTATGTACATTGTACCCAGAAAATGATTTTGAGTTCCATATAGTCGCCACCCTGTCTGTCTGAGATTTGTATTAAAATGATCGGCTATCTACTATCTCAGTTACCGTATGTTGGATTGGCTTGAAACTTCATCTATTTATTTGCCATCATCCTTATGTTTGTTCTATAGCCATATATGCAGCGCTCCAGATAAGCTTCGTATTTGCTTTAATACCCAATGCAAATTACCAAAAACCCATTTGAAATCAGAAGTAGCGAGTATCAGAAAGCAATAACAATTTTGTAGTACCTTTATCATGCTGCAATAAACAGAAAACAATAAACAGACCAGAAATATAGCATATTTTTTTTATTTTCGATGGACACACATCTTGGTATTTCATTAGAATTGTCTCCAAGGAGACAATTCTAATGAAATGCCAAGACATGTTTTCATTTCAAAGAGAAGTATTCAATTATTGCTGTCTGTTGATGTGTAAACAGTAGTGTACTTTTATTTTACCCAATTAAAATTTTGAAATACCCAATTGCTTCAGAAATGATGGAGTGACAATACTCAATTACTAATTCCTTATCTGGAGCCTTGTAGATGGTTTGTGGCCTAGAGGTTAGAGCATTGAACTTCAATACCAGAGGTTCTGGTAGTATTTCCAGCCCATTTGGGTCTTTCCGATGTGACTTGAAACCAAGGTCTCTATGGCCTTAGCTGTTGCTTGGCGACTATTTTTAATTTTCGCATTCTATATCCTTGTCTGCACAAGAACTATAGTTCTAATTGATGGATCTTAACCAAATGTGGTACACATGTTTGTCATGGCAAGAAAGAACCCTATTGGTTTTCAGTGAGTTATCTCCCCTTCTTGACTGGCCATGCCTGGACAGGTGTATATTGTGATCTTTAGCACTCTTGTTCCGTAATAAAATCAATATTTCACTAATTTCCACCAAATAAAAAATAGACTCATTCTTAAAGTTTGCTAAAATATAATACTTGAGAAAAATATTGTTTTGCCATGTTTATATAACTGTAAAAAGTTTGGATAGTTTATGCGAAACACACAGCAGTAAACTACCATGTTGTACTACAATTATAGTGGTTGAAGTCAACCTGACAGCGGACAGTTTCTATCCCGGCAAGAAGTTGTACAACCGTGTAAGATGGTGTCTCACTGAGCGGCTCGGGCTCAACTTTGACATGCTACTGGCCTGGCAACCACAAGGTTGGTAGTCAGTTTTGTTTTCTCCTGCAAATTGGATAAAACAGGAAATATGTACATAAGTGTTTGATATAAATTGTAGAACAAGTTTAAAATGGGCAACGTTGAACATTATACATGTATGTCGAAAATGGTAAATTCAAAATAAATTGATGTGTTATGTAACTGTTTTTATTAGGGCCCCGCCGAGATTCGGCAGTGCCTTATATGTTTCGCCCTGTCTGTCCGTTCGTTTATTTTTTGTAAGAGTTTATCAAATCACCTACAGGGGCCCTAAGTGCGTCGACAGACAACATTTTGTAGTTCCGATTTGTTACTGGCGAGTTGATGGAAAATAGTCTGAAGACTAAAATCAGAGCTCCAGATAAGGTGCGTATTTGCGTAAATACCCAATTAAAATTACCAAAACCCAATTGAAATCAGAAGTAGTGAGTATCAAAAAGCAATGAAAACTTTGTGGTATCTTTATCATGCTACAGAAAACAATAAACAGTCCACAAAGATAGCATATTTTCTTATTTTTCCATGAAAACACATCTTGGTATTTCATTAGAATTGTTATAATTGTGTCCTTGGAGTCAATTCGAATGAAATACCAAGATGTGTTTTCATTTCGAAGCAAACTATTTAATAATTGCTTCGAAATGAAAACACATCTTGGTATTTCATTGGAATTGTCTCCAAGGAGACAATTCTAATGAAATACCAAGATGTGTTTTCATTTCGAAGCAAACTATTAAATAATTGCTGTCTGTGGATGTGTTAAAACAGTAGTGTGATTCTATTTTACACAATTAAAATTTTGAAATACCCAATTGCTTCAGAAATGATGGAGTGACAATACTCGATTACTAATTCCTTATCTGGAGCCCTGTACACTTACTATTTGTGGCCAAGTGACTGGAGAAATGTGGCTCATGGGATTTGTGACCAGTGTAGTTCCTGATGGAATAGCACACTCCTATAGCCTGATAATGATCTATATTGCTTGTTATGACTTGAGTTTCCATCATGGAATGGCTAACGGTGTAGATCCTGATAATTCTGTGCATCAGGCTGATCTTGATTCACACGGGGAAACGCGCAAAACCCCTAAGCCCCATTTTTTCTGTCATATGCAGATCTATAGATCCAATTGTTCTGTTAACCCTTCCTGCGCTGTTGACGGAAATTGGCGTCTGCTGTTTTTCATTTTTGCTTTAATTCTTAACAAAAAACTGGTTTTGACAGCACATGAGAATCGTCTCCACTGGAGACGATTCTCATGTTCTGTCAAAACCAGGTTTTCGTCAAGAAATATTGAAAATAAAACATTTCCAGCAGACGACAACATTTAATTCAGCGTAGTAAGGGTTAAAATGCAACATTATGCAGATTTGGTCAACCTGAAAACCTGCAGCAACAAGTTTCAGTGTTAACCCTTAGAATGCGGGGAACATAAATTGTCATCTGCTGATGTTTTATATTTTCTCTTATTTCTCAATAAAAACATGGTTTGACAGCAATTTAGAATCATTTCCATCAGAAATGATTCTAAAGTGTTGTCAAAACATTTTTTAGGCAAAAAAAAACAACAGTAAACGACAAAATTTATTTCAGCAGTGTAAGGGTTAATAGCTTCCACAACTTCTCCTATTGTAGACCAGAAAGTGTGCGCGACGTCTATCCAGCACTACCTCCAGTCACACGGTGTGACGTGTAGCCGGCTACAGATCAACAAGAAGATGCGGCATTACAAGGGGCTGACTGTACCTGTGATCCACTCGACACGGCACGATGGCGGGGGTGGCCAGGGCTGCGACTATTTTGAAGTGTATGAATGGCTGGGTGCTATGGCTGCAGAAATAGACACGTAAGTTTATAATGTCACCAGTGGAGAACACATTTGTTATGTTTGCGACCAGCATTGCTCCAGATCAGTATGCGTATACAGGGATCCAGATAAGTTTTGTATCTAAAGAGTAATACACCCCCATATTTCAAATTCAGTGCTTATTTTACTTTTACAAATGTATTACATGTATTGATTTTCTTCTTTATTAACTAGGGAACAAATAATACAAAATGGAAAAATCACGCTCCACCGTGGGTGTGGACCCACCCTTGTGTCCACACTGTGAGCGAAACTGCCACTGTGTCCTGTGGAACCAAGGTCGTGTCATAATATGTGGCTGTGACGGGAGAAATGGGGCTTCTGGGATATTATAGGAATGAATGGCCTTTTTGTGGAATTTATCGGGGTATAAACTTGGAAAAGTCGCGGGAATACTGGACGAAGGCCGGAAGGCCTCGTCCAGTATTCCCGCGACTTTTCCAAGTTTATATCCCCTATAAATTCCACAAAAAGGCCATTCATTCCTTATAATTCCAGCATTTGAAATAAATTCATCAAGAAAATGTGTTTATTTTCCATTTTCTTAAGAATTATTTTAACTGCGCCTGACGGTTACGGAAAGTAGTTCGGCGTGGGGGTTTACTGTGATATAAATTTTGGACAGAGACTTGCTATGGACCAATCAAATGTTAGGGAATTGTGTAAATATTTTTGTGCTGGAATTATTGATCAAATAGCACACTCCTTTAGCCTGATAACAATCTACGTTCATTGTTTGAATTGGGCGGTTGGTTGGGAGCGTTTAACAGAATCCCGGTATTCCAATAGCCTATTTCACCAACATTGCAAAGTATACTTATCTAGCAAAGTATACTTTGAGGGAGAAATTTTCAATTTAAGGATAACTTTATTAATTTTTAGCCAGGTTTTTTTTTTTAAAAAAAAATCCAGGCTATTGGATTGGCGAAAGCTGGGCGGGCGGGCGAGGGGCGGGGCGGCGTCCACAATCGATGTTAAGTTTGAGTCCATTTCTTTGTTACTGTACCACATAGGACCAACAAACTTTCACAGCTTCATAATCAAGGGGTGCCCACCACATATCACTATCCAATATGTTACCTTTTTTTTAACTTAACCCATTTTTTCCGCGCAGTCGACTTAGCCATTTTCAATGTTAAGTTTTCGCGTTTACAATGTTAAGTTTTCGTGTTTAAGTCCATTTCTTTGGTACTGTACCACCTAGGACCACCAAACTTTCACAGCTTCATAACCAAGGGGTGCCTACCACATACAACTATCCAACATGTGACCATTTTTTTTACCTTGACCTATTATTTCTACATAATTGACTTAGCCATTTTCAACGTTAACTTTTTAACGTACGTCTGGTTAAAGTTTTTTGGTTAACGTTTTTCATTATGCTATATCTCTGCAACTGCTTCACCCATTACCTTGAAACTTCACATGGGTATTTATCATCATCCATATTTTCATTCTACCCCCCAACCGTGTGGCCCCTGTGCCCAATGTCAAGGTCAAATTACTTTGAATTTTTTTGTTAAAGTTTTTTTGTGTACTATATCTCTGCAACTGCTTCACCCATTACCTTGATACTTCACATGGGTGTTTATCATCATTGTCGCGCCCGCTTGCGGAAAGCGCGATATAGTCGGCATTTTGGCATCCGTCCGTTCATCCGTCCGTAAGTCTGTGTGTCCGGTTAACGTTTTTTGGTTAAAGTTTTTCCATCTACTGTATCTCTTTTTTTAGTGTCCGTGCCTCGCCCCAAGGCGCAACATGCAGGCCACGGCCATCTAGTCTACAAAAAGTGGGTATAATTATGTTATCCAAGTGTCTATGAAAAAAACCTGGCCTTCGTGGCTTTGCCTCGTTTCTTGTTATTATACTGAATTTATTACTTTTTGGCTGTGATAATGTAATAAATTCAGTATAATAATTCTGCATACTTTTAATCATCAGATATATGCAGCTCTGAATATATATTTTTTTCTGTAAATATTCTGACACTGGTCGCAACACACATTTCTCCAGTCACAGCCACATATAGCCTCACTAGGCTTGTGTCGAATCGCGATACTCCACGCGATACAGTTGTGTCGCCGCGAACTTGAACGGTGTGGAAACACCACGTGTCCATGGTGAACATAGTGCACAGCCACAGTGGATCCATGGTTACACAGAGCTCCAGATAAGTTTTGTATCTAAAGAGTATTTCCCAACACATTTCAAATTCAAGGCATATTTTACTTTTACGAATGTATTATTGATCTTCTTATTAAATAGGGAACAAATGAAAAAAAAATAAAATAAATTTAAAAATTCACTTATTTGAGCTGCAAAAGCTGTTTGCTTTTTGCAGCTCAACTAAGTAAATTTTCAACTTTATTACAGAATTTTCACTACTGAATTTGAAAATCAATGCATATTTTCACATTACTGTGAGTATTTTGTACTCCCACTTTTGATAATCAATGCGTATTCTGCTAAAATAAGTGTGTAAAACACGCCAATACACACGCCTTATATGGAGCTCAAGTTACAGTGTGATGTTTCTGTAATTCAGAATTCAGCCACAGTATATGTGCCGTTTGATTAGGGCATTCACGTCCTTGAATGATAAATCTGTATTTAGCGGGATTAAAATTAAAATTGTTTTGGTAATTACTCCTTGCCAATATTCACTCCTGGTGCCAAGTGATTGACTGTTAAAGACGTCTGGCATTAGATGAGTACTATGTGGTTTTAATGCTCAAAATATACTATAATCCTCTTGTCCAATACAGGCATAGTTTGTACTATAACCTAGTTGAATCAACATTATCCCCGTCCACCAGTCTCACAGGTCACAAGATAGCTTCCAGCTGAGAAAAGTCACCTTTCAGAGTACATTCGGAATATAATTTGCCATGTACCCTGAATATTTTGTCAACGTATTTAATGAAATTATGCAGATGTCCGAAGGTACAAATTCACATGGCGTGTCATTTATGCGACCAGCTTGTCCACAGATCTATCAGCCTACATATACACTGCTACTACACTGGTCACCATTCCATCGATTGAGCAATGCTTATTTATGCCTCTGATCACTGTGTAATAGTTATAGTTCACATATTGAATTGTTAATAAATTTAATTTGAGCGGAAATTAGTTTATTAAAAATTCAATATGTGAACTATAGCTTACTTATTGCTTGCCTGTTTTCTTGCGTGCACATGTCTGTCTCATTGCAAGTCCAGCCCATATGCGCTTTCGACTTGCGATACGACTACGCTATTGGCATTTTGACACCCACGTGCACATGTACATGTTTGAACAGGATGCATGACACCTGAATTTCTGACAACAAGCCGTGACTTCTGGATTTAAGTATACCTTCTATGTATTGGAAGATTTAATAAATAAATTTATTAGATATTGAAGAAATAGTCGCAATATGTGATTAATTGAGATGAAATGCTTTCATTGGTCGAGAAACTATGGCAAACAATAAATGATTGTATAAGTACATCCATGATGATTAGGGTCTAAACTGGACACACATGTCCTCATGTCCCTTCCTCAGTGGGCGATGCAGACATCATAAAGTGCATTTTGTTTGAATACATACTGGGCCCGGTTGCTCAAAGCTTCTGTCAGCTTAACAGACTGTTAAATCCTTAGCATTGCTAAGGATTTAACAGTCTGTTAAGCTAACATAGGTTTTGAGCAACCGGCCCTGACTGATTTAAATTATATCCTGCATTGGGTCACAGCGGATTCAAAACTGCTTTTGCTGACGTTTGACGTTTCATTGGTCAAACGACATCACATGAGATTATCGAATGATTTACAACTCAATGTAATCAAGTTAGTATTTGTTATATTTACCCATTCTGTAGCATATAACATATTCTGATGAATAGCTTACCATGCTAGTTTCTTTTTTTATCAAGTTTATCCGACTCTGCTCAGAACGGTAGGAATTCTTTGGCGAATGTTTGACCTCTTACACATTTCCCAGTTTCACATGGTAAACTTGATATCACAATTTACTAGCCAGGTTTCTCTGTACCCCCGCCAGTAGCCGATTTCACCAAAATGGCTGTGATAATGTAATAAATTCAGTATAATAAACAAATAAAATTTATTTTTATATTGAAAATTTCTCCCTCAAAGTGTACTTAGCAAGTTAAGTATACTTTGCAATTTCGGTGAAATCGGCTACAGGTCTCCGTGCGATGCAGACAACTACGTGTCCACCTACTGCTGTCCGACCCCGGCTGACCACCTGAAGTTTGCGGTGTCCGTGCAGTACTGCGGACTGTTCACACCCAGTAATATCCTCGCTACCTTGGAGCACATCCGGTAAGGACATGTTCACACGCAATCACTGGGTTCGCTGGGTCCGGGGTTTTGCATTATACTACAGTCTGTATGAACATATGATGGTGCAATGCAAGTGATTCTGGTGTGACGAGGACCTGGCATCAGATAAGGATTATTCTGATTTCAGGGCTGAATGTATAGTTTTTTTATTGTAAATATTCAGTTCTGATTTTGGGATTTTCCTCCCATTTGTACATGTACTTGAAATTTTACATGTACTTGTACAGGTATTATATGGGATTTAGTACTAAACCCATTGACCCGGCTTTAAATGACCTTAGCTGTTGATAAGCCGTTAAACCCCAATAAACAAACAAAATGATGGTGCAATGTTGTATTATTATCATGGCATAATGGTCAGTGTCAGTGAAGAAATTGAGATATTACCATATTATTATATTATTGGGGGCAGCATTTATATATTACTAGGTAGAGAAATGGTACCAATTGCCTACCTGCCTGATGCCTGGCATTAAAGGATAGGAACTTGGAAGTACCGGTACTGATCTTCAAAGATGTGTCGTAAGTCAAAACTGACTGGCCTTTCATTAGGGACGATTCTACAATAAACACTTCACACACATTTCAGGGCACACGTCGGCCAGCGGGTCCTGCCGTGGGCAGCTATAACCATACATGGGTTCGCCGACAGCCCTGTGTCATGGGGGACCCGACACCACGGCTTCTCCAGTAACGGTGACAATCTGTACACACTCCTCGTGTTCCCCACACACGAGTACTGGCTCTACTCCGCCACCGGCAGTCTCGACGTCTGTGTTTGACGCATTTATAATGTCAGCAGTAGCGTTCACAATCAGAGGCGTTCATTCATTTACAATGTAGCTGGCACCAGTTACGACCATTGTGAATAAAATAGTACAACTGTGTTCTTGTTTCTATACTACAACTGTGTTTTTGTTTCGTGTTTCTATAGTACAATTGTGTTCTTGTTTCTATAGTGCAACTGTCTTATCTATGTACAACTATTGTTTCTGTTTCGATAGTACAACGTCTTGTTTCTATAACTGACTGTGTTCTTGTTTCTATAGTACTACTATGTTCTTTATACAACTGTTGTTTCTATATAAAGTACAAACTCTGTTCTTGTTTCTTGTTTCTATAGTACAACTGTGTTCTTGTTTCTATAGTGCAACTGTGTTCTTGTTTCTTGTTTCTATAGTACAACTGTGTTCTTGTTTCTATAGTGCAACTGTGTTCTTGTTTCTATAGTACAACTGTGTTCTTGTTTCTATAACTACAACTGTGTTCTTGTTTCTATAGTGCAACTGTGTTCTCGTTTCTTGTTTCTATAGTACAACTGTGTTCTTGTTTCTATAGTACAACTGTGTTCTTGTTTTATATGCAACTGTTTGTTTTCTATAGTACAACTGTTCGTTCTTGTTTCTATAGTCAACTGTGTTCTTCTTGTCTCTTATCTCTATAGTGCAACTGTGTTCTTGTTTCTTGTTTTCTATAGTACAACTGTGTTCTTGTTTCTATAAGTACAACTATGTCTTGTTTCTATAGACAACTGTCTTGTTTCTATATGCAACGTGTTCTTCTGTTTCTCTTATAGTGCAACTGTGTTCTCGTTTCTTGTTTCTATAGTACAACTGTGTTCTTGTTTCTATAGTACAACTGTGTTTCTTGTTTCTGTGTGTCTTGTTTCTATAGTACAACTGTGTTCTTCTATTGTACAACTTGTTCTTGTTTCTATATGCTCTGTTTCTTCGTCACTCGTTTCTTGTTTCTAATAGTACAACTGTTGTTTCTTGTTTCTATTATACAACACTATAGTGCAACTGTGTTCTTGTTTCTTATATGCAACTGTGTTCTTGTTTCATAGTGCAACTGTCCGTTTCTATAGTGCAACTGTGTTCTCGTTTCTTGTTTCTATAGTACAACTGTGTTCTTGTTTCTATAGTACAACTGTGTTCTTGTTTCTATAGTGCAACTGTTTCTTGGTTTCTTAATTTAATGCAACTGTCTTTTCGTTTCTTGTTTTTCTATATGCAACTGTGTTTCTTGTTTCTTGTTTTATAATAATAAACTGTGTTCTTGTTTTCTATAAAGTGCAACTTGTTCTTGTTTTCTTGTTTCTATAGTGCAACTGTGTTCCTTGTTTCTTATAGTGCAACTGTGTTTTTTCTTTTTCTTGGTTTTCTTTTTTTTCTTTTTTTTCTTTTTTTTTTTTTCATTTTTCCTTGTTTTCCTTTTTGTTTGTTTCTATAGTACAACTGTGTTCTTTTTTGTTTCTATAGTGCCAACGTGTTTTCTTCCGTTTCTTTTTGTTTTTTCTATAGTAACTTCGTTTCTTGAGTTCTTATAGTACAAAACTGTGTTTTCTTGTTTCTTGCCTTCTATAGTACAAATACTGTGTTCTTGTTTTCAATAGTGCAACTGTGTTCTTGTTTTCTAATAAAGTACAACTGTGTTCTTGTTTCTATATGCAATGCCTGTTTTGTTTTCTCGTTTCTTTTGTTTCTTATAAGTAACAAACTGTGTTCATGTTTCTATAGTGCAACTGTTGTTTTACTTGTTTCTTATAGTGCAACTGTTGTTGCTTGTTTCTATCGTGCAAACGTATCTTCGGTTCTTGATTCTATAGTACAATGTGTTCTTGTTTCTATAGTGCAAAACTTGTGTTATGTTTTTTAGTACAACTGTGTTCTTGTTTCTATAGTGGCAACGTGTTTCGTTTTCTTGTTTCTAGTTACAATGTGTTTTCTGTTTTTGTTTGTTTCTATAGTAACTACTTTGTTTGTTTTGTTTCTTATAGTGCAAAGTTGTTCTTTGTTTTCTTGTTTATAGTGCAACTGTGTTTTGGTTTCTATAGTGCAACAGTTTGGTTTCTGTATTAGTCAACTTGTGTTTCTGTTTCTTATAGATGCCACTGTGTTCTTCGTTCTTGCTTGTTTTTTTCGATAGACTCGGTTTCTTGTTTCTATAGTACAAACTGTTGTCGTGTTTTGTTTCTATAGTTTACAACTGTGTTCTTGTTTCTCTATAGTGCTTCTGTGTTCTTGCTGTTTAATTTCTATAGTAACCAAAGTGTTCTGTTTTGCTATAGTTTCAACGGTGTTCTTAGTCTTGTTTCTATTGTACAATGTGTTTCTGGTTTTATAGTGCATCTGTGTTCTTCGTTTCTAGTTTCTGTATAGTGCAACTCTTGTGTTGTTTTATTAGTACAATTGTGTTCTTTGTTTATGTTTCTATAGTACAACTGTGTTCTTGTTTTCTGTTTCTTGTTTCTATAGTGCAACTGTGTTCTCGTTTCTTGTTTCTATAGTACAACTGTGTTCTTGTTTCTTGTTTCTATAGTACAACTGTGTTCTTGTTTCTTGTTTCTATAGTACAACTGTGTTCTTGTTTATATAAGTACAATAACTGCTGTTCTTGTTTGGCTATAGTGCAACTGTGTTCTTGTTTCTATAGTGCAACTGTGTTCTTGTTTCTATAGTGCAACTGTGTTCTTGTTTCTATAGTACAACTGTGTTCTTGTTTCTATAGTGCAACTGTGTTCTCGTTTCTTGTTTCTATAGTACAACTGTGTTCTTGTTTCTTGTTTCTATAGTACAACTGTGTCTTGTTCTTGTTTTCTATAGTTTACAACTTGTGTTCTTGTTTCTTGTTTCTGATTGTGCATTTCTGTGTTTCTTGTTTCTATAGTGCAACTGTGTTCTTGTTTATTATAGTTCAACTTATGCTTTCGTGTTTATATACTACAAACCTGTGTTCTTGTTTCTTATAGTGAAAACTGTGTTCTTGTTTTTGTTTCTTAATTAGTTACAACTTGTTTTGTTTTTGTTTCTATAGTGCTTAAAACTGTGTTCTTGTTTATTCTTGTTTCTATAGTGCAACAAACTGTTTTTTGTTTCAATAGTCCTGTGTTCTTGTTTCAGTAGTACATTAAACTGTTTCTTTTTCTTTTTCCATAGTACAAAAACTGTGTTCTTGTTTCTATAGTGCATAACTTGTGCTTGTTTCGTGTTTCTATAGTTAACTGTGTTCTTGTCTATAGTGCAAACTGTTTGTTTCTTGTTTTCTTGTTTCTTATAGTACTACAAAAAACTGTGCTCTTTGTTTCTATTAGTGCAACTTGTTTGTTATGTTTTCTTGTTTCTTATAGTACAACTGTTGGTTCTTGTTTATATAGTGAACTGTTGTTCTTGTTTCTTTGTTTCCTATAGTAACACTACTGTGTTTTGTTTCTTAAATAGTACTCAAACTTGTTTCTTGTTTTCTTGTTTCCATAGTACAACTGTGTTCTTTCTTGTTTCTATAGTGCAACTGTGTTCTTGTTTCTTGTTTCTATAGTACAGCTGTGTTCTTGTTTCTTGTTTCTATAGTACAACTGTGTTCTTGTTTCTATACTACAACTGTGTTCTTGTTTCTATACTACAACTGTGTTCTTGTTTCTATGCTACAACTGTGTTCTTGTTTCTTGTTTCTATACTACAACTGTGTTCTTGTTTCTTGTTTCTTGTTTCTATAGTACAACTATGTTCTTGTTTCTATACTACAACTGTGTTCTTGTTTCTTGTTTCTATAGTACAACTGTGTTCTTGTTTCTATAGTGCAACTGTGTTCTTGTTTCTATAGTGCAACTATGTTCTTGTTTCTATACTACAACTGTGTTCTTGTTTCTATAGTGCAACTGTGTTCTTGTTTCTTGTTTCTATAGTACAACTGCTATAAAAGAGTAATTCCTTTGAAAGAATGAGCCCAGCAATCGCTACAAAAGTGTCATTATGCCACCTATGCGATAGCAAGGTGGGCATATTTCGTTGCTCTTGAGGTTCTGTACGTCCGTCCGTACATCCATCCGTCCGTGTACATTTATTTCTAAAAGTTTCTTGAACATTAATATCTTCAATATTACGTGAAGGATTGCTTCAATACTTGGACACTTGAATCACCTGAACATTTGTAAAACATTCGCGCCACCATTAACACGACTTTGACCTTTGTCACCTTTGAAATGTCACTGAAACACTAGCCATTTTGTTGCGTCAACTTTTTTCTAACCGTTTCCCCAGTTAAGAGTCCAGTATGCCACAGGGGCATATCCATATTTACATTCATAATGTCTACTTCCGTTGAAGGAATGAGACCATCAACGGCTACAAAAGAGTAATTCCTCAGGAATAATTCCCCCAGCAACGGCTACATACATGTAAGAGTTTTTCCTTAGAAGGAATGCCCCCAGCAACGGCTACATACATGTAAGAGTTTTTCCTTAGAAGGAATGCCCCCAGCAACGGCTACAAAATAGTTCTCCTTTTTCATACCTTTGAAGGAATGCGCCTAGCAACGGCTACAAAAAATGTCATTCCTTTGATAGAATGCACCCAGCAAAAGTGTCATTCATTTGAAGGAATGCGCCTAGCAACGGCTACAAAAAATGTCATTCCTTTGATAGAATGCACCCAGCAAAAGTGTCATTCATTTGAAGGAATGCGCCTAGCAACGGCTACAAAAAATGTCATTCCTTTGATAGAATGCACCCAGCAAAAGTGTCATTCATTTGAAGGAATGCGCCTAGCAACGGCTACAAAAGTGTCATTCATTTCAAAGAATGCGCCTAGCAACGGCTACAAAAGTCATTCATTTGATGGAATGCACCCAGCAACGGCTACAAAAGTGTCATTCATTTGAAGGAATGCGCCCAGCAACAGCTACAAAAGTGCCATTCATTTGAAGGAATGCGCCTAGCAACAGCTACAAAAGTGTCATTCATTTGATTGAATGCGCGCACCGGGGCGGGATCAACTGATCCTGAGAATAGTGCTGCAGTAGCCTTTGCTTGTCGTAAAAGGCGACTAAACTGGCTTAACGATTGTGTTCATACTTTCCGGAACCCACTATACCGGATTTGGCCCTCATGTACATTTTTGGCTTTCTTGTATGTGAGAGTTGAGTCAGGCTAGGCCCCATATATAAAAGTAAGATTAGTGTTAATCCTATTACTTTTAGGGGATGGGATAAATGATGCTGGTGTGGCGAGGGCCTGGCACCAGATCAGGTTGTTCTAATTTCAGGACTGAATATATATTTTGATTGTAAATATTGAGTTCTGAAGTTGGGATTTACCCCCCTCGGACAGGTGGATACGGGACACGACCCCGTTGACCCGTCTGCGTGTAGACTCGCTGAGGCTTGTACGTCTATGTCAGAAAAGCGGACGTTAAACCCTATTCACTCACTCACTCACTCACTTGATGGAATGCACCTAGCAACAGCTACAAAAGTGTCATTCATTTGATGGAATGCGCCCAGCAACAGCTACAAAAGTGCCATTCATTTGAAGGAATGCGCCTAGCAACAGCTACAAAAGTGTCCATTCATTTGATGGAATGCTAGCAAACAGCTACAGTGTCATTATTTAAATGGAATCGCCCAGCAACAGCTACAAAAGTGCCATCATTTGAAGGAATGCGCCTAGCAAGGGCTACAAAAGTGTCATCATTTGAAGGAATGCGATCAATGCTACAAAAGTGTCATTCATTTGAAGCAATGCGCCCAGCAAAACAGCTACAAAAAGTGTCATTCATTTGAAGGTGGCGCACAGAACAGCTACAAAAGTGTCATTCATTTGAAGGAATGCAGCAACAGCTACAAAAGTGTCCATTCATTTGAAGGAATGCGCCCAGCAACGGCTACAAAAGTGTCATTCATTTGAAGAATGCGCCCAGCAACAGCTCAAATGTGTCATTCCTTTGATGGAATGCACCAGCAAGGCTACAAAAGTGTCATTCATTTGAAGGAATGCGCCCAGCAACAGTTACAAAGTGCCATTCTTTGAAGGATATGCGCTAGAACGGCTACAAAGGGTCATTCATTTGAAGGAAATGAGCCATAATTGTCTTTCCTTATTGGCTACAAAGTGTCATTCATTTGAAGAATGCGACCGAGCTACAGCTAACAAAAGGGTCATTCATTTGATGGATGAGCACGCAACAGCTACAAAGTGTCAATTCATTTGAAGGAATGCGCCAGCAACAGCTTCATTGTGGTCAATTCATTTGAAGGAATCGCGCCAGCAACGGCTACCAAAAGTGTTATTCATTTGGAAAGGAAATGCGCCCAGCAACAGCTACAAAGTGTCATTCATTTGATGATGCACCAGCAACGGTACAAATGTGTCATTCATTTGAACGGAATGCGCCCAGAAACAGTTACAAAAGTGTCGTTCATTTGATGGAATGCGGACCCAGCAGCAACGGCTACAAAATGTCATTCATTTGAAGGAATGCGCCAGCAACAGCTACAAAAGTGTCATTCATTTGAAGGAATGCGCCCAGCAACGGCTACAACAAAAGTGTCATTCTTTTGATATGAATGTATGTGTGCGGTATGGCTAAGATCGGATAGGCGGTAGTCAAGTTGTCACGGAAACTAAAGAAGAGAAAAGTTGATGATGTGCCATTGTATTGTATACCCACTTTCCAAATTTCAAAGTAATAAACGGCGAGATAATCCATGAGCCTGGTTTGACATCAGACATCAACATTCACTTTGCGCATCTACACACCCTAGAGAAACCAGATACCAACTATGAAGTCTCCAGCTATTACAGTTTAAAAAAGGAAGATAATCCATGACCCAGGGGTCGAATAAAAAATCGAAACTCACTTTATACATCTGCATACCATAATGAAGCCACATAGCAAATATCAGGTTTGCACCTATTACAGTTTAAACGTTTTGCTTCTTACCAGGCAAAATTGAGAAATTCAACTCCAAAAGCAGGAGATAATCCAGTACCTGAGGTAAAATCAAAAACATCAAGTCTCCAACTATTACAATTTAAAAAATTTAGTTCTTAAAAGGCAAACTTGAGAATTTCTAAGTCCAAGGGGGGAGATAATCTATGACCCAGGGTCAACTCGAAATTCACGTTGCACATCTGCACACCATGACAAAAACAATATGGCTATATTATTTCCTGAAAAACAGTGACATCTAGAGATGAAACCCAAACCCACATTCAATAAGGTCTTCTCTTGGTTGATATGAATGTACATTGGAAGGATCGCGAAGATCGGAAATATGGTAGTCGATATATCACACAGAAGAAAACTGTCTACAGACAGACTGACTGGCAGATGAACGGACATTAAACACTATATGCCCCAACAACTATAATAATTCTAATAATTTGGAAATAACTAAATTATATTTAATATTTTGATAACTTATTCCCCATTACATTTGTAATCATTTACATTTTCAAATTTGGGGAAAAAGATATTCTAATGCAGTCTATAAATATCACACAATCTGATTGGTCATACATTACAGGTATATCATTGTTGATGAACGGTCGCAAATGATGTCAATATGTATTCCTACACCAATACTAAGTGTGGGGTCTTTCAATTTACTCTGACACCAAATGACCGACCACAACGTGGGATAACTCACATAAAATGTCCCAAGTGGTATTGTGGTATTAAGCGCCGGCATTGGTCACCGGTAGCTGTTCGATCACTGCTCTTCGCCTCTACACCAACGCATGTGATGTTGTCATTACTTGCCAGAGGATGTGGTTTTCCCCGTGTACTCTGGTTTCCCGACCATTCGTCTCACGGAGTAATGCAGTTTAGGCCGGAATTGGCCGACCGCATTACTCTTGTTTCAACAGTATTAACTGTAATCTGCATCATATGAAATCAAACTAAATTTTCGGACCATGACCGGCGGTATATACCGGTACGTGACCTTTTCATTTCTCATCAATTCCACGAAAACTATAAACTGTAAGATTTGGCTCAGAAGGATAAAACAACTGTCAGCCTGATACTTGCACACATACGCCACTTACTTATATATTGGCAAATACTATACCGCCATGTATTCTATTTTTCTTTCGTCTTCAGAATATGTGAAACAAATTGTCATCTAACCAAATAACAACAGAAAAACGCCGCACCTGAACTCGGAATAATAGCATCTCGTATATATAACGATGAGCCGCGAAACGACAGTAGCAACGGTCGATTGGCGCTGAGACGAAGACCTATGGTCCTTGAACGTTGGACAGTTCATTCACATGAACATGTGTGACACACTCGCACCACCAATGACAAAATGGCTGTGATAATGTAATAAATTCAGTATAATAACAATTAATAAAGTATCCTAAAATTGAAAATTTCTGCCTCGTAAAGTATACTTTGCTAGATAAGTATACTTTGCAATGTTGGTTAAAATAGGCTGCAATGCGACTACTTTATTTATCGACTTTACACTACCGGTACGGCTCACTCGACAATGCACGGGACGTTGTATAGCAACCACCAGAGGTCATGATAATTACTTACTGGGGCCCATTTCACTAAACTTCGTACGACTAAAATGTTCGTAAGTGCAAAAGTATGATAGTCTGTAAATTTCACATTAAAGGTACATGCCCACGCAGCAGGTTACACTGTACTACCACTTTTCATTTGCTGTCATGCCTTATATGAGCCATTTGTCTACCCACTAACGAGTTATTTTTAATTACGGCACGTGTTAATTGGTGTTAAATCGCATTTTATATGCCGCGACCAGAAAGGGTATTTTCCGACATCGTGATATTTTTACCAATACGCGTCACGTGACACGGTCAATCATATCACATCTTTGACATGCGCAATGAAGTATCGGAAGTTGAGAAGAAAAATCTCTGTTCGAGTACAAATCTAAATCTCCACGTAACTCTTTCCATTTGGTGATAACTCTTTCCATTTGGTGATCTGGTCGCCAATATTAACCACTCTCTCTCTGTACTGCCTGTCACTCAGACATTTCGCCTTTTTTTGGCCGACGCCGTTTCATACAATTTCCGCCCTGGACGTTTCGACATGTTGATATTCTTGTTTACATATTGGGAAGCCTACTGGCGCGCGTATTATATTGCGCATGCTCACCGCAAGCCGTGATGTGAAAGTCGTCGTCCCCGCACATTATCAAAATGAACTGTTACCGCCGCGCGTCGCTAACAGTAAATTGATAATTAATAAATGATTATATTTGTATAGCGGGCACTCGTAATTTTTAGAACTGGTGGAATAGTGACATAATTATACACTTATTTAATTCCTATAAAGAACATTTTGTGCCTACTGCGTGGGTATATATGTACTTTTAAAGGCGGCGGTAATAGTCTATTTTGATAATGTGCGGGGACGACGACTTTCACATCACGGCTTGCGGTGCGCATGCGAGCACGTTTGGGACGTCATATACGAGGGCTGATTCAGAAGTTCGTGGACAACGTCAGTTAATTGACCGAACATGGAGGTATTCGTGAAATATGTTGCAGGCATGTGTCTTTATATATAATGAGTATATGTATGGACCTTCGTGAACATATTTGGTTATTTATAGTTGCTATGTTGGCGTGAATAATGGTGGTCAGAGTATAGCGGCGCAGGTCAGGACGTCACTTGTGACGTTACGTTATGTGGACAATACTTTGACGTTACTCGCATAATTGTTTATCAAAAAATATTCTCCACCGACATCAATGAATTTCTGATGCCACTCGTCTACTTTCGGAGATCTTTATACCACTGTGGTTCGTAGATGGCCGTCAACGTGAACTGGGAAATGTGAGGGAGTTGGCAAACGCACTGGTGTATGAATGGAACCATACCCAAGAGGCACAAAATATCTGTGCCAAACAGCGGGGTGACAGTGACGTCAAATGTGCACTCAGGAACTACACTGTTCGGAATCTAGCATCTGTTTTGTCTCGTCATGATGCACTATATGCAGTGCCCATCATTCATGTACACGCTATTTCCTGAAGTATTGTTTACATTTGTTGAAATTACATACCTCGTGTTGCCATATGTATGTATGGACTGAGTGAATAAAGTAATATTGTATTGTATCATGCATATCCATCAGAGTGGGGCATGTTTAACCATTCCTACGCTGTTGACGGAAATTGCCGTCTGCTGTTTTTCATTTTTGCTTTAATTCTTAACAAAAAAACTGTTTTGACAGCACATGAGAATCGTCTCCGCTGGAGACGATTCTCATGTGCTGTAAAAACCAGGTTTTTGTCGAGAAATATTGAAAATAAAACATTTCCAGCAGACGACAAAATTTAATTCAGCGTAGTAAGGGTTAAAGGCACCAATTAGTCTTGGTCTCCGATGTTCATGAAACGTGAGAACAATAGTTGGTAAAAGAGCATTACCTTTTGATTTGTATCGCTTTTCTGAAAATATATGACACTATGGGTGATCTGAAAATTTATTATTGAAAATATAACTAGCTTTGCTAACGCTAGTTTTGCTAAATATAGCGTTCATATTTCCCGCAGGTGCACTAGGCACTAAGTAGTTCGTGCATTTGACTAGACACTAAGTCATCGAAAACATTCAATTGTTTTTATTATCATACAGGTACATGTATACTGAGCAAAACTAGAAACGTCCCTCCATGTTTAACGAAAGATTCATAAAAAACCAAAAGGGTTACTTTTAAAAATCAAAATGGAAAAACAAGTTCATTCATTTCTGTATCAAAGCCAATAAATTGCATTTGGATATCTTGTTAAATATTCGAGAGATAACCAGCCAAGGGCGGTAGGGGTCAAAATCAAAAATCACAAAAACTCAGAAATGTGTTACTTAATGTTTAGAGATGGAATTTCAATAAGTAATGTGGCAAATTCAGTAAATCTCGTTAGTACCGAGTGTGGCCACCATTTGCATGAATGCATGCAATGATCCTACGCCGCATCGACTGACGTAACGCAATACCAGTGCGTTGGGCAAATTCTCCATTCCCGTTGTAACGCCCGTGTAAGATCGCGAACATTGTCAATCTGATGGTTAGCTCGTGCTTTGCGGCCCAGCTCATCCCATATGTGCTCAATGGGATTGAGATCCGAGGAGACTGCGGGCCATGGCATGACGTCGACGTTGTTTTGCTGTAAGTATTGAGTGGTGTCCCTGGCTACGTGAGGGCAGGCATTGTCGTGCATCAATGTCACACCAGGACCATGCTGACGGATAAATGGTAAGGCATGTGCATTTAGCACATCTTGCATTTAGCACATCTGCAACATAACGTTGTGCATTGATGTTGCCCTGTACAACAACCAAATCTGTCTTCGGTTTCCATGATCCCACCCAGACCATTACGCTCCCTCCCCAAACCTGTTCTTCTCAACAATGCAACAATCGGTGATCTTTCATTTTTTCGCCTGTATACCCGTAATCTTCCGTCAGCATGACTAACTGTGAACCGAGATTCATCGTGAACAAAACTCGGTTCCAGTCAGCCCTTCTCCAGTTCAGATGACGTCGCGCCCCATAACAGTCTGGCAGCACGGTGACGTTGGGTCATTATCTGACCAGTGTACGGGCGGCGTGCCCGGATTGGTTGGGCGTTACGACGTAACCGGTTGCGAATGGTCTGCCCTGAGACACCGTATCGCCTAGCAGTGACTGTGGCTGCCAATCGACGTTGACGTAAGTGCGTCAACGTAATGTAACGATCGGCTCTAGTCGTCGTTACACGAGGCCTACCAGGTCGCTGCCGGTCGTGAACAGCCCCAGTCTGCTGGTACCGGGCTGCAAGACGATCAATCGTCTTCCGACAGCAACCAAACCGAGGCGCGACCGCCTGGCAGCCATCCCACCCGCAAGCATCCCAATTGCCGGATTTCGCTCGTTTTCGGAAAGCCGTGGTATATCGAAAACAGTGAAAAATTAAAAAAGGTTTTTAATTTTCCGAATAGCCCCTATCGCATGAATGGTACGACATGAACTGAATCACCTTATCGATGACAAGTATAGCGTGCACGTGCAAAAGTGGAAATCAACGTTCCAGTCACTGGCCGCTATATACCCGTGTGTATCGGCTAAACTCTAACACGATCGTAATTCTGAACATCGCCACGGTTTAAAATACATGTACTTTGAACATGTGGTACATACATAGACAGAGCTACACCGGCTATAAAACAGGGACGTTTCTAGTTTTGTTGAGTATATATCGTTTGCTACTCAAGGTATTATATTATAGTGTGTATGGTGATGATAGAAGTGTGCAATGCTGATCATATCTTGTACACGTTTCAAACGACTTTGTGTGTCTTATCTGCAGAAAATTGTAGTAAATTTTAACATAACTTGCTGAAAGCAAGTACATCACTACTGGCGGTTTTGTCCAGATATAACCGAGTTAAATTCAGCATGGAGTTTCCTCGACTTAATGTTTTAGACAATACTGGCATGCAAATGCAACAATTAGCCGACAAACGCATGTTTATGACTAAGAACAAGTTGTGACTATATTCATACAACATTATACATATCTCAACTGTTTTTGTGAAATTCCTCCTCGGAGTTACCATCTGAGTCACAGCTACTTAAGTCCGTTAGTTTCCCATAGTAGCATGAACCGATGTACCGTAAAGATTCTAATAGACGCCCATACTCTAATAGATATAGTAACGTTTGAGAGTAACGTCCCTTAGTTATGTTTTTGTTCAGACAGCAGAACATCGTATATTTTGTTATCATTTTGCCTTTGCTGAATAACACTTGCCTCTATTAAATGCCCACCCTGGACTTCGGAGCCAGTGGTGATTCTAGTAGACGCCCGAGCGTCTATTAGAATCTTTACTGTATTTCCAAAATGCGTGTCAACAATGATGCATATACAGTGAAACCTCTCTACACCGGACACCCTGGGGTCCCCAGGGTGTCCGGTTTAGAGAGGCTCCACTGTAATTTAGCACTCCATTAATTGTTTTTGTCATTTTCAACCATGAACAGACACGACAATGACATAATGACATTGAGACCCATCTGAATTCAGCACAATGCGGCCCGCAGTGTCCGGTTTTAGATGGTTCTACTGTACATACTATAAAATCAAAGAGTGTGTCACCATGTGTGAAAGTAACATAGCAAACTGCTGTATATATATCTATATACATGTATATTGCTTGTGTAACGTGTACGGCGGCACAAGCCCGAGCTCGATCGCTCAATACAATCAAAGGACTGAAAGTCCTGAAATCCTTCGCAGTACGTGCTTGTGGAGGACACATATACTAAGAATTCATTTGTTGGAAAGTACATTGTAGTCTTAAGAATTGGCACCAGGAGGGATGCGGAACTTTGCGGAATAGATGTATTGCGGCTTGTCAGTAGTTGAGACAGCAACTATTCAAATGGTCAGCTACATACAAGTTTCACTTGCTCTATAATTTCCCAACTATATATACTCACAGGATATATTGCTTTGTCATATGTTATTATACACTAGTTTTGAAATATATATGCATTACCATAGTAACCATGGTAACCAATATTGGAAAACACAAAAATAGTATTTGTTGAAAAGGTGTTTACTTTTTGAAAATCAATGCAATACACCCGAGTACTGTTACCATCTTGCAATACACTTAACATGTGAACGTTTAATAATATTGGTTGTCATGGCAACCATTTTAATATTTCACACAAAAAATCATATATACTCCATTTAAAATCAATATATTCGTCGAATCAGTATACATTATCAATGCTGCAAAAACAATATTTATCTTGACAAACATGATTGTTCAAAGTAATTTCACCTTGACCGTAGACATGAAGGCCACATGGGTGTGGTACATGTTATGAATGAAAATATGGATGATGATAAGGAAGTATATGAAGTTTGAAGTCAATCTGACTTACGGTTGCAGAAAACTTTATGGCAAATCGTACGGATGCAAATGTCTAAGTAATTTGACATTGACCTTGGAAATGAAAGCCGCATGAGTGGTATGGAATGAAATATGGTTGATGATAATGAAGTATATGAAGTTTGAGGTCCATCCGACTTTCTGTCACAGAGATAATGGGTACCAAAACTCTTTAACGTGGACGGACGGAATTACGAAAACTATATACCCCTCGACATACTTTGTGCAACAATTACAAACAAGAGCGAGCAGGTATGCATGGAACACGACAGGTGACATATGTCATCAGTCCCTTTTTTCCTGTCACAGTCATAGCTCAGGAACTAGACTGGTGACATATGTCATTATAGTCCATTTTCTCCTGACACAGTCTCCTAAATTTAAAATTCATATCATTTTCCAATTCAAATAGGGAATCCTCAGCGATTTGTAACCCGGAGGATATAACAAAAACGTTCTACTTGCACTTTCATTTCAGCTACACATTCAATTATAATTTATTGAGTAAATGATGCCGAAATATTTATTTAAATTAATATCTAATTATTTAAAATTAATATACTTTTTTTAATTCATAATACAAATAAGCTAGAGATAATTATTATCCTTATTCAAACTCAAGACAACGTTTCCTTTGTGAAGTGTACCGTACTGTTTATGCTGTGTAACGTCAAGTCGCAAGACTGTCGGCAGCGTATGCGCTAACACACACGACGTGTAATTATCAAAACATTGCTAGCACCTCTTTGGAAAGTTTGGATTTCCGCGCGAACTGTTTTACTAAATTCATTATAGATTAGTTGATTTTTTAAGTAAAATGGACACTGATTAATAATATCGATGGCTCAAGATGATTAAAACAGTATGTAACTGTCAAAAAACAATGTTTCTGCTTTAAATCATCATCATTTCGCTGTCAAATGTCGGATTTGATCGAGCCATTGACCTATGTAAAGTTCAGAATGTAAGCTTTAATCTGATTGGTCATTCAAGAAAAACGTCACAGGGAAATCCCGCCCCCTACTATATCATTGCGCAAAATATCAACATACATAACAAAGAACTCATATTAATACATAACAGTTAATAGTTTATAAAGTATACAAAAACTATTGCAATAACACACATATAGCACAAAAAAGCAAACAACACATGTATTACGCTGAAACGGTAAGATAGCTCGCTGTTTTACTGTTGTTGAACTACTTTTTTATGGCGTAGTACCGCGTGTTTTTTCTAAAGTTAAACCCGCAAACAGTGACACTGCGATTGCCATTTAACTCATTAGCATATATGCAATGACTGAGAATTTTCATATAGTTACTAAATCCGAGCTAATAGCTTGGATAACAACTATAACAAGCTGTGATATAACTGGTAGCGTGTCTGCCGCATCGTTACGTTCTCTCCACCACTATAATACAAGTGTATACACGTCTTTTATGAGTTTCCACTCCTGTAACCTATGAGCTTCTACGAACTGCTATGAGCTCCAACTCCTGTGACCTCTTAGAGTCATATGAGCTTCTGCGAACTCCTATGAGCTTCAACTTATGCTCCTATGAGCTCCAGCTCCTGTGACCTCCTACGAACGTCTATGAGCTCCAACTCCTGTGACCTCCTATGAGCTCCTACGAACTTCAACCCCTGTGACCTCCTATAAGCTCCTACGAACGTCTATGAGCTTCAAATCCTAAGAGCTCCTACGAACTTCTCCTATGAGCTCCAACTCCTGTGACCTATGAGCTACGAACTTCAACTCATACAAACTCCAACTCCTGTGACATCCTATAAGCTCCTACGGACGTCTATGAGCTTCAACTCCTATGAGCTCCTACGAACTTCTGCTCGTATGAGCTCCAACTCCTGTGACCGGTGGTCGACTATTTAGACCAACCAAGTACAATAACCCCATTGCGAGACTTCCAAGAGTTATCAGCATTGCCAGTAACTTGCCGGTCTCAAGGTAGCGAGGCTTCCGAGTAGTCCCGATGGCGGACTAAACGAAGCGAGGCTTCCGAGTAGTCCCGATGGCAGGACTAATATTACATACGTCCGTCCCAAATTGTAAATGTAAATGCCTGGACTTAACGACGGCACTGGCTAGATGACCTTGCATGTCGTCTCCCAAGAAGGGGAGAAAGGAAGGAGGTGAATGCAGAGGAAACCGGCCCCAGGATGCCTAGCTCTTATTAGTATAGTCGCCTCTGGTTCTTTAATTTGCCGAGACTCTCCTTCAAATATGATACACGGGACCACCTTTTAAAGTCCCCATCCGAAAGGACTAGTAGAGCAGGCAATACAAAGTATCTCAGAAATACTGACGCCCTGGAACTGAAGCCTGAATCGAACCATGGTCGCCAACGTGTCAATCCGACGGTGTTACCCCTCGGCCACGGTCTGCTCCGTCCCAAACTGAATGCTGTATTTGGTCTATATCAGGGGCGTAGCTAGACCAATTTGAATCTGCAGGCCCAGGCCCCGGTTAGACGACTTGGAGCACCGTTGGTGCGAGTATGCTAGGGGGTTCTGGGGGTATGCCCCTCACCCAGAAAAAAAATCGAAAAGGTAAATGATGCACTCTGGCACATTTCAAAACACCTTTTCTCGAAAATTCTGAAGGCCCGGGCCTGCAGTGCCTTAATGCAGCTACGTGCCTGTATATACGCCATCGCTCCAGGTAAGAAATTCGTAATTGAGTATCATATCTGAAGCAATTGGGTATTTCAATATTTTAATTGGGTAAAATAAAATCACACTACTGTTTACACATCAACAAACAGCAAATATTGAATAGTTTGCTTCGAAATGAAAACAAGTCTTGCATTTCATTAGAATTGTCTCCTTGGAGACAATTCTAATGCAATACCAAGATGTGTTTTCATGGAAAAATAAGGAAAATATGCTATATTTGTGGTCTGTTTATTTTGTTTCTGTAGCATGATAAAGGTACCACAAATTTGTTATTGCTTTTTGATACTCGCTACTTCTGATTTCGATTGGGTTTTTGGCAATTTTAATTGGGTATTTACGCAAATACGCAGCTTATCTGGATCTCTGTACGCAGAAAAACATTTAACTTCAGTGGTCTCCAAATCATGTCGGCGAATTGGTTCATATTAATTCTCTAACTAATAATACACCATCACTGACACATGTCCAAATAGGTATGCATACCTTTAGATAACCGTTGAAGGCTGGATGGCATTGTTTTCCTGCTCTGGATCTACATTGACCGCAAAAGCCCTAAGCCCCGTTTATCCACGTTTCATAAATGTAGACAATTCCAGGTATCGAAACGGATAGTTAAGGTGTCACATCGGGGACATGGAAATATTGTTTACTTCCGCGTGCGCACATGCGATACTGTTGTGTGTACATATGCATTATGAGCAATACTGGTGTGTATCCATACTGGTGACAGTCCATACTGTTGCGTGCACATGCTGGTGACATGCCATAATGCTGTGTAACCATACTGGTGTAAATATTGAGTTCTGAAGTTGGGATTTACCCCCCTCGGACAGGTGGATACGGGACACGACCCCGTTGACCCGTCTGCGTGTAGACTCGCTGAGGCTTGTACGTCTATGTCAGAAAAGCGGACGTTAAACCCTATTCACTCACTCACTCACTCACTCACTCACTCACTTGATGGAATGCACCTAGCAACAGCTACAAAAGTGTCATTCATTTGATGGAATGCGCCCAGCAACAGCTACAAAAGTGCCATTCATTTGAAGGAATGCGCCTAGCAACAGCTACAAAAGTGTCATTCATTTGATGGAATACGCCTAGCAACAGCTACAAAAGTGTCATTCATTTAATGGAATACGCCCAGCAACAGCTACAAAAGTGCCATTCATTTGAAGGAATGCGCCTAGCAACGGCTACAAAAGTGTCATTCATTTGAAGGAATGCGCCCATCAATGGCTACAAAAGTGTCATTCATTTGAAGAATGCGCCCAGCAACAGCTACAAAAGTGTCATTCATTTGAAGGAATGCGCACAGCAACAGCTACAAAAGTGTCATTCATTTGAAGGAATGCGCCCAGCAACAGCTACAAAAGTGTCATTCATTTGAAGGAATGCGCCCAGCAACGGCTACAAAAGTGTCATTCATTTGAAGGAATGCGCCCAGCAACAGCTACAAAAGTGTCATTCATTTGATGGAATGCGCCTAGCAACAGCTACAAAAGTGTCATTCATTTAATGGAATACGCCCAGCAACAGCTACAAAAGTGCCATTCATTTGAAGGAATGCGCCTAGCAACGGCTACAAAAGTGTCATTCATTTGAAGGAATGCGCCCATCAATGGCTACAAAAGTGTCATTCATTTGAAGAATGCGCCCAGCAACAGCTACAAAAGTGTCATTCATTTGAAGGAATGCGCACAGCAACAGCTACAAAAGTGTCATTCATTTGAAGGAATGCGCCCAGCAACAGCTACAAAAGTGTCATTCATTTGAAGGAATGCGCCCAGCAACGGCTACAAAAGTGTCATTCATTTGAAGGAATGCGCCCAGCAACAGCTACAAAAGTGTCATTCATTTGATGGAATGCACCCAGCAACGGCTACAAAAGTGTCATTCATTTGAAGGAATGCGCCCAGCAACAGTTACAAAAAGTGTCATTCATTTGATGGAATGCACCCAGCAACGGCTACAAAAATGTCATTCATTTGAAGGAATGCGCCCAGCAACAGCTACAAAAGTGTCATTCATTTGAAGGAATGCGCCCAGCAACGGCTACAACAAAAGTGTCATTCTTTTGATATGAATGTATGTGTGCGGTATGGCTAAGATCGGATAGGCGGTAGTCAAGTTGTCACGGAATCTAAAGAAGAGAAAAGTTGATGATGTGCCATTGTATTGTATACCCACTTTCCAAATTTCAAAGTAATAAACGGCGAGATAATCCATGAGCCTGGTTTGACATCAGACATCAACATTCACTTTGCGCATCTACACACCCTAGAGAAACCAGATACCAAATATGAAGTCTCTAGCTATTACAGTTTAAAAAAGGAAGATAATCCATGACCCAGGGGTCGAATAAAAAATCGAAACTCACTTTATACATCTGCATACCATAATGAAGCCACATAGCAAATATCAGGTTTGCACCTATTACAGTTTAAACGTTTTGCTTCTTACCAGGCAAAATTGAGAAATTCAACTCCAAAAGCAGGAGATAATCCAGTACCTGAGGTAAAATCAAAAACATCAAGTCTCCAACTATTACAATTTAAAAAATTTGTTCTTAAAAGGCAAACTTGAGAATTTCTAAGTCCAAAGGGGGGAGATAATCTATGACCCAGGGTCAACTCGAAATTCACGTTGCACATCTGCACACCATGACAAAAACAATATGGCTATATTATTTCCTGAAAAAACCCGTGACATCTAGAGATGAAACCCACATTCAATAAGGTCTTCTCTTGGTTGATATGAATGTACATTTGAAGGATCGCGAAGATCGGAAATATGGTAGTCGATATATCACACAGAAGAAAACTGTCTACAGACAGACTGACTGGCAGATGAACGGACATTAAACACTATATGCCCCAACAACTATAATAATTCTAATAATTTGGAAATAACTAAATTATATTTAATATTTTGATAACTTATTCCCCATTACATTTGTAATCATTTACATTTTCAAATTTGGGGAAAAAGATATTCTAATGCAGTCTATAAATATCACACAATCTGATTGGTCATACATTACAGGTATATCATTGTTGATGAACGGTCGCAAATGATGTCAATATGTATTCCTACACCAATACTAAGTGTGGGGTCTTTCAATTTTATTTACTCTGACACCAAATGACCGACCACAACGTGGGATAACTCACATAAAATGTCCCAAGTGGTATTGTGGTATTAAGCGCCGGCATTGGTCACCGGTAGCTGTTCGATCACTGCTCTTCGCCTCTACACCAACGCATGTGATGTTGTCATTACTTGCCAGAGGATGTGGTTTTCCCCGTGTACTCTGGTTTCCCGACCATTCGTCTCACGGAGTAATGCAGTTTAGGCCGGAATTGGCCGACCGCATTACTCTTGTTTCAACAGTATTAACTGTAATCTGCATCATATGAAATCAAACTAAATTTTCGGACCATGACCGGCGGTATATACCGGTACGTGACCATTTCCTCATCAATTCCACGAAACTATAAACTGTAAGATTTGGCTCAGAAGGATAAACAACTGTCAGCCTGATACTTGCACACATACGCCACTTACTTATATATTGGCAAATACTATACCGCCATGTATTCTATTTTTCTTTCGTCTTCAGAATATGTGAAACAAATTGTCATCTAACCAAATAACAACAGAAAAACGCCGCACCTGAACTCGAATAATAGCATCTCGTATATATAACGATGAGCCGCGAAACGACAGTAGCAACGGTCGATTGGCGCTGAGACGAAGACCTATGGTCCTTGAACGTTGGACAGTTCATTCACATGAACATGTGTGACACACTCGCACCACCAATGACAAAATGGCTGTGATAATGTAATAAATTCAGTATAATAACAATTAATAAAGTTATCCTAAAATTGAAAATTTCTCCGTCAAAGTATACTTTGCTAGATAAGTATACTTTGCAATGTTGGTAAAATAGGCTGCAATGCGACTACTTTATCGACTTTACACTACCGGTACGGCTCACTCGACAATGCACGGGACGTTGTATAGCAACCACCAGAGGTCATGATAATTACTTACTGGGGCCCATTTCACTAAACTTCGTACGACTAAAATGTTCGTTAGTGCAAAAGTATGATAGTCTGTAAATTTCACATTAAAGGTACATGCCCACGCAGCAGGTTACACTGTACTACTACTTTTCATTTGCTGTCATGCCTTATATGAGCCATTTGTCTACCCACTAACGAGTTATTTTTAATTACGGCACGTGTTAATTGGTGTTAAATCGCATTTTATATGCCGCGACCAGAAAGGGTATTTTCCGACATCGTGATATTTTTACCAATACGCGTCACGTGACACGGTCAATCATATCACATCTTTGACATGCGCAATGAAGTATCGGAAGTTGAGAAGAAAAATCTCTGTTCGAGTACAAATCTAAATCTCCACGTAACTCTTTCCATTTGGTGATCTGGTCGCCAATATTAACCACTCTCTCTCTGTACTGCCTGTCACTCAGACATTTCGCCTTTTTTTGGCCGACGCCGTTTCATACAATTTCCGCCCTGGACGTTTCGACATGTTGATATTCTTGTTTACATATTGGGAAGCCTACTGGCGCGCGTATTATATTGCGCATGCTCACCGCAAGCCGTGATGTGAAAGTCGTCGTCCCCGCACATTATCAAAATGAACTGTTACCGCCGCGCGTCGCTAACAGTAAATTGATAATTAATAAATGATTATATTTGTATAGCGGGCACTCGTAATTTTTAGAACTGGTGGAATAGTGACATAATTATACACTTATTTAATTCCTATAAAGAACATTTTGTGCCTACTGAGTGGGTATATATGTACTTTTAAAGGCGGCGGTAACCGTCTATTTTGATAATGTGCGGGGACGACGACTTTCACATCACGGCTTGCGGTGCGCATGCGAGCACGTTTGGGACGTCATATACGAGGGCTGATTCAGAAGTTCGTGGACAACGTCAGTTAATTGACCGAACATGGAGGTATTCGTGAAATATGTTGCAGGCATGTGTCTTTATATATAATGAGTATATGTATGGACCTTCGTGAACATATCTGGTTATTTATAGTTGCTATGTTGGCGTGAATAATGGTGGTCAGAGTATAGCGGCGCAGGTCAGGACGTCACTTGTGACGTTACGTTATGTGGACAATACTTTGACGTTACTCGCATAATTGTTTATCAAAAAATATTCTCCACCAACATCAATGAATTTCTGATGCCACTCGTCTACTTTCGGAGATCTTTATACCACTGTGGTTCGTAGATGGCCGTCAACGTGAACTGGGAAATGTGAGGGAGTTGGCAAACGCACTGGTGTATGAATGGAACCATACCCAAGAGGCACAAAATATCTGTGCCAAACAGCGGGGTGACAGTGACGTCAAATGTGCACTCAGGAACTACACTGTTCGGAATCTAGCATCTGTTTTGTCTCGTCATGATGCACTATATGCAGTGCCCATCATTCATGTACACTCATTTCCTGAAGTATTGTTTTACATTTGTTGAAATTACATACCTCGTGTTGCCATGTATGTATTAGGACTGAGTGAATAAAGTAAATATTGTATTGTATCATGCATATCCATCAGAGTGGGGCATGTTTAACCATTCCTACGCTGTTGACGGAAATTGCCGTCTGCTGTTTTTCATTTTTGCTTTAATTCTTAACAAAAAAACTGTTTTGACAGCACATGAGAATCGTCTCCGCTGGAGACGATTCTCATGTGCTGTAAAAACCAGGTTTTTGTCGAGAAATATTGAAAATAAAACATTTCCAGCAGACGACAAAATTTAATTCAGCGTAGTAAGGGTTAAAGGCACCAATTAGTCTTGGTCTCCGATGTTCATGAAACGTGAGAACAATAGTTGGTAAAAGAGCATTACCTTTTGATTTGTATCGCTTTTCTGAAAATATATGACACTATGGGTGATCTGAAAATTTATTATTGAAAATATAACTAGCTTTGCTAACGCTAGTTTTGCTAAATATAGCGTTCATATTTCCCGCAGGTGCACTAGGCACTAAGTAGTTCGTGCATTTGACTAGACACTAAGTCATCGAAAACATTCAATTGTTTTTATTATCATACAGGTACATGTATACTGAGCAAAACTAGAAACGTCCCTCCATGTTTAAGGAAAGATTCATCAAAAACCAAAAGGGTTACTTTTAAAAATCAAAATGGAAAACAAGTTCATTCATTTCTGTATCAAAGCCAATAAATTGCATTTGGATATCTTGTTAAATATTCGAGAGATAACCAGCAAGGGCGGTAGGGGTCAAAATCAAAAATCACAAAAACTCAGAAATGTGCTTACTTAATGTTTAGAGATGGAATTTCAATAAGTAATGTGGCAAATTCAGTAAATCTCGTTAGTACCGAGTGTGGCCACCAATTGCATGAATGCATGCAATGATCCTACGCCGCATCGACGTGACGTAACGCAATACCAGTGCGTTGGGCAAATTCCCTCCATTCCCGTTGTAACGCCCGTGTAAGATCGCGAACATTGTCAATCTGATGGTTAGCTCGTGCTTTGCGGCCCAGCTCATCCCATATGTGCTCAATGGGATTGAGATCCGAGGAGACTGCGGGCCATGGCATGACGTCGACGTTGTTTTGCTGTAAGTATTGAGTGGTGTCCCTGGCTACGTGAGGGCAGGCATTGTCGTGCATCAATGTCACACCAGGACCATGCTGACGGATAAATGGTAAGGCATGTGCATTTAGCACATCTTGCATTTAGCACATCTGCAACATAACGTTGTGCATTGATGTTGCCCTGTACAACAACCAAATCTGTCTTCCGGTTTCCCATGATCCCACCCCAGACCATTACGCTCCCTCCCCCAAACCTGTTCTTCTCAACAATGCAACAATCGGTGAATCTTTCATTTTTACGCCTGTATACCCGTAATCTTCCGTCAGCATGACTAACTGTGAACCGAGATTCATCGGTGAACAAAACTCGGTTCCAGTCAGCCCTTCTCCAGTTCAGATGACGTCGCGCCCATAACAGTCTGGCAGCACGGTGACGTTGGGTCATTATCTGACCAGTGTACGGGCGGCGTGCCCGGATTGGTTGGGCGTTTACGACGTAACCGGTTGCGAATGGTCTGCCCTGAGACACCGTATCGCCTAGCAGTGACTGTGGCTGCCAATCGACGTTGACGTAAGTGCGTCAACGTAATGTAACGATCGGCTCTAGTCGTCGTTACACGAGGCCTACCAGGTCGCTGCCGGTCGTGAACAGCCCCAGTCTGCTGGTACCGGGCTGCAAGACGATCAATCGTCTTCCGACAGCAACCAAACCGAGGCGCGACCGCCCTGGCAGCCATCCCACCCGCAAGCATCCCAATTGCCGGATTTCGCTCGTTTTCGGAAAGCCGTGGTATATCGAAAACAGTGAAAAATTAAAAAAGGTTTTTAATTTTCCGAATAGCCCCTATCGCATGAATGGTACGACATGAACTGAATCACCTTATCGATGACAAGTATAGCGTGCACGTGCAAAAAGTGGAAATCAACGTTCCAGTCACTGGCCGCTATATAAACCGTGTGTATCGGCTAAACTCTACACGATCGTATTCTGAACATCGCCACGGTTTAAAATACATGTACTTTGAACATGTGGTACATACATAGACAGAGCTACACCGGCTATAAAACAGGGACGTTTCTAGTTTTGTTGAGTATATATCGTTTGCTACTCAAGGTATTATATTATAGTGTGTATGGTGATGATAGAAGTGTGCAATGCTGATCATATCTTGTACACGTTTCAAACGACTTTGTGTGTCTTATCTGCAGAAAATTGTAGTAAATTTTAACATAACTTGCTGAAAGCAAGTACATCACTACTGGCGGTTTTGTCCAGATATAACCGAGTTAAATTTAGCATGGAATTTCCTCGACTTAATGTTTTAGACAATACTGGCATGCAAATGCAACAATTAGCCGACAAACGCATGTTTATGACTAAGAACAAGTTGTGACTATATTCATACAACATTATACATATCTCAACTGTTTTTGTGAAATTCCTCCTCGGAGTTACCATCTGAGTCACAGCTACTTAAGTCCGTTAGTTTCCCATAGTAGCATGAACCGATGTACCGTAAAGATTCTAATAGACGCACATACTCTAATAGATATAGTAACGTTTGAGAGTAACGTCCCTTAGTTATGTTTTTGTTCAGACAGCAGAACATCGTATATTTTGTTATCATTTTGCCTTTGCTGAATAACACTTGCCTCTATTAAATGCCCACCCTGGACTTCGGAGCCAGTGGTGATTCTAGTAGACGCCCGGGCGTCTATTAGAATCTTTACTGCATTTCCAAAATGCGTGTCAACAATGATGCATATACAGTGAAACCTCTCTACACCGGACACCCTGGGGTCCCCAGGGTGTCCGGTTTAGAGAGGCTCCACTGTAATTTAGCACTCCATTAATTGTTTTTGTCATTTTCAACCATGAACAGACACGACAATGACATAATGACATTGAGACCCATCTGAATTCAGCACAATGCGGCCCGCAGTGTCCGGTTTAGAGGTTCTACTGTACATACTATAAAATCAAAGAGTGTGTCACCATGTGTAAAAGTAACATAGCAAACTGCTGTATATATATCTATATACATGTATATTGCTTGTGTAACGTGTACGGCGGCACAAGCCCGAGCTCGATCGCTCAATACAATCAAAGGACTGAAAGTCCTGAAATCCTTCACAGTACGTGCTTGTGGAGGACACATATACTAAGAATTCATTTGTTGGAAAGTACATTGTAGTCTTAAGAATTGGCACCAGGAGGGATGCGGAACTTTGCGGAATAGATGTATTGCGGCTTGTCAGTAGTTGAGACAGCAACTATTCAAATGGTCAGCTACATACAAGTTTCACTTGCTCTATAATTTCCCAACTATATATACTCACAGGATATATTGCTTTGTCATATGTTATTATACACTATTTTGAAATATATATGCATTACCATAGTAACCATGGTAACCAATATTGGAAAACACAAAAATAGTATTTGATTGTTAAAAGGTGTTTACTTTTTGAAAATCAATGCAATACACCCGAGTACTGTTACCATCTTGCAATACACTTAACATGTGAACGTTTAATAATATTGGTTGTCATCATCAACCATTTTAATATTTACACACAAAAAATCATATATACTCCATTTAAAATCAATATATTCGTCGAATCAGTATACATTATCAATGCTGCAAAAACAATATTTATCTTGACAAACATGATTGTTCAAAGTAATTTCACCTTGACCGTAGACATGAAGGCCACATGGGTGTGGTACATGTTATGAATGAAAATATGGATGATGATAAGGAAGTATATGAAGTTTGAAGTCAATCTGACTTACGGTTGCAGAAAACTTTATGGCAAATCGTACGGATGCAAATGTCTAAGTAATTTGACATTGACCTTGGAAATGAAAGCCGCATGAGTGGTATGGAATGAAATATGGTTGATGATAATGAAGTATATGAAGTTTGAGGTCCATCCGACTTTCTGTCACAGAGATAATGGGTACCCAAACTCTTTAACGTGGACGGACGGAATTACGAAAACTATATACCCCTCGACATACTTTGTGCAACAATTACAAACAAGAGCGAGCAGGTATGCATGGAACACGACAGGTGACATATGTCATCAGTCCCTTTTTTCCTGTCACAGTCATAGCTCAGGAACTAGATTGGTGACATATGTCATTATAGTCCATTTTCTCCTGACACAGTCTCCTAAATTTAAAATTCATATCATTTTCCAATTCAAATAGGAATCCTCAGCGATTTGTAACCCGGAGGATATAACAAAAACGTTCTACTTGCACTTTCATTTCAGCTACACATTCAATTATAATTTATTGAGTAAATGATGCCGAAATATTTATTTAAATTAATATATAATTATTTAAAATTAATATACTTTTTTTAATTCATAATACAAATAAGCTAGAGATAATTATTATCCTTATTCAAACTCAAGACAACGTTTCCTTTGTGAAGTGTACCGTACTGTTTATGCTGTGTAACGTCAAGTCGCAAGACTGTCGGCAGCGTATGCGCTAACACACACGACGTGTAATTATCAAAACATTGCTAGCACCTCTTTGGAAAGTTTGGATTTCCGCGCGAACTGTTTTACTAAATTCATTATAGATTAGTTGATTTTTAAGTAAAATGGACACTGATTAATAATATCGATGGCTCAAGATGATTAAAACAGTATGTAACTGTCAAAAAACAATGTTTCTGCTTTAAATCATCATCATTTCGCTGTCCAATGTCGGATTTGATCGAGCCATTGACCTATGTAAAGTTCAGAATGTAAGCTTTAATCTGATTGGTCATTCAAGAAAAACGTCACAGGGAAATCCCGCCCCTACTATATCATTGCGCAAAATATCAACATACATAACAAAGAACTCATATTAATACATAACAGTTAATAGTTTATAAAGTATACAAAAACTATTGCAATAACACACATAGCACAAAAAAAGCAAACAACACATGTATTACGCTGAAACGGTAAGATAGCTCGCTGTTTTACTGTTGTTGAACTACTTTTTTATGGCGTAGTACCGCGTGTTTTTTCTAAAGTTAAACCCGCAAACAGTGACACTGTGATCGCCATTTAACTCATTAGCATATATGCAATGACTGAGAATTTTCATATAGTTACTAAATCCGAGCTAATAGCTTGGATAACAACTATAACAAGCTGTGATATAACTGGTAGCGTGTCTGCCGCATCGTTACGTTCTCTCCACCACTATAATACAAGTGTATACACGTCTTTTATGAGTTTCCACTCCTGTAACCTATGAGCTTCTACGAACTGCTATGAGCTCCAACTCCTGTGACCTCTTAGAGTCCTATGAGCTTCTGCGAACTCCTATGAGCTTCAACTTATGCTCCTATGAGCTCCAGCTCCTGTGACCTCCTACGAACGTCTATGAGCTCCAACTCCTGTGACCTCCTATGAGCTCCTACGAACTTCAACCCCTGTGACATCCTATAAGCTCCTACGGACGTCTATGAGCTTCAACTCCTATGAGCTCCTACGAACTTCTGCTCGTATGAGCTCCAACTTCTGTGACCGGTGGTCGACTATTTAGACCAACCAAGTACAATAACCCCATTGCGAGACTTCCAAGAGTTATCAGCATTGCCAGTAACTTGTCGCCTCTGGTTCTTTAATTTGCCGAGACTCTCCTTCAAATATGATACACGGGACCACCTTTTAAAGCCCCCATCCGAAAGGACTAGTAGAGCAGGCAATACAAAGTATCTCAGAAATACTGACGCCCTGGAACTGAAGCCTGAATCGAACCATGGTCGCCAACGTGTCAATCCGACGGTGTTACCCCTCGGCCACGGTCTGCTCCGTCCCAAACTGAATGCTGTATTTGGTCTATATCAGGGGCGTAGCTAGCCAATTTGAATCTGCAGGCCCGGTTGACGACTTGGAGCACCGTTGGTGCGAGTATGCTAGGGGGTTCTGGGGGTATGCCCCTCACCCAGAAAAAAAATCGAAAAGGTAAATGATGCACTCTGGCACATTTCAAAACACCTTTTCTCGAAAATTCTGAAGGCCCGGGCCTGCAGTGCCTTAATGCAGCTACGTGCCTGTATATACGCCATCGCTCCAGGTAAGAAATTCGTAATTGAGTATCATATCTGAAGCAATTGGGTATTTCAATATTTTAATTGGGTAAAATAAAATCACACTACTGTTTACACATCAACAAACAGCAAATATTGAATAGTTTGCTTCGAAATGAAAACAAGTCTTGCATTTCATTAGAATTGTCTCCTTGGAGACAATTCTAATGCAATACCAAGATGTGTTTTCATGGAAAATAAGGAAAATATGCTATATTTGTGGTCTGTTTATTGTTTTCTGTAGCATGATAAAGGTACCACAAATTTGTTATTGCTTTTTGATACTCGCTACTTCTGATTTCGATTGGGTTTTTGGCAATTTTAATTGGGTATTTACGCAAATACGCAGCTTATCTGGATCTCTGTACGCAGAAAAACATTTAACTTCAGTGGTCTCCAAATCATGTCGGCGAATTGGTTCATATTAATTCTCTAACTAATAATACACCATCACTGACACATGTCCAAATAGGTATGCATACCTTTAGATAACAGTTGAAGGCTGGATGGCATTGTTTTCCTGCTCTGGATCTACATTGACCGCAAAAGCCCTAAGCCCCGTTTATCCACGTTTCATAAATGTAGACAATTCCAGGTATCGAAACGGATAGTTAAGGTGTCACATCGGGGACATGGAAATATTGTTTACTTCCGCGTGCGCACGTGCTCTGCGTGCGAGTTTCGCGTGCGCACATGCGATACTGTTGTGTGTACATATGCATTATGAGCCATACTGGTGTGTATCCATACTGGTGACAGTCCATACTGTTGCGTGCACATGCTGGTGACATGCCATAATGCTGTGTAACCATACTGGTGACAAGCCATACCATGCAGGCCAGTACGCAGGAATTAATTTAGGGGGGCGGGGTGCGATATGTGCGATTTTGATATGTTACTTTTGCAACCCAAACCAATCATCACAACATGATTTTCTGACCAGTCCATTTATGTACATAACATGCATGATGTTTTTATTCTCAAAATTATGAACATTATTTGCAAAAAGTGCAGATCCTGATGAGACGGCTCGTCAGGAGCCGGCTCATCTGGATCTACAATTGTTTCCAATACCACTATACAGGCCTGTGGTGTTGAAAAGGTTAAGGGTGGGGGGTGCGTAAGCACCCGTCGCACCCCCTCTGCATACGGGCGGCCTGCATACTGGTGACATGCCATAAGTGCTGTGTATCCATACTGGCGACATGCCATAAGTGCAGTGTATCCATACTGGTGACATGCCATACTGGTGTACAACACTGGTAAGCTGACGTGCACGTCGTTTCATTGGCTAAGCTATCGCGTGCGCACGCAAAACATATCGCGTGCGCACGCGAAAGTAAACATGTTTCCATGTCCCCTCTGTGCCACCGTAGGTGTTCGATATCCCGCGTAGTAACTATTTATAGATATTCAGCCGTAACTATGTATAGAGTTTATGTCGCCTGTGACATGTACACTACGCATAGGCCAATACACATTCTACCTGTCTACAGGTTTTAATTTCAGACTGACTATTTTATCCTGTGCGGTAGGTTTCGTTTTGCTTACACAACACAGTGGACGCCATTTTATATGTTATTTAAAACGAAACAAGTGTCGACACTGCAGCTGCTATCTACAAGTGGCAAGAGACACCAGGACGACACGACCTATGTAGATACAGAATAGAATGAGCTGGATATACGCATATTCATAGATTTACATATAACGGTAGGTGATTAAAACCATATATTGGGACACAGGTTGTTACAAAATGCTCAATTGGTGTTTTGCTTACTTATTGTTGTTGGATTGCGCGGTGACAATATAATAATGATATTCTATGTACAGCATGTGTGTACACGTCGTACAATGGCGTTTCACAGCATATACCACTTATTGAAAACGTATACATGTATTCAATTATTATTAGGACACACCCATATGCTAGCTGCACGTTTTCCGCTTGACAGGCAATGGGTTGCAGGCGCGGAATCCAGGATTTCGGGTTGGGGGGGGGGGGGGGGGGGGGGGGGGGGGGGGGGGGGGGGGGGGGGGGGGGGGGGGGGGGGGGGGGGGGGGGGGGGGGGGGGGGGTGGGGGCGTAACTATTTTGCAATACTTGACTAAATTATCGAACGCGCTATTTTTTGAAATCTACATCGCATTTCCTGCGTTCTGGCGCATTTTGGGGCCACCCCCCTGAATCCGCCCTTGGGTTGCTCTATACCTAATACCTATACACTGCAGCTAACTGTCTGCCACCATATTTAGGGGTGATTTGGACCACACAGAGGTGCATGTAGTAAACAATACCATACTTTCCTAATAGCTAAAGAATATGTAGGTTTCAAATCTCTATAGCAGGCCCGTATGCAGAGGGGATGCGACAGGTGCGTACGCACCACCCTTTGTCCGTTCGTGGATGTGTAAAAAAGTATTTTTAGAAACTACGGTCCTTCGCGCCGTCTATAACGCAACCCCAATACAAATTTCTGCGTACGGGCCTGTATCTAGTAGCTTTATGGTAGTAATTATGTCACTTAGGGTCAAAGGTCAACTTATGCAATGGAAATATTCACATGCATCATGCATGTTTTATGCATTATTTAAGGTGGAGATGCAGACGCGGATACAGAAATAATTGCAGGGGGGGGGGGGGGGGGGGGGGGGGGGGGGGGGGGGGGGGGGGGGGGGGGGGGGGGGGGGGGGGGGGGGGGGGGGGGGGGGTCTGTATCTGTAATTACAGCGAGCGCGAAATCGTAAAGTAGGGGGTTCCCAGGACATTTTTAGATGCCAGATCGCCGGACCCCCTGGACCCCCACCCCACTGTATCCGCGCCTGAGATGTACATACATCATGATAAAACATGTATATGTTGGTATGTGCTTAAACAGTAAAGTGCAATAATTCCAGCACAAAATATTTACACAATTTCCCTAACATTTGATTGGCCCGTAGCAAGTCTCTGTCCAAAATTTATATCCCAGTAAACTCCCACGCCGAACTACTTTCAGTAACCGTGAGGCGCAGTTAAAATAATTCTTAAGAAAACGGAAAATATACACATTTTCTTGATGAATTTATTTCAAATGCTGGAATTATAAGGAATGAATGGCCTTTTTTTGTGGAATTTATCTGGGATATAAACTTCGAAAAGTAGCGGGAATACTAGACAGGGCCTTCCGACCTTCGTCCAGTACTCCCGCGACTTTTCCAAGTTTATACACCGATGAATTCCACAAAAAGGTAATTCATTCCTATATTGTACGTATACATGTCATAGCTACATATGTGGCGATGTTAGCAATACACTTGGTGGACATATAAAAGTAAATATTTTCTGTTTTATATGGTTTTAATTGATTACATTTTGGCATATCCGCGCTCTTGTGTCTCATTTGGACACACTATTTCTATTTTGTATATTCTCAATTTATTCTTAGTGTTGATAAAATGTGTCATCCAATGGAAATGCAAGAACATGTGTTTATATATGTTAGGTATTTAATGAATATGTTAATATCACAGTTAAGTGTTATGGATATTCAATACATCCCCTGTCCCAAATAATGTGTTCTAATTTAATAAATTGGAGTATATGATGATTTTGTATACATCACACTATTTATGGTGGGTGGGTCCACGAACGCGACGGCGTAAATTAACGACAGGGGTTCCTCCTAGGAGGAATCGCTTTTATCGTTGACTCTTTTGTTACCTGGGAGTTGAATTCGGTTATTGCCCATTATAAAATTAGTAAGATTATTACTGATCCTACTGCTTTTGGGAGAGGGCCAAGTGATTCTGGTGTGGCGAGGACCTGGCATCAGGATTATTCTGATTCCAGGGCTGAATACATGTATTTATGTTAGGCAGCCATTTGGGGTTATGCATTTTTTTATATATATAAAACATTAAGTGAAATATGAATCACGTAGTTACATGTACTGTAGTACAGTAGCTAAATGGAGAAATATACGTTCTAAGACATGTAAAAAGGAAATCCAAATATGAAGGCATATTGAATCAATGTAAAGTTAAGTAATAACTAATTAAGAAACTTTGCAACCACCCATCCTGTGTTCATTTCAAAGTGACTATGTTATTGTATCACTTTTGCGATAACAGTTATGGTCCATTGTACCAAGGCGATTTTCGGATTATCATGATTATTGCCTATAACGTGCTATTTTAATATCTAAACTGTCTAGGATAACTTGGCCATGAAGCTAAAACTGAGTTCCAGTCTAGTTACTGTCTGTTTCACGAAAGCTGCCCTAATTTTACGGCCATATAAACAGCGCAAAAACAATATTTTTTTCAGTAATATTAAATTAAAGGAAAATTTAAGAATGAGCCTTCTTTTTATTTCGTGAAATTTGGTCAAATATTGATTTTATTGCGAAAAAACAATTTCCCCATGTTAAATCCCCATAGACATCTTCACTCTGTTGGGATTTTTTAACATGGGGAAATTGTTGTTTTTTTTTGCAATAAAATCAATATTTGACCGAATTGGAATTTAACATGGGGAACTTTTTAGAATTTCAGAAAAACTGGACCGATTTTCAAAATTTAACTTGTTTTCTTAGATCATTTCCAAGCTATCTAGCCAGATTTCGGAGTCAATTTCCAAAAAAAAAAATCGTTTTCCGACTCCTCCCACAGCTCTTCCACCTTCTTTTTCCCCCATGTTAAATTCCCATAGACAAATCAATTTTTCGTAATAAATATCAATATCAATCAATCAATATTTGACCAAATTTCACAAAATAAAAAGAAGGCTCATTCTTAAAGTTTGATAAAATTTAATATTATAACAAATATTGTTTTTAGCCAGGTTTTTTGAAAAAAAATCCAGGCTATTGGATTGGCGAAAGCCGGGTGGGCTGGCGGGCGGCGGCGGGCGGGCGGCGGGCGGCGGGCGGCGGGCGGGCGGCGTCCACAATCAATGTTAAGTTTTCGTGTTTGAGTCCATTTCTTTGTTACTGTACCAGCTAGGACCACCAAACTTTCACAGCTTCATAATCAAGGGGTGCCCACCACATATCACTGTCCATCATGTTACTTTTTTTTTTAACTTGACCCATTTTCTCCGCGCAGTCGACTTAGCCATTTTCAATGTTAAGTTTTCGCGTTTACAATGTTAAGTTTTCGTGTTTAAGTCCATTTCTTTGGTACTGTACCACCTAGGACCACTCAACTTTCACAGCTTCATAATCAAGGGGTGCCCACCACATATCACTATCCAACATGTTACTTTTTTTTAACTTCACCCATCCGCGCAGTCGCCACTTAGCCATTTTCAATGTTAAGTTTTCGCGTTTACAATGTTAAGTTTTCGTGTTTAAGTCCATTTCTTTGGTACTGTACCACCTAGGACCACCAAACTTTCACAGCTTCATAGCCAAGGGGTGCCGACCACTATCACTATCCAACATGTTACTTTTTTTTTAACTTCACCCATTTTTTTCCGCGCAGTCGACTTAGCCATTTTCAATGTTAAGTTTTCGCGTTTTACAATGTTAAGTTTTCGTGTTTAAGTCCATTTCTTTGGTACTGTACCACCTAGACCACCAAACTTTACAGTTACTACTTCAACCATTTTTTTGTGACCTACCACAATACAACTATCAACATGTGACCAATAACCTTCACCTATATTTCTACATAACAAATTGACTTAGCCATTTTCAACTTTAACTTTTTAACGTACGTCTGGTTAATAAAGTTTTTTGGTTAAAACTTTTTCCTTTATACTATATCTCTGCAACTGCTTCGCCCATTACCTTGAAACTTCACATGGGTGTTTATCATCATCCATATTTTCATTCTAACCACCAACCGTGCGGCCCCTGTGCCCAATGTCAAGGTCAATTTGTTTGTTAAACTTTTTTCGTGTACTATATCTCTGCAACTGCTTCACCCATTACCTTGATACTTCACATGGGTGTTTATCATCATTGTCGCACCCGCTTGCGGAAAGCGCGATATCGTCGGCATTTTGGCATACGTCCGTCCTTCCGTCCGTACGTCCGTGTGTCCGGTTAAATTTTTTCCTTAAACTTTTTACATCTACTATATCTATTTGTTTAGTGTCCATGCCTCGCCCCAAGGCGCGACATGCAGGCCACGGCCATCTAGTCTACAGCAAGTGGGTATAATTATGTTATCCAAGTGTCTATGCTTGGAAGAAACCTGGCCTTCGTGGCTTTGCCTCGTTTCTTGTTGCATTGTAAAATGCCGTAAAATTTGGACAGTTGAAACAGACAGTAGTTCCGATTTGTTAAAATTATGAACCAGGAAAACAAATGGACGGGGCCTGTGGGGGTCAAGTAGGGTCAAATTTCACATTTTACCAAATATGATGAGGTTATATATCAAATCGAAGGTATTTAGGGTACAATCACGCGTCAACATCGGATGATTATGTCATCCAAGATGGCGGCCGAAAGGTCATCATTTTATTATAGATTTCCAACGTCTTCTCGTGAACCGCTTGGGCGATGCTGGTTTAACTTCACAGTTATGGTTCGCGTGTGAAGCCTTGTCATATGTGTTAAAATGGAGATCGTCACACAATCCAAGATGTCCGCCACGAACTACCAGATAGATTTTGATAAACTTGGTAGGAATGATCGATAGACAATATTCTTTCAGATTTGTTAAAAAGATGACCCTGGGATCAAAAAATGGGAGGAGCCCGTGGGGGGGAGGGGGGGGGGGGGTCAAGTAGGGGTCGAAATTCGCATTTGACCAACTATGGTCATGTCAGAGACAATCACTTTGGGGCATTTTTTGTCGAATCGATTGATTACGTCATCCAAGATGTCTGCCGAAATGTAATATTGTTATTACATATTTCAGTGTCGATTTTCTGATTTGCTGTATAATGACGATACTAATAGTTCAGGTGAGCGATACGGGCCCATTTGGGCTTCTTGTTTAAATAACGTTTTTTTTTTTGTTTTGTTTCTTAGTTTCCGGTAATACAGAATCAATTTGATTTAATGTTTGTCACCTGAATAATAGTGATACTATTGGGATATTGAAGTTAAAGCAGGATAATAAAATTTAGTTCATGGAAATGAGAAATGATATAAAGCTGCTAAATTGTGACATTGGTTCCTCACGAAAGGACATGGAAACAAACAGGTTGGTCATTGATCATGTATGTACGGAAAGCTGCGACAGCATGACTTGCATGAAGCGTGAAATTACTTTGATCAAATGTCACTTAGAATATGACATGCGGTCCACACATGACAGGTTGCAAATAATTTCAAAATCAAATACCACTATGGGCCAGCGAGTGACAAAAGTTGAAAAGAAGCTGGGTGAAATTGGCCGTCCACATGTATATGATCACATGGTGATACCAATCAGGTTACTGTACATGTAACAGGGTTGCAGCTGGGGGAACATAATTATGTGTCTTAAACATATACAGTATTTGCTTTTCAACATGGCTATGTGGACATGTCAATTGTGATTCACTGATCATTACTGGTATATATTAGATGTATATAACTGTCTATTTTATAGTGTCCTATAAGTCGAATACGGCTGGATACTAGCATTAATGTGTTAAGTAAATATCGATGTACATGTTTGCTAGTATACGACACTTTAATAAACTAATTTTGTATTGTATTGTATTGTAACAGCCCAATCCGATCACCAACACGTCAACACATGCACACCCACAGCCGGTAGATTTGTCGGCTAGGGGAAGTGCAGCAAACCATCGAAATGAGTCCGTGCATCCGGTGTCGCCTGAGTTCATTGCTGTACGTGAAGCAACCGACATACTGAATGTAAATTATCTCGTCAGCTTCCGCGAATGACAAAATTTCTCACGTGTTAAACGCAGGTGCCGTTTCAGACGTATACGGTGGCGATGTGCATTCCGGAACCTTCGGCAAACACTATTCCAGCTATTCTCTCTGATCGAACCCACACAGATGTCCGACAACGTGACGATACGCATACAAATGTTGGGTTCTCGCCCACCGAAGATGCTGATTTCACGGAGCATATTATAAAACGTACGAAACGATAATTCCAGCACAAACATATTTACACAATTCCCTAACATTTGATTGGCCCGTAGCAAGTCTCTGTCCAAAATTTATATCCCAGTAAACTCCCACGCCGAACTACTTTCCGTAACCGTGAGGCGCAGTTAAAATAATTCTTAAGAAAACGGAAAATATACACATTTTCTTGATGAATTTATTTCAAATGCTGGAAGTATAAGGAATGAATTGCCTTTTTGTTGAATTTATCGGGGATATAAACTTGGAAAAGTCTCGAGAATACTGGACGAGGCCTTCCGGCCTTCGTCCAGTATTCCCGCGACTTTTCCAAGTTTATACACCGATAAATTCCACAAAAAGGCCATTCATTCCTATATTGTTTCGTCGGTGGATTCAAATCCAGGATTACAGAAAGCTCCGTAACTATATAGATCGACGGTGAGTTAAAATGTACGGTGTGGAGGTGTCTCGTATAGGCACTGGTTAAGTACAAATAAATATACATGTATATACCACCACTAGGGGCTCTGCTTATACGGACGGTTACTGTGGGCAATATGCAGCCCAGAGTGGCGGTTTCTGCCCGCGTGTTCAATATTTTGCACAGTGGCATTCCAGTGTATCGGGTAGTGTTGACAATTGGGCCAAACTGATGCCTGGTCGTATTACGATACGAATTACGTCACGAATGGCAATTACGGTAACGAGTTTACATCTCAGAAAAATATCTCTGATTGTTCACAATACGGTAAATCAGCATAATTCCGCAATGATGACAACACTAATATGAGGCCGTCTGGCTCACACAACAATGATGGCTATGCATAATATGGTGACCATCGCTATAGGCAAGCGGCGGCGGCCCGAAATCGGTAAACACATTCTCCATGGAAATGTTGTCAATTTGTACTTGGAATATCTCAGCAATCTTTTAAGTACTTGTAACCAGCGCTCCAGATAAGAAATTAGTAATTGAGTATTGTCACTCCATGATGGAGTCCATCATTTCTGAAGCAATTGGGTATTCCAAATTTTAATTGTGTAAAATAGAATCGCACAACTGTTTACACATCAGCAGACCACACTCATTGAATAGTTTGCTTCTAAATGAAAACACATATTGTTACATGGTTTCCGTTGTTTGCACATATGTGCAAACAAATAGCGCGTGCTGTTTGCACATGACTTTAGGCAATGCTCATTCCGGGGCTGTGCGTAATGGAAGTGTCTTCATGACGTCACTACGCGGAAGTGCCTTCATGACGTCATTGCTTCATGACGTTCATGACGCGGCCCCGGAATATGCATACCGAAAATTATCTACGTGAATGAGACGATTTTATAAAAGTACTGAAAATACTGAATATAATGCTCAAATTACATCAGTTTTTTGTTGGAAATGTAACAATAACGTTTGATCATGTCCAGCCGTGTGCAAACGTTTGATGTGGCCCTCGGGAACTGTTTGAACCCGCGGCCTGCGGCCTTGGGTTTCAAACAGTTCCCTCGGGCCGCAGAAAACGTTTGCACACGACTAGACATGATCAAACCTTATATGGTATTCCATTAGAATTGTCTCCTTGGAGACAATTCTTACGAAATACCAAGATGTGTTTTCATGGAAAAATAAGAAAATATGCTATATTTGTGGTCTGTTTATTGTTTTCTGAACGGGTTAAGGGGGGTGCGTACGCACCCGTCGCAGCCCCTCTGCGTACGGGCCTGGATAATAGGAGTCGCGAATTGGACAGATATAAAAACCCACAACTATTGCGCCATTGACATGACTTGACTACGTAAGTTACAATGAATACAAGACTGCAAAGTGCGTGTTTAGAAGATATCACCGAAAATGTGTTCAAAAATATCAACGTAAAATAGACAATGAAATTGACGAAGCATTCGGCATTGATTCCGCGTTATTCTGGAAATTAGTAATTTCACGGCGGAAAAAAATCGTGTTCAGCTGCTGGGAATGAAATTCGTTTTGCCGATGAAATTGTGCGCGACCCGAAACGTATAGCTACTGAATGGGGAAGGCACTTCGCCTTCCTGTACTCGAACGTTAACAACCAACAGTGTGACTGACCATGAACTATTTTAACGCGTGATAGCATCTAACGACTCGGTGCGACGATTAACTCTGGTAGATACCGGATATAATGACATTAGTGAAGACGAAATAAGACCGGCAAGGCGATTGGCTTAGATGGAGTGTATAACGAACATATGATTCACGGTGGATCAGTGCTAATTGAACGTTTAACAGAACTATGCAATATGATGTATACATATAGTTATGTCCCAAAAGGAATGAAACAAGGAGTGATCATAACATTATATAAAGGCGGCCAAATAGTTACAGAGCAATTACGCTGCCATCCACTATTCTCAAACTCTTCGAACGACGTTTGCTCAATAGATTGAAAGCCAATATTAGCCGACCTATACATGAACTGCAAGGTTGATTCCAGGAGAAAGTGGGCTGCATGATGACGTCATTTATGTTTCGTGAGTGACTATTGCAAGGAAAGGGGTAGCAAACTCTTTGCTTGCTTCTTGGACGCGCGACAGGCATTCGATTCGGTATGGCACGAAGGTTTGTTTTACAACTGTATAAGTTTGGTATACGCACAAACTTTGCCGCATAATTGTAGTGATGCATGATGGTATTGTAACGTCCCTATGTCGTATCCGTCTTCAGCAATACGGTATAAACCAGATATTTCCTGTTCACGCAGGGGAATGGTAGCGGGCCCTCGTAAATCGGGGTAGGTAATTTTAACGACTATATCTACTTGGCAATGAAAAGACGACAGTGACGAGATTTTAATAACATCTGATATTTTGATAATAGTTCTAACATGCAGTATTACTCAACGTGTACAATTAAAGAGTGGTGACAAACTATGATAACAGCGATGAGGGTGATCTGATTATGGACAGATAATGACTAATATGAGATGTACACATGGCAAGATACAAAAGCACAACAGGCGACTATGGGAGTAAGCAGACTCAAGAAAGGATATTAGCGCATGTAAACACGGACTAGATTTATGCTAAAATCTGGCGGAAAATCACACTAACGCAAACCCAAGTCATGGTGGGGAATCACGAAGCTGGGGTTGGGAAATAATGCTGGGTGGGAGAGTCACACAGCGGGGATCACGAAGCTGGGTGGAATAATGCTGGGTGGGGAAGTCACACAGCGGGAATCACGAAGCTAGGGGGTGGGAAATAATGCTGGGTGGGGGAGTCACACAGCAGGGATCACGAAGCTGGGTGGGGGAGTCACACAGCGGGATCACGAAGATGGGAATGGGAATAATGCTGGGTGGGGGAGTCACACAGCGGGGATCACGAAGCTGGGGTGGGAATAATGCTGGGTGGGGAGTCACACAGCGGGGATCACGAAGCTGGGTGGAAATAATGCTGGGGGTGGGGCAGTCACACAGCGGGGATCACGAAGCTGGGGGTGGGAATAATCCTGGGTGGGGGAGTCACACAGCGGGGATCACGAAGCTGGGGTGGGAAATAAGCTGGGTGGGGGAGTCACACAGCGGGGATCATGAAGCTGGGGGTGGGAAATAATGCTGTGGGGGAGTCACACAGCTGGGATCACGAAGCTGGGGGTGGGACTAATGCTGGGTGGGGGAGTCACACAGCGGGTATCACGAAGCTGGGGGTGGGAAATAATGCTGGTGGGGGAGTCACACAGCAGGATCACGAAGCTGGGGGTGGAAATAATGCTGGGTGGGGAGTCACACAGCGGGGATCACGAAGCTGGGGTGGAAATAATGCTGGGTGGGGGAGTCACACAGCGGGGATCACGAAGCTGGGGTGGGAATAATGCTGGGTGGGGGAGTCACACAGCGGGGATCACGAAGCTGGGGTGGGAATAATGTGGTGGAGGGAGTACACAGCGGGGATCACGAAGCTGAGGTGGGAATAATGCTGGGTGGGGGAGTCACACAGCGGGATCACGAAGCTGGGGGTGGAAATAATGCTGGTGGGGGAGTCACACAGCGGGGATCACGAAGCTGGGGTGGGAATAAATGCTGGGTGGGAGAGTCACACAGCGGGGATCACGAAGCTGGGGGTGGGAAATAATGTGGTGGGGGAGTCACACAGCGGGGATCACGAAGCTGGGGGTGGGACTAATGCTGGGTGGGGGAGTCACACAGCGGGTATCACGAAGCTGGGGGTGGGAAATAATGCTGGGTGGGGAGTCACACAGCAGGGATCACGAAGCTGGGGGTGGGAAAATAATGTGGGCTGGGTGGGGGAGTCACACAGCGGGGATCACGAAGCTGAGGTGGAAATAATGCTGGGTGGGGGAGTCACACAGCGGGGATCACGAAGCTGGGTGGGAATAATGCTGGGTGGGGGAGTCACACAGCGGGATCACGAAGCTGGGGGAGTCGGAATAATGCTGGTGGGGGAGTCACACAGCGGGGATCACGAAGCTGGGGTGGGAATAATGCTGGGTGGGGGAGTCACACAGCGGGAATCACGAAGCTGGGGGTGGGAAATAATGCTGGGTGGGGGAGTCACACAGGGAAATCACGAAGCTGGGGGTGGGAAATAATGCTGGGTGGGGGAGTCACACAGCAGGGATCACGAAGCTGGGGTGGGAATAATGCTGGGTGGGGGAGTCACACAGCGAGGGTCAGGAAGCTGGTGGAGACTAATGTTGGGTGGGGAGTCACACAGCTGGTGGGGAAATTACACAGCAGGTGGGCACACAGCAGGGGTGATTCGCACAGCCGAGGGTCACGAAGCTGGGGTGGGAATCATGACACATAGCTGAATGGGGGGGCGGCACAACAGCTAGGACGCATGACAATGGAATTGGGATCACCTGACAGGGGTGGGAGGGGGCACAAAAGTTAGGGTGGGGGCGCACACAGCAGGGGGTCATGGAGCTCAAATTGGGAATCGTATCTCAATGGGGAAAAAGTGGGGTGGGGTAAATGGGATATTGGCATTATTATTGGTTCCAGCCAATATTATAATCAATAATGCCAGACTGACGTTCAAATCATCACATCTCACGACTAACGGACCATTGGTAACATAGTCGGTGAGTAATGTTTAAGGGGGGGGGGGATATTTGGGCGTTGGGAGTTCTGAGACGCGAGTTGCGTCTCGAGTTGCGTCGCTCGGGACAAAGTCGCCAACTGACAGATTTCACTCCTATTTATAGGTGTTGTCAGGCCGAGTTGGACAAGTTCCGTGACTTACGGAACTTGTCCAACCTCCCGCATAGTGATTGGCTAGATTGTATGGACAGAATATTCCGATCAGACATGAGCCAAAACAAGCACAGCCAGTAAACATGGCGGCTGCATTCAACACACACAGGAAATGCCAACAAACTATTGTGAATTATAACGAACTAAACAAGTTTCCTGCTGTGTGAAGACGACAATCATAAACTATTGACAAGTGTGAACATTCAGGCATGCATCTGAGATCGTGGTAAGTTGTGTGCACAAAATGACACGTGTTTTGTTATCCAAAATGTGTGATAAATTCGAAGCGAGGAATACGCAATACACAAGCGTGTATAGCAATGCTTCGCTGGCTGGGTCGCTTCAGTATGACTAGCTGTGTAATGAATAGAGGGTTCACTTCAGACTGCTTCCAAATATTACAGGGTACTAGACAAGGTGGTGTATGATCACCATTTTTGTATGTATCAACGACCATCTGGATATCCTAGCTAACAGCAACTTGGGATTTAAAATTGGTAACGCTCGGCTGTGTGCCCCAACAGTGGCGGACGATATGTTGCTGCTATCGCTGTCAAAGAATGCTCTCTAACACATGATGGGCATATGTTACAGGTTCTCTTGTTCGTGGCGTTTTCACTATAATCCGACCAAATGTGCTGTAGTTTAATCTGTCAGTCAGTGAAATTATGTCATTAGTACGGGCTCACCGATTATGTATTGCATGCATGCAAACTCTTACTGCTAGAACGAGAACCGGTGTGGCCCTCAGCTTACTGAATTGTTTTCCGTTAGATGTACTAAACACTCACAGGAAGCTTACTCTTCTAGGGCAGCTATGTAATCTCCAAAGAGACTGTGCTGTAAAACAAGTGCTTTTGTTGCGTTCCTACATGCTATGCAACTGTACTCGAGGTTTTATGCCTGATATGTTTAGGTTCATTGATATGTACGGTTTCAGGCATGTGCTAGAAGAGTATGTTTCCTGTGGAGAAATTCCTAAAATGTCAAACTGGAAGTGAAGTTAGTGTCAATTGCTGGCAGATTAGAACAGCATCGCCCGAATTCTCCCGGTTTAGAAATGTGCACACGAAACATGAATGTAACAACATATGGATTTATGCTAGACAATTTCCGGAGTGCCTGAAATACTGCAAGTCCATGTGCAAAATGATTGCCAACCTGACAAGAAATAATGAGTTATGTCTAAAGTGTGGTTCGGTAATGGATAACTTGGTCAGTCACTGTATTTGGGACTATCCATCTACTATGAATATTAGAGAAAAGTTAAATAATGTCATTTTGCTTAAATATGGCGTTTCTGTATCCGCGCGCATGTGCAGTCGCAACAACGATGAGTCCGTCACTAAATTATGAAAGGTACATGCCCACTCAGTAGGTTAAACTGTAGGGAGACAGATAGTTTTGTATATTATGTAGATATGGCATTTTCCGGCAATATAAACATTCATTCACCATTACCCCACGTATTGATTGACATTATTAAACATTTTATATGAGATGTAAATTCCCACACTGATATCAGTGGCGATAACCGTGTTTCCTTAAAATGTTAACGGATATTACTATTTATTATCTGTATTTATTTTTTGGTGTGCAATGATCAAACTTTATAATCTGTCGAAAATATTATTTTTTCAGGTGACGTGTTTAATTAGTATAAATAATTAAAAAAATATCATGCCTCATTTGCATATGCATATAGCCTGATACCAACACGCGTCGCTATCAGTAAAATAAATATTACTAAATGACTATATCTGTAATCCTTTTGAGCAGACAGTGGCCGAGGGGTAACACCGTCGGACTGCCACGCTAGTGACCCGGTTCGATTTAGGGTTCCATTCCAGGGCGTCAGTATTTCTGAGATACTTTATATTTCCTACTCTACTAGTCTTTTCGGATGGGGACTTTATAGGCGGTACCGTATATCAGATTTGCAGGAGAGTCTGGGTGCGTTAAAAAACCAGAGGGGAATATTCTAATAAGAGCTAGGTCCCCGGGGTAAATCTCCACTGTATCCACCTCTGTCCTTTCTCCCCTTCTTGGGAGACGACATGCAAGATCATCGAGCCAGTGCCGTCGTTAAATCTAAGCATTTACAGTATTTCGTAATGTTTAGCACTGGTGGAATAGTGACACAATTATACACTTATTTAATTCCTATAAAGACAATTTTGTGCCTACTGAGTGAGTATGTACCTTTAAGTGTATGTACATTAGCCGCAATAGACACAAATTGTGAATCCGATTGTAATGATAGTCAGCACGGAGATATTATCTATGTGTCTCCATTATTTGTGGTTGCAATTCATATCCCGTGTATGAAGTCCGTGATATTTGCTTGTGAATACGCATTCAGTAATATTATTGCTGTGTAAATAGTTGTATATACATGTTTGCTCTTTGCTCTATTAATTACTACATGTTAACTATCGTGTCAACAATCTCCAACATAAGGAGGAAATAAAGAATATATATATATAGTTCACGTGTCAATCATGCCTTAAATCTTTGTATAAGCCAGTGGCTCGTTTGTCGTCATAGGAATCACCTTGGAGGAGCCATGGCTGAGGCGATCTGCGACCCATTTTTGGTGGTGGCCATAGACTTCGGCACGACATACAGTGGCTACGCCTTCCAGTTCAAGCATGAGTACTCGGCCAAGGACCCGACCGTCATATCGGCCCCCCAGGCCTGGTCTGACGGCAAGAAGCAGGTGATGTCGCTCAAGACGCCCACGTGTTTGCTGCTGACGCCAGATATAGAAATAGACAGCTTCGGATATGAGGTGTGTAATTGCGTCCCGTCCCTATGGCGTCAACAGTTGACAAAATGTTGAGAGTACATGCTGAATTATATTCCGCATGTATGTATTCTAAACATTTTGTAAACATTTTACTTTATTTATGAAAAATATTGTACATATACATGTACGCCCAGGCGCGGATACAGGGGGTGGGGGGGGGGGTCAAGACGGACCCCCCCCCCACCTGCTCCCGGCAAAAAAAGAAAAAAAGACGAAAATCTACAATTCTCGAATAGTTGGATGACTTTTTTCGTGTCCTATGTGTCAGGAAATCGCATCTGCGGCGAACTGGTATCTAAAAATTTCCTGAGGGAGGACCCCCCTAATTTACGATTTCGCGCTCGCGGAGGTCGGCTATGCCGACTTGTAATTACAGACACACCCCCCCCCCCCCTGCAATTATTTCTGTATCCGTGCCTGACCTGTACATCCGTACTAACGTTCGCCCGGGTTAAATATTTTGGTTAATTTTTTTCTTTTCGGTATCCTATCAAAGCCTCGGCGGGCGCCACATGCGGGCCGTGGCCATCTAGTTTTGTGATTGCATGTTTTCGAGTACGAAATTGGAGAACGTGCTCAAAAAAATATTTTTTAAGAACTGGCTGAGAGGTATTGTGGTGTTCCCATTGGCAATTATAAGTATTCACTGTGGGTGGCCGGTTCGAGCATGCGATGGGTAATTTAACGATCGGGGTTCATCCTTACCGGAATTCCGACTGGTCTTTGGCATTTTGTATGTGATAATTGAATCTGGTTATACCCCCTACGTGAATATTACGATTATTCGTGGCCAAGTGACTAAGTGTGGTATGGACTGGCACCAGGTCAGCTTATTCTAATTTCAGGTCTGAATACATTTTTTCTCGATGTAAATATTCCGTTCTGATTTTGGGATTTGCCCCCCCCCCCCCCCCCCCCCACCAATGTAGCAGGTAACGGGATCGAACACGTTTGGGCGGCCTTACAGGACATTAGCTGTTAATAGGCCATTAAACACCAACAAACAAACAAACAACACAAATGTGCATGCCTTCAATATTCAATAGCAGTTGTATTACAAGTACTACGCCCATCAGCGAGTTCAGATATCGTGGGTGGGGGAGATGATGATACTTCATTATTCAATAACCATTTCAGTATTCATTTTTATTTCACCTGTGGATATACTGTATATTAACAAACATTTCCAGCTCCAGATAAGCTGCGTATTTGCTTAAATATATACCCAATTAAAATTGCCAAAAACCCAATTGAAATCAGAAGTAGCGAGTATCATTAAGCAATAAAAATGTGTGGTACCTTTATCATGCTGCATAAAACGATAAACAGATCACAAATATAGCATATTTTTCTTATTTTCCATGAAAACACATCTTGGTATTTCATTAGAATTGTCTCCAAAAAAACAATTCTAATGAAATGCCAAGACATGTTTTCATTTTGAAGCAAACTATTCAATAATTGATGTATGTTGATGTGTAAACAGTAGTGTAATTTCATTGTACCCAATTCAAATTTTGAAATACCCATTTGCTTCAGAATGATGGAGTGACAATACTCAATTACTAATTCCTTATCTGGAGCACTGATTTCTAGTATATATAATGAAATGTGTGTACTATATATAACCAACGTAACCTAAGAATAAACCTGTAAATTTCATTTTAACAATGTTTTCTTGTAAACATATGCAACCTATGTTCAATAAATGTAAATCAATTAATTGAAATTTACAGACGATCATAGATTTGCACTTACGAACATTTTAGTTGTACAACGTTAAGTGAAACGGGCCCCAGGAGCCAATCTTTATACCCGGTCCCCAGGAGCCAATCTTTATACCCGGGCCCAGGAGCCAATCTTTATACCCGGGCCCAGGAGCCAATCTTTATACCCGGGCCCAGTAGCCAATCTTTATACCCGGGCCCAGGAGCCAATCTTTATACCCGATGTGCCATGTCTATCTTTAAATTTGTCTGATCCTGTATTCTACTGGCATCTGATTGATGCGCTACCCCACCCACGATATCCGATATCTCCTGTTAAAGATATCGTGGGTGGGGTAGCGGATCAGACGCCCGTGGTGTATCTGTATCACTGCGCAGGCGGAGCGGAAGTACACAGAGCTGTGCGAGGACAATGAAGAGAAGGAATGGTATTTCTACAGACGCTTTAAGATGAAGCTACAGGACCGAGGGGTAAATCCCACTTGTAATGCACTCCGCGCCGGCATAAAAGTTTTCACTTCGAAATAGGCACCGGACAAATTCACGAATTCCCATTCGGCTACATGTAAACGATACTACATGAGCTCATTTTCGTCCAGCAGCCGGTGCAAGACATTTGCGCCAGTTACTAGACGAAAATGAGTTAATGCCATAGCTCTAAGTCTAGCAGAGTGGCATCTCGTCGTCAGGAAACCGGTTCATTTTTCGACGTGAAACATTTTAGGCCGGTGCAGCACCAGTGAATCCTGTAACCAGTGCTGTCTCGCAACGGCAGGGGTGGATCCAGCATTTGGGGAACGGGGTTGTCTAGTTGCGAAGGAAACTTGCAATCTACTCCCATACCGTCCGTAGCAAGAGTTACCGTTCGCAACAACGAGGTTGTCCTATTATTGAGCTCTTCGAAATGCACTTTCCTGTGTTTTATGGCATTTAAATTCGGACTCCAACTGGTGGTAAACTGTGATCTATGTAAACTCCGTTGCTGAACGGGGAGAGGGGGGGGGGGGATCCACCCCTGAACGGTCATCATGTCATGGCACATACTGATTGCCTGTGACTGGAGAAATGGAGCTTATGAGATTTGAGACCAGTGTAGCTCCTGATCAAATAACACGCTCATGTAGCCTGATAACGATCTACATGCATATTGCTTGTTAGAAGCATGCTGGGTGATTCATTGATGGAATTGCGAACAGTGCAGATCCTGATCAGACTGTGCGGATGCACAGGCTGATCTGGATCTACACTGGTCGCAAAACCCATAATCCCCATTGTTTCTAGTCACAGCCACATATGTGCATCATGGAGGTCATTAAGAGTCAACATCGTTTCAGTACAATTGCGACTCCGTTACGCCCGGTCAGCATGTGTTTCATCAGCTGGTTATAAAAGCATCGTGTTGCCTTTCATTAAGCATGATAATTCAACGACGTTCTGCATCCCTTGTTTTAAATCCGTATTTCCTATCACAAATAAATAGTTCAGTCTTATAGAGTAGATTATCTAATTTGAAAAATCCCAAGTAAGCCCAATATATCGTTTCTGTTTATTGTATGCTAATAATGTATATTTTGTTTCCTAATTGATGAACGCCCCACATATCGTCAACGTGTTCCTTTAATATAATATGATATACCTCCTCATGCTATATATCAAAGGAAGAGAACACAATAAACTTGTATTATATACCTACCCATGAAATACATAGTTATACGATGTAAATAAAAGTCATATGTTCTCATTGATGAAATAAACAACTTGCGGTGAAAATGCAACTACTTCCGCTATCTATATTCATAACGTGCATCTGCAGTGCCGGACTGCAAATAGGCTGCAAATACACATTCATTACCGTAAACAGTATAAAACACTGCTAATTTCCATGGAGCGGTATATAATAAATAGAATATTCATATTTTTGCAACGAATATGACATGTATGTTCATCGAGTGGTGTGAAATGTCCATATTTCACGGGTGCCGTTATGTTCTCTATGTATTAAGTTGAAAGCATTTCTCGGGGCAAACGGTGATGGCGTTTCTATGGACACGCGGTGAGAGCGTTGCTAGGGTCATGCTATGAGAGCGTTTCTAGGGATTAACGATTAGAGCGTTTCTAGGGACACATTATGAGAGCGCTTCTAGGGACAAACGATTAGAGCGTTTCTAGGGACAAACGGGACAAACGATTAGAGTGTTTCTAGGGACACATGATGAGAGCGCTTGTAGGGACAAACGATTAAAGTGTTTCTAGGGACAAACGATGAGGGCATTTGTAGACTAAATGCCCTGCCCTACCTTCCATAGCGCTTCTGCATCTCTTGTTTTAAAGCTGTATTTTCTGTCATCATAATATATCAGTCTTGTGAATAAGTTACTGACTTAGAATTGGATTTAATTAGTGTAAACTAAGCAACGTGACACACGCCATCAAATATTGCGCCGATTATACCCCGATTATGCCACGGAAAGAGTTCTAAGTGAAGATATTCGTTAATTGCCTTTTTCAGTGAACCCCTTTCTCCTATGGAACTGGAATGGATTTTGATACGTTAATTTTGGATTCAATTCAACCGTCTCAAAAGTGCTTTTCAGATTAGTTCATTCATGAAAAGGGGGTGTTTTCGTTATAAGAAATATTAAAATTACAAAAAGTGCAGTACGAGCCGGCTCATCTGGATCTGCACTGTTTGCAAACGTCGTTATAGCGAGCTTTCGGATTCAAAGGGTTAAAGATAATATACTATCTGTACCCTTATCTGAACAGGGATTAACGAAATCCTCCCAACTGGAAGATGAGGGATTGAAGAGTATTCCCGCCATTGACGTGTTCTCCAAGTCACTGCAGTGTCTGAAGAGCCACCTGCTGACGGAACTCGACCGAAAGTCAAAGATTATCAAGGAGGACGACATCCTGTGGGTGCTGTCAGTTCCCGCTATCTGGGACGACTCCGCTAAACAGTTCATGAGAGAAGCAGCCATTAGGGTACGTGCTGTAGTGGGTTTACACTATTCAGAGAATATCAGCAACACTAATATCTCCTAGAAGTTATAAAGGCTTTAGAATAATCTTTTTTTCTGAACCCAATTGTACCTGTACTGTAAGTGGCTTGTAAAAGTTTGGGAATGTAATTAACACTTAAACCGCTATCTTATTTGTTTTTGTCATCTGCTGTTTATTTTCTATTTTCCATTTTTATCATAAAAAACATGCTTTGACAGCACTTTAGAATAATTTACAACATGCTTTGACAGCACTTCAGAATCATTTCCATTGGAAATGATTCTGAAGTGCTGTCAAACCATGTTTTTATTGAGAAATAAGGCAAGATATAAAAGCAACAGCAGACGACGAATATGTTTACAATACTTAAGGATAACATGTTTAACGACAGTGCCAACTTATCTCCCCTACTTGTTACAGGTTAATCAATATACATGTATGTCATTTGCAGTGTAGTTTGTGTGTAATGAGTGTATTAAATATAACAGGTTTAAAGGTACATGCCCACACGGTAGGCACAAAATGTTCTTTATATCAGAGACATCATCTGGGACATTTTCTGGCAAAATAAACATTCATTCACCATTACCCACGTATTGATTGGCAGTATTATACATTTTATATCAGCCGTACATTTCCACACTGATGTCAGGGGCGCTAACCGTGTTTCCTTAAAATCTTAACGGACGTTACTATTTAGTATCTTTATTTATTTTTGATGTGCAATGATCATACTTTATTATCAGGTGACGCATTTAATTAGTATAAATAATTAAAGAATATCATGCCTCATTTGCATATGAAAATAGCCTGATACCACCGCTTGTCACTATCATTAAAATAAATATTACTAAATGATTATATCTGTATTGCGGGCACTTGCAATTTATAGAACTGGTGAAATAGTGATACAATTATACACTAATTTAATTCCTATAAAGAACATTTTGTGCCTACTGAGTGGGCATGTGCCTATAATTTGCATCTTTAACCATTGCACCCCTAAGTAATCGGAATGGATGTTGGTATGTTAATTGTATCCCCCGGACTCCGTCGGGGGGGGATACTATGGATTTGACAGCGCGCCGCGTCCGCGTCCGCCGTAGACACTTCTTGTCCGGAGCATAACTCGAACACCCTTTGGAATATTTTCATGAAACTTCACACATGCATAGACCACGACCCGAAGGTGTGTCGCGCACAGAATGAAAACTCTTGCATAGCTAAATTTTTTGAGTTATCTCCCTTTTTTGTTTTTCTCGCACTGATTTCGTGTCGGAGCATAACTCCACCACCCTTTTGAATATTTTCATGAAACTTCACACATGCATAGACGACGACCCGAAGGTGTGTCGCGCACAAGAATGACAACTCTTGCATAGCTAATTTTTGAGTTATCTCCCTTTTTTGTTTCTCGCACTGATTTCGTGTCCGGAGCATAACTCCACCACCCTTTTGAATATTTTCATGAAACTTCACACATGCATAGACGACGACCCGAAGGTGTGTCGCGCACAAGAATGACAACTCTTGCATAGCTAATTTTTGAGTTATCTCCCTTTTTTTTGTTTCGCGCACTGATTGACCATAACTCGACCACCCTTTGGAATATTTTTATGAAACTTAACACATTCAATTAGACCACGAACCGAAGGTGTGTCGTGCACAAGAATGACAAGTCTTGCATAGCTAATTTTTGAGTTATCTCCCTTTTTTGTTTTCGCTCACTGATTTCCTGTCCGGAGCATAACTCGACCCACCCTTTGGAATATTTTCATGAAACTTCACACATGCATAGACCACGACCCGGAGGTGTGTCGCACACAAGAATGACAACTCTTGCGTAGCTAATTTTTCAGTTATCTCCCTTTTTTGTTTTGCGCACTCTACAAACTGGACAATAATGCATGAAGACCTGTTTTCTCGTCTGCTCTGTATACCTTTTCTCGTGTGCTCTGTACACCTTACCTGTAGAGAGAACAATAGAAACTGGGAGAACCATGTGCTAAGCATGGGCTAGCATGTGCAGATGTCCACTGCTTGACCACTGCTGCCAGGTAATTTATCAGGTAAATCACTACATTGGGTACTGTGTTGAAAATATTGTGGCATTTTGTGGACCTCTGCAGATATATGTAGATAAATATAGGACTATTAAAAAAAAATCTGGTCTCCAATAGCAAGCATTATTATTTTTAAACTTTTTTTTGTAATTTTTTTTTTTTTTTTTTTTTTCTATTATTATTTTTTTTCATTTTTTTTTCAAATTATTTTTTAATTTGACTGGAAAAAAAAATCTGGGCTCCAGTAGCAAGCATTATTATTTTTAAACTTTTTTTTTCCATTTTTTTTTTTTCATTTTTTTTTTCAAATTATTTTTCAATTTTTGTCCAGTAGCAGAAGGTCGTAAGTGCTATATACAGACTATTCACCTGTGCTAGCATGTGCAACTGACCACTTACAGGTAATTTATACAGGTAAATGATTATATTACATTTCCGTAAACTGTGTTGAAAATATTGTGGCATTATGTGGACCTGTGCAGATATATGTAGATAAATATAGGACTATTAAAAAAAATTCTGGGCTCCAGTAGCAAGCATTATTACTTTTAATTTTTAAACTTTTTTTCCATTTTTTTTTTTCATTTTTTTTTTCAAATTCTTTTTCAATTTTTGTCTAGTAGCATAAGGTCGTAAGTGCTATATACAGACTATTATCATATAATAAAACAATTATTGACTAGTGAGCCATAGAATATAATCTGATATTCTATGGTTCACTAGTCAATAATTGTATAATTATGTTCGGGCCAGTGAAAATTGCTTTCGGGCCCAGGCTCGAGGTCAAGGCGGGACAAGGCGAGGCATCTGATTCCGCGGATTCTTGTTTACTTATCTCCCTTTGTTGTTTTCGTGCTCTGATTTTGTATCCAGAGCATAACTCGAACACGCATATACGCATTGCTCTAATGGTCCTCTACCGCCCTGTGCCAAATCCACGTTCGTTCTGCCCCGTCAAGCCCAGGGTCAAGGTCACATACTTAGTGCTTCAAAAACATTAACGCTTGGGTAAATATCTTATACTTTGATGGTTTTCTTTCATGGATCATGGATCATCTTCATATTTCATATACACACTGCTTCTAATGGTCCTCTAACGCCCTGTGCCAAATACCCACGTTCGTCCTGCCCCACCAATCCCAGGGTCAAGGTCACATACTGGTGCTTCAAAAACTTTACATGATGGCTCAGGTAAATATCTTATAATTTTTCTTTCCATTCACGGATCAACTTCATATTTCATATATGCGTTGCTCTAATGGTCCTCTACCGCCCTGTGCCAAATCCACGTTCGTCCCGCCCCCGCAAGCCCAGGGTTAACATCATATACTTAGTGCTTCAAAAACTTTATCGCTCAGGTAAATATCTTATAATTTCTGTTTTCTTTCACGGATCAGCTTCATATTTCATATAGCATTGCTCTATGGTCCTCTACCGCCCTGTGCCAAATCCACGTTTGTCCTGCCCCCGCCAAGCCCAGGGTCAAGGTCACATACTTGGTGCTTCAAAAACTTTTAACGCTCAGGTAAAAGAAAATTTTGACTTGCAATTTGGCCTCATTTATTATCAAAGCGATATGTGGGACATCCGTGTTCTATGAACACATTTTCTAGTTTATTAAACTTCACACATGCATAGAAGACGACCCAAAGGTGTGTCGCACGTAAGAATGACAACTCTTGCATCGTTTAATTTCTTAGTTATCTCCCTTTGTTGTTTCGTGCACTGATTTCGTCTGGAGCATAACTCTCGAAACACCCTTTGGAATATTTTATTTTCATAAAAACTTCAACACATGCATAGATCACGACCCTAAAGGTGTGTCCCGCAAGAATGACAACTCTTGCATCACTAATTCTTTAGTTATCTCCCTTTGTTTTTCCGTCACTGATTTTGTCTCCGGAGCATAACTCGAACACCCTTTTTTCAAACTACTTGTGTATCTGGGAGGGGGATACACATGCGCTTGTCGACAAGCGTCCATTTCTAGTTTTTATGGTAACCAACCAAGCAAGCAAGCAAGGAAGCAAGCAAGCAAACAAGCAAACAAACAAACAAACCCACCCACCCAACCCAACCCAACCGACCAACCACACAACCGACCAACCAACCAACCAACCCCACTCCATGTAGGCGGGGCTGAAGAACGAGAACCTGATGATAGCCCTGGAGCCGGAGGCGGCATCGATCTACTGTCAGTATATGCCCGTCAACAGGTTCGCCATGGGCGGGGAACAGTCACGCCTCTCACTCGCCGTGCCCGGCACCGTCATCATGATCGTCGATCTCGGAGGTACGCTGGCACTCGCCGAGAATATCACTGTATTCCGCTTTATTACAATGGAACCTCTCTAAACCGGACACCATTGTGTTTAACTTAGATGGGTTTCAATGTAAGTTATGTCATTGTCCTGTCTGTTCATGACTGAAAATTACAAAAAAACATCTGGCCATCGAGGCCTTTAAAAAATTATTTTTTTTTAAACAGTGAAACCTCTCTAAACCGGACACCCTTTGGTCCCCATTGTGTTTAACTTAGATGGGTTTCAATGTAAGTTATGTCATTGTCCTGTCTGTTCATGACTGAAAATGACAAAAACAATCTGGCCATCGAGGGCTTTATTACAGTGGAACCTCTCTAAACCTGACACCATGGGGACCCCATTGTGTTTAACTTAGATGGGTTTCAATGTAAATTATGTCATTGTCCTGTCTGTTCATGACTGAAAATGACAAAAACAATCTGGCCATCGAGGGCTTTATTACAGTGGAACCTCTCTAAACCGGACACTCCCAGGGTGTCCTGTTTAGAAATGTTATACTGGGGACCTCCCAGGGTGTCCTGTTTAGAAATGTTATACTGGGGACCTCCCAGGGTGTCCTGTTTAGAGAGGTTCCATTGTGTCTCTTTATACTCCCGTATCGTCCGCTATGCTTCTCACAAAATACATAACGTAACTATGCATATTTTCAACTTGTCCAGATTTTATATCAACTCGTATACATTCAAATATGTTAATGTTGATGCCCACTGTCTCTTTAAATTACCACTCATCCATATAGAAAATTCACCCGGCAATACCAGTGGACGATTGGATGTGTCGAGGCCTTATATGCAATGGTGTGTGTCCACCAAACATGCCGGTGCCATGTCACAGGTAATGTAAGAGCTCTAGCAGTTACGAAAACTAAATCCATTTAACGTGTCCTAATCCATAGGGAATGTTTGGTGGACCCACATCATTGCAGGTGGGTGGCAGGTGGGAGCATGCTATTGGTAATTTAACGATCAATCGGGATTCATCCTTACCGGAATCCCGAACGGAGACCTGGTTGGCCCTCATGTACGTATTTGGCTTTCGTGTATGTGTGAATTGAATCTGGTTGTATCCCTTACATGAGTAATATGATTATTCGTAATCCTATAACTTTTAGGGGAAGGGGAAGTGACCTTGGTGTAGTATGAACCTGACACCAGGAGGTCGGGTTATTTTAATTTCAGGACTGAATATATATTTGTTTCAATGTAAAATATTTTTCGTTCTGAGTTTGGAATCCCCCCTCCCAATGCAGCGGTTTGAATACGGGATCGAACCCGTTGGCCCGACATTAAATGACCTTAGCTGCTGATAGGCCGTTACACACCAACAACAAACAAACATAATTTGCAGATGTAGATTTACGTTATGTAGTTTGTCAGTACATTTGGAACGTTACCGTCTGTTTCACGAAACCTGCCCAAATTTTACGGCCATGTAAACAATACAAAAACAATATTTTTTTCGATAATATTCAATTATAGCAAAATTTAAGAATGGGCCTACTTTTTATTTCGTGAAATTTGGTCCAATATTGATTTTATAACGAAAAATTAGTTCTCTATGGGAATTTAACATGGGGAAAAAAGATGGAAAAAAAGAGGTGGAGAACCTGGAGGAGGAGTCGAAAAACAAAAAAGTTTGGAAATTGGTTCTGAAATCTAGCTAGATAGCTTGGAAATGATCTAACTAAGAAAACAAAAGTTAAATTTTGAAAATCGGTCCACTTTTTATGAAATTAGAAAAGTTTCCCCATGTTAAATCCCCAAAGACATCTTCACTCTGTGAAAATGTCTGGAGATTTAACATGTGGAAATTGTTTTATTGAAATAAAATCAATATTTGACCAAATTTCACGAAATAAAAAGAAGGCTCATTTTTAAATTTTCCTTTGATTTCATATTATTGAAAACAATATTGTTTTTGCATTGTTTATATGGCTGTAAAATTTGGACAGGTTTCGTGAAACAGACAGTAGGTACACTGACCTTCATGGACATACATCTGCCCAACAATTCCTATGTGATACCAGTACCAACTGGCGATGACCGGCCCGTCGTCATAGGCTGGTAATCAAGTACAGACATTAGAAAATTAACCAATTTCATGCTGGATACCAATTGGCAGGTATCTCAATTTATAAACATAATTTATATTTCCTTCATTTCTCAATGAAAATATATGCGAGACGATTCAAGTGAGTGGTAACAACAAAAAATTGTGTGCAGCTAAAGGAAAATATTGAAAATGTTCAGTCAGAATTTCAGTCACAATTGTATATATTCAGCATGAAAAGAGACATGCCATGCGATTTTGTACCCAAGAACATGTGCGATATCTCATGAAAATCTTTACAAAATTTACGATAAATGACGTCGAAAGATGACGAGATGTTCATAGCAAATGCGGAATACTAGCCAAACTTAAAAGTTATGGTCCATGGGTGAAGCCTTTTCAGATTTGTTAAAATGGAGGTCATCGCTAATCCAAGATGGCCGCCGTCTAAAAATAGCGTAAATTCTTAAAAAATCTTCTTCTCATGAACCGCTTGCCGGATTTCGACGAAACTTGGTAGGAATGATCAAAACCTGTTTTGGCAGCGCATGAGAATCGTCTCCAGTTTGCTGTCAAAACAGGTTTTTTGTTAAGAATTGAGGCAAAAATGAAAAACAGCAGACGATAATTTTCGTCTCCCGCGTAGTGAGGGTTAAACTTGTAACTGTCGGAAATAAATAAGTACAAAATAATAAACCTATTCCACCATATTGGCACATACCTCTGTCTGGACGGTTTTTATGTGTTATCTCCCTTGAGATAACATATCGTGTCACGCAAATGTCTATGGGTGGCAGCCATATTGTCGTGTTACGCCTAAATGGCGAGTACGACCAAGAAAATAGTGCCCTGTGTCAACTTATCCTGTGGCGTTTTTGTCTGTCTTTTTATCTACACATACTATTCTCTATAATTTTCATAGTTTTCGGCTCAGTTTATCAGTTACTTTCTGGAAAATATGAATCAAGACATTTCGTGCTATGAATACATCAACTATTATCTTTAGTTCTCACAGTTAGGTAGCAGTGACCAGTTAGCCGCCAGTTTCGTACACTTTTATTCTGGGAGTTTCAAACAGTAATTTATTCTAGAGAAAACATAATGATGGGAATGGGTTTGCACCATCACAGTACATTTGCCTCTGGATGATGATTGAGAAAATATGCAACTTTCAGTCTCTAATTCCGCAAGTGATCAGTTTTTGTGGAGATAACATATTTCAGTACTTTTATTACTTTGATTCTGGACCGTTGCTCACACCACGGTTTTTTAGCTCACCTGAGCGAAGCTCATGTGAGCTATTGTTACCTCAATGTGTCCGTCGTCCGTCGTCGTCGTCCGTCGTCGTCCGCCGTCCGTGAACATTTTCAAACGTCTTCTCCTCGGTAATCATTGGGTCTATAGTCACCAAACTTCATGGTCATGGTCCTTAGGTAGGGGGATTACAAAATGGTTAAAATGACGTCATTAAGTAATCCAAGATGGCCGCCGTCTAAAAATAGCACAAATTCTTAAAAAATCTTCTTCTCAAGAACCGCCAACCGGATTTCGACAAAACTTGGTAGGAATGATCAATGTACATTGCCCTTTCAAAGTTGTTAAAATGGTGACCCTGGGGTCAAAAATGGGCGTGGCCCTTGGGGTCTAAAAAATCTGCCCTTCAAATTGGGGTCAAATTTTATTTTTGACTGAATATGGTCATTTCATATATCAAATTGAAGGTATCAATGAGGCGATCACTCTGGTGCATTTTCTGTCGAAATCGGATGGTTATGTCATCCAAGATGGCCGCCGTAAAGTTAAAAGGTCGTTCTTTTATTAGAGATTTCAAAATTCTTCTTCACATGAACCGCTTGGCCCATGGTAGCCAAACTTAAAAGTTATGGTCCATGTGTGAAGCCTTTTCAGATTTGTTAAAATGGAGGTTATCACTAATCCAAGATGGCCGCCGTCTAAAAATAGCATAAATTCTTAAAAAATCTTCTTCTCATGAACCGCTAGCCGGATTTCGACGAAACTTGGTAGGAATGATCGATGTACAATGCTCTTTCAAAGTTGTTAAAATGGTGACCCCGGGATCAAAAATGGGCGTGGCCCGTGGGGTCAAATTTTATTTTTGATCGAATATGGTCATGTTATATATCAAATCGAAGGTATCAATGAGGCAATCACTCTGGTACGTTTTTTGTCCAAATCGGATTGTTATGTCATCCAAGATGGCCGCCGAAATGTCAAAAGGTCGTTCTTTTATTAGAGATTTCAAAATTCTTCTTCACATGAACCGCTTGGCCCATGGTAGCCAAACTTAAAAGTTATGGTCCATGGGTGAAGCCTTTTCAGATTTGTTAAAATGGAGGTCATCGCTAATCCAAGATGGCCGCCGTCTAAAAATAGCATAAATTCTTAAAAAATCTTCTTCTCATGAACCGCTAGCCGGATTTCGACGAAACTTGGTAGGAATGATCGATGTACATTGCTCTTTGAAAGTTGTTAAAATGGTGACCCCGGGGTCAAAAATGGGCGTGGCCCGTGGGGTCAAATGGGGTGACAATTTTATTTTTTTGACTGAATATGTCATGTCATATATCAAATTGAAGGTATCAATGAGGCGATCACTCTGGTGCAATATTTGTCGGAATCGGATGATTATGTCATCCATGATGGCCACCAAAAGGTCCATTTATTCAAGATTTTTAACGTCTTTTTCTCAGGAACCACATGGCCGATGCTGGGTGAAGCATTTTCAGATTTTGTAAAATGAGAGTCATCGCTTAATCCAAGATGACCGCCATCTAAAAATAGCACAATTTTTTTAAACCACATGAACTCAATGTCACATTCTCCTCTGGTGTTCATTGAGTCAGGTGAGCGAATTAGGGCCATCATGGCCCTTTTCTTGTTTATAGGTCTTACCCAGGTGAGTCCTTTTCTGGAATTATTTGCCATCTCTCATCGCTGATTTACAACATAATTATTTAAACAAAAGGTGCAATATTTTCTATCAGTGATGTCGAAAGTTGGAAAATAATTCAGATTGAATCCCGCATATGCTCTGATTTTTTTCTGGCTATTTTATGGTTGTCATTTACGGATAGTATAATTGATTGTGTCCATCAATTGTGTTCCCCTAGGTGGCACTGCTGACATCACGGTACACGAGAAGTTGAAGAACGGGAAACAGCGAGAGGTGCACAACGCGTGCGGCGGCCCATGGGGCGGCACGGCTGTCGATGCGTACTTCATACAACTCTTCACGAGCATTATTGGCGGGTTGGCCATGAGCGAGTTCATGCATGAGTAAGTTAACGCTGACAATGCTGAATTAAATGTTGTAGTCTACTGTTTGTTTTTAGCTCACCTGAGCGAAGCTCATGTGAGCTATTTATTGTTACCGCAATGTGTCCGTCGTCGTCAGTAGTATATAGGGAGTCAAAATGATACCACCAAAGCTGGAAGCGTTATTGACTCTCGTTAACAGCTCCCAACACCCACGAAAAAAAATCGGAACAGATTTCAGAAAAAACCAAATACATCGAACTACACCGAACTACAGGCACTACAACCAACATAGACGAACGCCATATAGAACTTTTCTCCCAAGAGGCAAACAGAAATGATACCACCCATTTGTGTATTTGGACACAGAAACGATACCACCCATTTGTGCATTTGTTACAATACTATAAAAAAAAACCAACGAACACAAGTACTCGCCAGCACCCTCGAAAAACCAGGGTTTTGAGCTCCTATAATACACCAGAGGTGGCACCGTTTCCACCACCATACAACACTCCCAACACCCACAAAAAATCGGGGAAAAATGGAAAAATGTCAGAAAAACCCAAATACATCGAACTACAACGAAAACTACACACTACAACCAACTACAACCAAACTACAGTATGTATCCACATTTGGGACAAAACATCCACAATCGTACTACCATACCACCTCCCAATTGTGGATACGAATCGCCACACACATCCCTTTTTGGGAAAGGTCGCCACATCCACAATCGACGCCCAATTGAAGATATGTTTCCCATTGGAATAGACAAACAATTTTGCCAAATCGATCCAAAATGCCATACAAGGAATGCGAAACATGTGGCAAGGGTTTCGATAAGCCCGCAAATCTTCGAAGACACATGGGTCGCAAGAACCCGTGCAGACCTCCCACGAGAGAGTGTCCCGGATGTGGAGGGAAGTTTGCCACCTACAAGACTCTCTGGCAACATCGCTCGAACAGGTGTCCCGAGGGGCCAGAAGATAGAACCACGGAGGGTAGCAAGAAGAAGGCTGCGACCAGGAAGAGGATCCTGGTACTGGAGAGGAGGGTGGTAGAGTTGGAGGCTAGACTGCGGGATGGAAAACCTCGCGAGGGAGCGAACGTCGACAGCGACGACGACGACGAGACCGATTGGACAGATCTGTAGAGAGAGGGGGATTCCCCCCACTGGCCCCCAAAGTAGGTAGAACCACCACCCAATTGTCCACATTGAGAAAGTCGAACAAAAATCGTCTCCCAAGAGCAAAACAAAATCTAGACCACATCGAAGTTCCCCCAATCGCGATTGGAAGGGAGGGTATTCCAAAATGGCTACTGCATCTGGAAAGGGTCGCGCCCTCCATAGGGAGGGTGTACGGAGTCGCTAGTTTTGTTTTTCCCATTCGGCGTACCGGACTGTTTTGCGGAGTGCACGAACTGGGCGTGGGGATCTGGTTTGTTCTTCCAGAGTCTACAAGCCTCTAGAGACACGAATGGAAACAATGGTTTGCAAACTGCATACACAGCGAAAGCAATCCCAAGACACCACTTCGCATTCTCCATCGTTTGCCAAATGTCGTGCACCTCCAAGTCTTTTTCGCATTTCGCCTCAGTTGTCTCGGATGCACTAGTCTCGGAACCAGTGTCCGAAAACGCGCTAGTTCCAACCTCCACCAAACGGTCTTCTAGAAACCCCAGACACGACTCCAAATTCGCTAGCAAACGCTCCAAACGAAGTTCCACATCCAGTAGCTTGCGATCCAAACGGTTTCCCAAGAAATGCAAACGCGTAGATTCGCGGCTGGGCGGGCACCTTCTAGAGGGGTATTCGCAAGGGGAGGTTCTTCTAGAGGACCAGGTGGGTCTACATTCGCAATGGGAGGTTCTTCTAGGGGCTGTTGTACTGCTAGTTTCGGGAGTTGCGCTACTAGCTTCGTCCAGAATTTTTTGGAGTCTTGCGCTACCAATTCCGTACTTCTTTTTGATGTTGCGGGCTGTGGTGGTCGTTCCACGGGTGGAAACAATTTCTCGCATGTTTTTCGGAGACAAGTAGGTTTTCGGCATTGCTACAAAAGCGTCTTTCTAGACACACGGGAACATGTGTCCAACAGGGAATCTCAAAGTGCTTGGAATGTGCGAGACGCCTGGGGGCGTTCCCAGGAGAAACATATTTTCTACGATTGTCGTAGATTGTGCGTATTGTGAGTATTGCTGCGTATTGCTGAGTATTGCTGCGTATTGCTGCGTATTGCTGCGTATTGCTGAGTATTGCTGAGTGGTGGTGGACAATCGTCGACGTTCGCTGTCGACGTTCGCTCCCTCGCGAGGTTTTCCATCCCGCAGTCTAGCCTCCAACTCTACCACCCTCCTCTCCAGTACCAGGATCCTCTTCCTGGTCGCAGCCTTCTTCTTGCTACCCTCCGTGGTTCTATCTTCTTGCCCCTCGGGACACCTGTTCGAGCGATGTTGCCAGAGAGTCTTGTAGGTGGCACACTTCCCTCCACATCCGGGACACTCTCTCGTGGGAGGTCTGCACGGGTTCTTGCGACCCATGTGTCCTTCGAAGATTTGCGGGCTTGTCGAAACCCTTGCCACATGTTTCGCATTCCTTGTATGGCATTTTGGATCGATTTGGCAAAATTGTTTGTCTATTCCAATGGGAAACATATCTTCAATTGGGCGTTCGATTGTGGATGTGGCGACCTTTCCCAAAAAGGGATGTGTGTGGCGATTCGTATCCACAATTGGGAGGTGGTATGGTAGTACGATTGTGGATGTTTTGTCCCAAATGTGGATACATACTGTAGTTTGGTTGTAGTTGGTTGTAGTGTCTGTAGTTCGTTGTAGTTCGATGTATTTGGGTTTTTCTGACATTTTCCCCCCCCGATTTTTCGTGGGTGTTGGGAGTGTTGTATGGTGGTGGAAACGGTGCCACCTCTGGTGTATTATAGGAGCTCAAAACCCTGGTTTTTCGTGGGTGCTGGCGAGTACTTGTGTTCGTTGGTTTTTTTTATAGTATTGTAACAAATGCACAAATGGGTGGTATCGTTTCTGTGTCCAAATACACAAATGGGTGGTATCATTTCTGTTTGCCTCTTGGGAGAAAAGTTCTATATGGCGTTCGTCTATGTTGGTTGTAGTGCCTGTAGTTCGGTGTAGTTCGATGTATTTGGTTTTTTCTGAAATCTGTTCCGATTTTTTTTCGTGGGTGTTGGGAGCTGTTAACGAGAGTCAATAACGCTTCCAGCTTTGGTGGTATCATTTTGACTCCCTATATACTACTTCGTCCGTCGTCCGTCGTCCGTCGTCGTCCGTGAACATTTTCAAACGTCTTCTCCTCGGTAACCATTGGGCCTATAGCCACCAAACTTCATGATCATGGTCCTTAGGTAGTGGGATTACAAAATTGTTAAAATGACGTCATTACGTAATCCAAGATGGCCGCTGTCAAAAAATAGCACGAATTCTTCAAAAATCTTTTTCTCAAGAACCGCCAACCGGATTTCGACAAAACTTGGTAGAAATGATCCATGTACAATGCTCTTTCAAAGTTGTTAAAATGCTGACCCCGGGGTCAAAATTGGGCGTGGCCCGTGGGGTCAAATTGGGGTCAAATTTTATTTTTGACCGCATATGGTCAGGTCATATATCAAATTGAAGGTATCAACGAGGCGATCACTCTGGTATATTTTTTTGTCGAAATCGGATGGTTATGTCATCCAAGATGGCCGCCGAAAGGTCAAAATGTCGTTCTTTTATTAGAGATTTCAAAATTCTTCTTCACATGAACCGCTTGGCCCATGGTAGCCAAACTTAAAAGTTATTGTCCATGGGTGAAGCCTTTTCAGATTTGTTAAAATGGAGGTCATAGCTAATCCAAGATGGCCGCCATATAAAAATAGCATAAATTCTTAAAAAATCTTCTTCTCATGAACCGCTAGCCGGATTTCGACGAAACTTGGTAGGAATGATCGATGTACAATGCTCTTTCAAAGGTGTTAAAATGGTGACCCCGGGGTAAATAATGGGCGTGGCCCGTGGGGTCAAATTGTTGTCAAATTTTATTTTTGACCGAATATGGTCATGTTATATATCAAATCTAAGGTATCAATGAGGCAATCACTCTGGTGATTATTTTGTCGAAATCGGATGGTTATGTCATCCAAGATGTCCTCCGAAAGGTCAAAAGGTCGTTCTTTTATTAGAGATTTCAAAATTCTTCTTCACATGAACCGCTTGGCCAATGGTAGCCAAACTTAAAAGTTATGGTCCATGGGTGAAGCCTTTTCAGATTTGTTAAAATGGAGGTCATCACTAATCCAAGATGGCCGCCGTCTAAAAACAGCATAAATTCTTAAAAAATCTTCTTCTCATGAACCGCTAGCCGCGGATTCACAGGTGAAATACTCGGACCTATGACACCAAAGAAATGCCTATTAAAAAATCCCATTATCCCACCCACTTGGTCTCGTACATTACCATCTTCTATTTATAGAAAGGTGGGTAAGAATATGGCTATTATAGAAAGAGCCCTCTCTTTTCCGATTCGCACAAACACAATAAACATTGATTAAATGTATAACATATGTCTCTGGCAATCGATAAAGGTATTAGGTGTGTGAATATACTCACTTCAAATCGCTGTTTCAAGCATTTATTGAGTTATTCGCGTTTTGATTACCCCATCCAAAGCGAAAGTTGCGTGTACGAAATAATCTCACACAGAATCGGAGGCCGTCCGGCGTGGATTATCGGCCATATTTGGCCGATAGCTGATCGCCAGCTCAAACTAATGACGTGCACCATGACCATATACAACTCCAACCATACAACGTTCGTCCAATTCTGATCGTTCACCGATCTAAAAAACACTTTTTTGTCTAATTTCGTTCATTATCTGGAACCGGGTCAATGCACCATCTTCCATAATACAACCGGAAGCGTCTATGTAAAGAACATCTCTGATTGGCTAAATCTAAACTGTGATGACGTCATTCAACCTATTTCGGGATTCCGGAAGACATAATCTGATGTACGCGAATCATGAATGAAAGTGAACGATCACAATTGGACGAACTTTGTATGGTTGGAGTTGCTAATGTACATGGTCATGGTGCACGACTTTAGTTTGAGCTGGCGATCAGTTATTGGTCAAATATGACCGATAATCCACGCCGGACGGCCTCCAATTTTGTGTGAGATTCTTTCGTACATGCAAATTTCGCTTTGGATGGGGTATACAAAATGCGAATAACTGAATAAATGCTGGAAACAGCGATTTGAAGTGAATATATTCACACACCTAATACCTTTATCGATTGCCAGAGACAGAAGTCATACATTTAATCGATGTTTATTGTGTTTGTGCGAGCCGGAAGAGAGAGGGCTCTTTCTATAATAGCCATATTTATACTCACCTTTATAAACAGAATATGGTACTGTACGAGACCAAGTGGGTGGGGTAATGGGATTTTTTTAATAGGCTTTTTTTTTGTGTCGTAGGTCCGAGTCTTCCACCTGTGGCCGGATTTCGACGACACTTGGTAGGAATGATCGATGTACAATGCTCTTTCAAACTTGTGAAAATAGTGACCCCGGGGTCAAAAATGGGCGTGGTCCGTGGGGTCAAATTGGGATCAAATTTTATTTTTGACCGAATATGCTCATGTCATATATCAAATTGAAGGTATCGATGAGGCGATTGCTCTGGTGCAATATTTGTCGGAATCGCATGATTATGTCATCCATGATGGCCGCCAAAAGGTCCATTTATTAAAGATTTTTAACGTCTTTTTCTCAGGAACCACATGGCCGATGCTGGCCAAACTTCATAGTAAGTTAAGATCCTTGGGTGAAGCATTTTCAGATTTGGTAAAATGAGTCCTCGCTTAATCCAAGATGACCGCCATCTAAAAATAGCACAATTTTTTTAAAACACATGAACTCACTGTCACATTCTCCTCTAGTGTTCATGGAGTCAGGTGAGCGAATTAGGGCCATCATGGCCTTCTTGTTTAATTTCCATTTTACTCATAACAAAACATGATTTTGCAACAATTTAGAATCATTTCAAATGGAAATGATTCTAAACTACTGTCAAACCATGATTTTATTGAGAAAGAAGCCCAAATCGAAAAAAAAAATAGCTGACGTCAATTTTTGATTTCCTCGTGCTAAGGGCAAATCAACCGACAATTGCTAAGCATGCAGTTATCACTTGAATGACGCCATTTCTGGTAAAATAAAATAGAGCTAATGCATTCACACATTCAGTGATGAAAACTAAATATTGGTGATTATTATATACGTGTAAGTTGACAGACCCAGACTGGTTGATGTCGACAATTGGTCCATCGCGGTCACTGGTTAAAGTTACAGGATGCACAGCGCCATCTAAGATGCAGATAGGTTGGTAAACTGGCCGTCATCTCCAACCGTAGTTTCGCACTGAGTCGTAAGAATACATATGTAGTCTTAGAACGCAGGTTGGGAGCATGTGAATATAGGCTTAACTGTATTATAATTTTGAAATTTGCCGCGTTTCTTACCGTCGTCGACGTATAATCAGGCTCCAAAGCCTCTGTGGACGCGTTTATATGTCGCATCGTTAATACTTCCAAAGTGTTTGTATTGGTGTAACGTGTTGGGCTAAACTTGCTTGGATGGCTGCGCCAATGTAATCTATGTTTAAAGGAGTTAATGGAGGGTGTTCCGTACACTGTATGTATTCCTGCCACATTACTATTTACTAATGTCTTACTTAACCCTTTCAACCCTAAGGAACTGGAATGGACTGTGATATGCTAATGTTCCGACCAATCCATGGTCACAAAATGATTTTCAGATTCGTCCATTTATGAAAAGGGGGTGTTTTTGTTATAAGAAATATGAAAATTACTTAACAGTGCAGATCCTGATGAAACGGCTCGTTATGAGCCGGCTCATCTGGATATGCACTGTTTGCATAAACCGATATAGCGGGCTTTCAGGTTCAAAGGGTTAAGGAGAAGAATTCACATAATCCTGATATTTTATCAATAGCTTTACAGAAGTCTAACTAAGATAATGTCAACGTATTCACCACTGTCTACAGCTTCGTTTATATCTTCCAAGAATTATAATAGTTGTGTTGTGCAGGATTTGTTTTCAGTCATATGTCTAATAAGTCCCATCTCTTACTAGCCATATACTAGGCGTATATCAGAAAATGATAGGTCGGAAAATCTGTTTAATGGCGATGCGCTAATATGCAACAATGTAGTGTTTTGCAAATTTTATATAGTGTCGGTGGGAAATCGTACCAGAGGGGAAGATGGTTGTGCAGGTCATAGCGGACTGATAACACAAATAATGTTCTTCGAAGAAAATAGTTCCAATTAATACAATTACAAGAAATTAGCATTTTTTTGCATGAATGCGTATACATTTATGTTGATGCTTTCATTATATTTCAATAATAAAAGCAATAAATGCATCATCAGAATTATAATTGCCTCACTTACTATTTTGCGAGATCTTAGCAACAACATGTCAATGGCCGCTCGCCTGTCAAACTTCCTGATGTTGTAAATTTGTGATGATTTGTCTAATCATTTGTGATTTACGACCACTTGCATTGCCACATTACCCAGGATACATACTTTCTCTGTGTGTGTAGCCATGCAACTTTCGGACCAGGGGGCCCGTTTCACTAAACTTCTTACGATAAGAAATTATGGTACAAACTTCTTTATAGGCGCATTTTACCGTTTCACTAATGTCAACTTCGGGCGAACTTTCTTGCGAAGTTTGTAACTTTCCTCATAAGTCTACGATAGGTATTGGGCTGTCGTACGAAGATTTTTTAGCGCAAGTGTCACGGCCGCCATACATGTATTCCGTGAAACTTCACACATGCATAGACCACGACCCGAAGGTGTGTCGTGCACAAGAATAACAACTCTTTCATAGCTAATTTTTTAGTTATCTCCCTTTTTTGTTTTCGCGCACAGATTTCCTGTCCGTAGCATAACTCGACCACCCTTTGGAATATTTTCATGAAACTTCACACATGCATAGACCACGACCCGAAGGTGTGTCGCGCACAAGAATGACAACTCTTGCATAACTAATTATTTAGTTATCTCCCTTTTTGTTTCCCACACTCTACAAACTGGACATTAATGCATGAAGATCCGTTTTCTCGTGAGCTCTGTACACCTTACCTGTAGAGAGAACAATAGCCTTCTCCGGTTGAACAACAGTGACTGGGAGAACCATTCACCTGTGCATGTGCTACCATGTGCAAATGTCCAGACTGACCACTAACTGACCACTAACTTATTACAGGTAATTATACCCCGCAACGAGTTGTGGGGGGGGGGGTATACTGGAGTCAGGTTGTCCGTCTGTGTGTCCGTCCGTGCGTCCGTAAACTTAACATCAGAGAAATATTGTTATAACTTCTATTTCCTTCATCTAAAATGCTTAATATTTCACACATGCATTCCTGTAAGGCTCTACTACCATGCTGTGCCAAATGTACGACCGTCCAACCCCCGCTGATCCCAAGGTCAAGGCCAAATACTTAGTCTCTTTACAAAACTGAACATCAGAGAAATATTGTTATAACTTCTATTTCCTTCATCTAAAATGCTTAATATTTCACACATGCATTCCTGTAAGGCTCTACTACCATGCTGTGCCAAATCTACGACCGTCCAACCCCCGCTGATCCCAAGGTCAAGGTCAAATACTTAGTCTCTTTACAAAACTTAACATCAGAGAAATATTGTTATAACTTCCATTTTTATGCCCCCGCCACCGAATGGTGAGGGGGGCATATAGTGTTACCGGCGTCCGTACGTACGTACGTCCCGAAACCTTAACGCTGGGTAAATGGCTTATAATTTATGTTTCCTTGCTCGGATCTGCTTCACATTTCACACACGCATTGCTCCAATGGTCCTCTACCGCCCTGTGACAAATCCACATTCGTCCCGCCCCCGCTAAGCCCAGGGTGAAGGTCACAGACTTGGTGCTTTCGAAACCTTAACGCTGGGTAAATGGCTTATAATTTCTGTTTCCTTGCTCGAATCTGCTTCACCTTTCACACACGCATTGCTCCAATCGTCCTCTACCGCCCTGTGACAAATCCACATTCGTCCCGCCCCCGCTAAGCCCAGGGTCAAGGTCACAGACTTGGTGCGTTCGAAACCTTAATGCTCAGGTAAATGGCTTATAATCTCTGTTTCCTTGCTCGGATATGCTTCACATTTCACACACACATTGCTCCAATGGTCCGCTACCGCCCTGTGACAAATTCACATTCTTCCCACCTCCGCTAAGCCCAGGGTCAAGGTCACATACTTGGTGCGTTCCAAACCTTAACGCTCGGGTAAATGGCTTGTAATTTCTGTGTCCTAGCTCGGATCTGCGTCACATTTCTCACACGCATTGCTCCAATGGTCCTCTACCGCCCTGTGACAAATCCACATTCGTCCTGCCGCCGGTAAGCCCAGGGTCAAGGTCACAGACTTGGTGCTTTTGAAACCTTAACGCTGGGTAAATGGCTTATAATTTCTGTTTCCTTGCTCGGATCTGCTTCACATTTCACACACGCATTGCTCCAATGGTCCTCTACCGCCCTGTGACAAATCCACATTCGTCCCACCCCCGCTAAGCCCAGGGTCAAGGTCACAGACTTGGTACGTTCGAAACCTTAACACTCGGGTAAATGAACTTATAATCAAATATATAGCCCTCGTTTTCTTTGGCTGCCTGCGGGGGGGCATTCGGTGTGTCCGACAGGCCACATTTGTAGTTTTCTTCATTCTAAAATGCTTTAATGGTTTCTCACAATTGCATTCCTGGTAATGGCTCTTACTTACCATGTGTTGTGCCAAATCCACGACCAGTCCAACCCCCGCAGATCCCAAGGTCGAAGGTCAAAATACTTAAGGTCCGTAAACTTAATCATCAGAGAAATTTTCTTGTTATAACTTTCTAATTTAGCCTTCAATCTAAAATGCTTAATTTTTATTTCACCACATGGCATTTCATGTAAGGTCTACTACCTACTGCTGGTGCCTAAATCCGTTGACCGTACCAAATACCCCCACGCTTGATACCAAGGTCAAAGTCTGATTTTACATGGTCTTTTTTCAAAATCAAAATTTAACATCAGCGAAATATAGTTATTACTTCATTCTAAAATTTTCTTAATATTTCATGCATGCTTTCCTTCCTTAAGGCTTCTACTATCATGCTGTGACATTCCCCGCTCGATCCCAAGGTCCAAGAAGATCACATACTTTGTCTCTTTTACAAAACTTTAAACCATCAGATAAATCGGTTTATAATTCTTTTATCCTTGCTTAGGATCTGCTTCACATTCACGTTCGTGCCGCCCCAGCTCAACGCCCTAAGCCCAGAGTCAATGGTCACAAGAGCCCACACACTTGGAAAAATTTTTACATATTTAGGGGGTATCCCTGGGACCCACGCGGGGGGTTATTCCGTAAGCCTCGCTTACTGACCAATAAATCTTGTTATACCCCCCCGGCCAAACGAGGTTGGGGGGGGGGGGTGGGGGGGGGGTTTATACCTGGCAGTCAGGGTGTCCGTTACCGTTCTCCGTCCGCCGTCCGTACCGTCCGTGCGTACCGTCCGTCCGGGTTAAAACTTAACATTCAGAGAAAATTACTGTTATAACTTCTCTTTCCTTCAATTCTAAAATGCTTGATTTTTATTTCACCTCTGGCATTTCCATAGTAAGGCTCTACTACCTGCTGTGTTTTAACAAATCCACACGACCAGTCCAATAACCCCGCAGATCCAAGGTCTCAAGGTCAAATACCTTTAGTCCGTTAATAACTTAAACATCAGAGAAATATTGTTATAACTTTCTTTCATTTTCTTCATCTAAAATAAATGCTTAATATTTCCATCACCATGGCAATTCATGTAAGGCTTGCTGATCTACCATTGCTGTGCCAAATATCCACGGACCGTCCAACCCCAGACAGATCCCAATGGTCAACGGTCAAATACTTAGTCTCTTTACAAAAACTTTAAGACATCTGAGGAAATATTGTTTATAACTTCTATTTCCTTCAATTCTAAAATGCCTTAATATTTTCAAAAATTGCCATTGCCTTGTGTAAGGGCTTTTTCTTACTACCATTGCTGTGCCAAATCCATCTACGACCATCCCAAATCCCCCGCTGATACCAAGGTCAAGGTCAAATACTTAGTCTTTTTTCTTTACAAAACTTTAACATCAGAGGAAAATATTGTTATTTAACTTAAACATTTTTCCTTCATTTCCTTCAATCTAAAATGGCTTAATATTTCGACAAACATGCATTCCTGTTAATGGCTCTTACTACCATGCTGTGCCAAATCCATTGACCGTTCCAACACCCCCACGCTGATCCCAATGTTCAAAGGTCAAATACTCTTTTACAAAACTTTAAACATCAGAGAAATAATGTTATTTACTTTTTATTTCCTTCCATTGAAAATTAATTCTATTATTTCACTTAGTGGCATTCCGTTCTAAGGTTGTACTTTCTATGCTGTGACAAATCTTGCACGACTTGTCCAAACCCCGCTGATCCCTAAGGGTCAAGGTTCAACATTACTTAGTTTCTTTCTTTTACAAAAAACTTAAATTAAAATCAGAGAAATCGGTTATTAACTTCTTTAATTTCCTTGCTTCGGTATCTGCTTCAACATTTCAAACACACTCAATTGCTCCAATGGACCCTCTAACAACCCTGTCTGTGTGACAAAATTCACGTTCATGCCGCTCGGCTCTCCAATCCAGAGTCAAGGTCACAAGCCCACACACTTTGGAAATTTTGTACGATATTTTGGGTGGGGTAACCTGGGCCCTCACGCCGGGGGGTATTTATTCCGTAAGCCTCGCGTTATCCTGGACCAATATCTAGTTTTGTATACAGGTAAATTATTACATTTCCAGTAATAAACTTGGTAGTTGAAATAATTGTTGGTGGCAATATTGTGGACCTGTTGCAGATATCAATATGTTGTAGATAAATTTATAGGACTTATTAAAAAAATTCTTGGGCTGGGCTCCAGTAGCGAGCTTATTTTTTTTTATTTTTTTTAAAAAAATTTAAAAAAAAAAAAAATATTTTATTTTTTCCCAATTTTTTTTAAAATTCTTTTTCAATTTTTGTTCTAGTAGCATAAGGTCGTAAAGAGCTATATACGGTTATTATTATCTATAAAATCTATTTAAAATTATTTTTGGACTAGTGGCGCCATTATTATATTAATCTTGCTATTCTATGGCTCATCTTAGTCAATTAATTTGGTATTCCCCCGGGACTACCGTCGGGGGATATACTGGATTTTTGGACTTTGCGCGCCCGCGTCCGCCGTGGTCGGCGTCCGCGTTCCGCGTTCCGCCGCAGGTACACTTCTTGTTCCAGGAGCATAACTCAAAACCCACCCTTTGGAAGATTTTTCATGAAATTCTTCACAAATTGCATAGACCAACGACCGAATGGTTTTTGGGGGGTGTCGTCGACGCCAAGAATGACAAACTCTTGCATAGCTAATTTTTGGTTATCTCCCTTTTTTGTTGTGCTCCCTTTTTTGTTTCTTCTTGCAACTGATTTCGTGTCCGAAGCATAACTCCACCACCCTTTGCGAAATATTTTCATGAACTTCACACATGCATAGACCACGGACCCGAAGGTGTGTCAGCGCACAAGAATGACAACTCTTGCCATAGCTTAATTTTTGAGTTTATCTCCATTTTTTTGTTTCCGCGGCCAGGTGATTGACTATAACTCGACCACCCTTTGGAATATTTTTATGTAAACTTTAACCATTCAATTGAATTAGTAACCACGAACCGAAGGAGGTGTGTCGTGCACAAGAATGACAAACTCTTGCATAGCTTTATTTTTGAATTTTTGGTTATTCTCCCTTTTTTGTTTTCGCTCACTAGATTTCCTGTCCGGAGGCATAAACTCGACCACCCTTTGGAATATTTTCATTGAAACATTCACACATGCATAGACCCAACGACCCGGAGGTGTGTCGCGCACAAGGAATGACAAATCTTGCGTAGCTAATTTTTCAGGTTATTCCTCCCTTTTTTGCGTTTTTGCGCCACTCTACAAAACTGGAACAATAATGCATGAAGACCTGTTTTCTCGTTCTGCTCCTGTTTTACCTTTTCTCGTGTGCTCTGTACAACCTTCTTACCTGTAGAGAGGAAACAATTAGAAACTGGGAGAATCCATGTGCTAAGCATGGGCTTAGGCATGATGTGAAGATGGTCCAACTGCTTGACCTCTGTTTGGACCACTGCTGACAGGTAATTTATACAAGGTAAATCCACTACATTGGGTACTGTGTTGAAAAATATTGTGGCATTATGGGGTGGTCCCTCTGCAGATATTATGTAGAGTAAATTAATAGGACTATTAAAAAAAAATACAAAAATCTGGGTCTTCCAATAAGCAAAGCAATTTTATTTTTTCTTTTTTTAAACTTTTTTTTTGTCATTTTTTTTTTTTTTTTTTTTCATTTTTTTTTTTGCAATTTTTTTTTTGTTGTTTTTCAAACAATTATTTTTTTTAATTTGACTGGAAAAAAAAATTATGGGCTCCTAGTAGCAAAGCATTATTAATTTTTTAAGCTTTTTTTTTTTGTCCATTTTTTTTTTTTCATTTTTTTTTTTTCAAAATTATTTTTCAATTTTTTGTCCAGTCAGCAGTAAGGTCCGATAAGTGCTATATACAAGACTATTATCCACCTGTACATGTGCTATAGTATGTGCCAAACTGACCTCTGACCACTTACAGGTAATTTATACCAGGTAAATGGATTATATTACATTTCCGTAAACTGTGTTGGAAAATTAATTGGTGGCCCATTATTGTGGACCTGTGCTGATATATAGTAAGTAAATATTAGGGACTATTAAAAAAATTAAATTCTGGGCTTCCAAGTGTAGCAAGCTTAGTTATTTTTATTTTTTGAATTTTTAAACTTTTTTTCCATTTTTTTTTTTTCATTTTTTTTTTCTATTTTTTTTTTCAAAGTTTTTTTCTTTTTTCAATTTTTGTTCTGAGTAGCATAAGGTCGTTAAATTAGCTGTTATTTTTACAGACTTTCATCATTTAAATAAAGAAATTAAAACATTATGACTAGTGAGCCATTAGGAACATTTAATTGAATCTGATTCTTATATGGTTTCACTAGTCCAATAATTGTATAATATGTTCGGGCCTTGGGCAGTGTAAAAATTGCTTTCGGGCCCAGGCTCGAGGTTCCAATGGCGGGGACAAGGGCGACGGGCATCTGATTTCCGCGGAATTCTTGTTTATTCTTCTCCTCCCTTTGTTGTTTTCGGTGCTTTCATGATTTTTGTATCCTAAAGCATAACTCGAACACGCATTATTACGCATTGCTTCTTAATGGTCCTCTACCGCCTGTTATGCCAAATCCATCGTTTCGTTCTGCCCCCACCGTCTAAGCCCTGGGTCTAGGTCAGTCATTACTTAGTACTTCAAAACATTAACGCTTGGGTTTAAATATCTTATACTTTTCTGTTTTCTTTCATGGGATCATGGATCATCTTCTATTTCATTTAATTTTAACGCATTTGCTCTAATTGGTTCCTCTACTGCCCACTGTGCCCAAATACCTCGTTCGTCCTTGCCCCCCAATCCAAATCCCAGGGTCAAGGTCACATACTTGGTTGGCTTCAAAAACTTTAACCGCTCATGGTAAACTATCTTTAATTTTTAATTTTTATTCCATTCTCACGGATCAATATTTATATTTCTTTCATATATGCGTTGCTCTAATGGGTCGTCTACCGCCCTTGGGTGCCAAATTCCACGTTCGTCCTCCTGGCCCCGCCAAAGCCCAGGGTCAAAGGTCACATAACTTTAGTGGCTTCAAAAAATCTTTAACGCTTCGGGTAAATTATCTTAATTAATTTTCTGTTTTCTTTTCTATGGGAGTCATCTTCAATATTTGATTATTACGCATTGCTCTAATTGGTCCTCTATCCGACCTGTGCCAAAATCCACGTTCGTCCTGCCCCCAGCCTAAATTCCCAGGGTCAAGGGGTCAACATACTTGGGGTGCTTCAAAAACTTTAATGCTCAGGTAAACATATCTTTTAATTTTTAATTTTTCTTTCCATTCTACGGTATCAACTTCATATTTACATATATGCGTTGGCTTCTAATGGTCCTCTAACTGCCCTGTGCCAAATCCAACGTTTCTTGTTCCGCCCCCACCCCCGCCAAAGACCCAGGGTTAAAAACATCATATACTTAGTGCTTCAAAAACTTTAATGCCTCAGGTAAATAAATATTCTTTAATTTAATTTCTGTTTTCTTTCACGGATCAGCTTTCATTATTTCATATATGCATTGCTCTAATTTGGTCCTCTACCGCCCTGATTGCCAAAAATCCAACGTTTGTCCTGCCCACGCCTAAGCCCAGGGTGAAGGGGTTCACATTACTTGGTGCTTCAAAAAACTTTAATAAAACGCTTCAGGTAAAAGAAAAATTTTGACTTTGCAAATTTGGCCTCATTTTATTTTCTCAAAGGCGGATATGTGGGGACATCCAGTGTTCTATGAACATTTTCATTTTTAGATTTATTAAAACTTCACACATGCAATAGAAGTCCGACCCCAAAACGGTGTGTCGCACGTAAGAATGACAACTCTTGCGTCGTTAATTTTCTTAGTTTTATCTCCCTTTTGTTGTTTCGTGCACTGATTTCGTTGTCTGGAGCATAACTCGAACATCCCATTTGGAATATTTTCATTGAAACTTCTACTCCATGGCATAGACCTCGGACCCTCCTAAAGGTGAGTTGTCCCTTTGTGTACCGCAAGTATGACAACTTTCTTTGCATCACTAATTTCTTTAGTTATCTCCCTTTTGTTTTTCCGTCATGATTTTCTTGGTACTCCGGAGCATAACTCGAACACCCTTTTTTCCCCCTTTTTTCAAACTATCATTGTGTATCTGGGGAGGGGGATACAACATTTGCGCTTAGTCGACAAGCGTCCATTTTCTAGTTGTTAATTTAATATGTTCGGGCCAGTGGAAAATTGCTTTCGGGCCAAGGCTCGAGGTCCAAGGGCTAGGAACAAGGGCGTAAGGGCATTTGATTCCGCGGAATTTTCTTGTTTGTACTTATCTCCCTTTGTTGTTTTCATTCACTGAATTTCAGTGTTCCTGGAGGCATAACTCGAACTCCCTTTGGAATATTTTGCATTAGAACCTCACAACATGCATTGACCATGACCCAAAAAGGGGGGGTTTTATTTGTTGCGTTTGTGCCTCGTGCGCAAGAATGGACCAACTCTTGCATGTTTTTTTTTTTATTTATTTATTCTCCCACCTTTGATTGTTTCATGCATGATTGGCGTGTCCGGAGCCATAACTCGCAAACACCCTTTGGAATATTTTTTATTTAACTTCACACAGGCATAGAAGACGACCAAAAGGTGTCGCGCACAATAATGAAACAACTCTTTGCATCTGTTAATTTATTAGTTTATCTCCCTTTGTTGGTATCGTGCAATGTTTTCGTGTCCGGAGCATAACTCGAACACCCTTTTGGAATGTTTTCATTGAAAACTTTCAAAACACATGCATAGAACCACAACCCTAAAGGTGTGTCACGCAATGAATTGACAAACTATTGCATTAGCTAATTTGTTTAGTTATTCCCTTTCCCTTTGTTTTTACCGCACACTGATTTTTATGGTCTCCGGAGCATAAACTAGAACACCCTTTTTTTCCCTTTTTTCAAATACTTGTGTTTATCTGGGGAGGGGGGTATACACAATGCAACTTGTCGAAAACAAGCATCCATTTCTAGGTTTTGGTAAGTTTTTGTAAGTTGGAGAATCACACGGCAGTACTGGATTAGTCTTAGCTTTAAGCTGCTTTATCTGGTTAATCCAGCAAATGGCAACCCAGATTTAATAAACGTGGCTTGTATACGCGTTAGTGACTAATCTATACTTGAAAGCTGTTGAATCAGTTGTAGTCCTGCAATTCCAGCCTGATTTTAATACGGCTTTTGGCTTTTATAGAATTCGTGACTCACTATACTTGTACCTGTCTGATCAGTTAGCCCCAACATATGCAGCCTGATATAACGTGGCCTTATAGTAATGAACTCACTATACGTATATGCTATTAATCAGTTCTAGCCCAAAAAAATGCAGCCATGATATATAACGTGGCTTATTAGAGTAGTGACTCACTATTATACTTATTAGCTTATTAATAATCAGGTTTAGGCCCAACCAAATTCCAGCCTGAATTATTAATAACGTGGCTTATGGAGTAGTTACTCACTATAAGTGTAGCTGTTGATCAGTTAGGCCAACAAATGCAGCCTGATATAACGTGGCTTATAATTGTAGATGCTTATCAGTTATCCCAACACATACAGCCTGATATAACGTGGCTTATGGAGTAGTTACTCACTATAATTTTATCTTACGATCAGTTAGTCAGCAAATGCAGCCTGCTATAAAGTGGTTTAAATAGGAGTGATTCACTATAATTGTAGTGTGGTGTAGTAGTGAAATGGATGAAAACAGTAATCAAATAACTTTCATAACATATGTAATGTGTTGTCATATTAGGAATATTACCCATGTCCGTCTAATGTTTGCAGCCATTTCCTGAACATTTTCAGAAAACAACATTTTACTGTATACTATATGGTACATCGAGTTGCCATCTCCACCATCTTTGTATGTACAGCCATCTTATAGTTTCACCACTTCGACCGTTTGACACATACATCAAATAATATGACAGAACAAGTATTACATTGTGGTGAAATACATTATAGACAAATATGACAACATCGTGCTATAAATATTATGCCAGAAAGCTATACAACAGGTTAGGGGGGGGGGGGGGGGGGGGGGGGGGGGGGGGGGGGGGGGGGGTCCCAAAATCAGAATGTAATATTTACATCGAAACAAATACATATTCAGCCCTGAAATTAGAATAACCCGACCTGGTTCCAGGTCCATACCACACCAAAGCCACTTGGCCCCTTCCCCTAAAAGTAATAGGAAATCAGACTTTGTATATAAGTGTAATGAAAACAACCAATAGGACGTGGCACAAACTTGTATTTATGGGTATGTCAAATTAGTTCTGGTATGTTTCAAACGCCACAAGAGGTGAAAGTTTCTGATGGCTTGCATACACTAAGATGGCCAATATAGCAACTCCATGTCCCGTATAGTATACAGTAACAAGCTAAAGCAAATACAAATCACATTTGAGATCGTCAAAGACTCAAGCACTTGAAACTGCAGACATTGGTTACCCTGCGCTACCTGGCGAAGGGTGGGTTCTACTCCGAGGCTGCCGACATCCACGGTGTCTCTGGGAGTTCAGTTTCTTGGCGTATTAATGATGTTGTCTCCGCCATCAATACTCGACTGGACAACATCAGTTTTCCCACCGAGGAACAAGACCCGGCCAACTGTAAAAATGCCTTTTTACAGTGTGGCCAGGATTCCGAACACCCTGGGCACCGTGGACTAAGGACGTTGATTTGACAGCTGTCGTCTGGTAGTCAAAGTCGGACCGGTAGTTTACATTCAAAGGGCTTGGTGGATTTCCAATACTGAAGAATTCTTAAGATGTTTGTAACTTAAGACATTTCGTACGAACATGTTAGTGAAACGCACGTAAGAAGTTCGCTAGAAGTTCGTACGAAAAATATCGTAGACGTAAGAAAGTTTGTATCATAAGAAGTTTAGTAAAACGGGCCCCTGGTCACCAGGATGTTTCGGACAGTTGTGTCTTCGCACGTTTTTGGTCATTTGGTGGCAGAGTAATTCACGGATCTCAAACTTAGTAAGTTGTCATAGGAATATATTCATCGTACGTGGGTGAAGTGCCCGAGGCTATATCTTGTAAACTTTGCCGACATTCGGCCAGGGTTTCAGTATTTCTGAGATACTTTGTATTTCCTGCTCTACTAGTCCTTTCGGATGGGGACTTTAAAAAGGCCGTCCCGTGTATCAGATTTGAAGGAGAGTCTGGCACGTTAAAGAACCAGCGGGGACTATTCTAATAAGAGCTAGTTTCCTCTGTATACACCTCCTTCCTTTCTCCCCTTCCTGGGAGACGACATGCAAGGTCATCGAGCCAGTGCCATCGTTAAATCCAAGCATTTATGACATTCACCAAAAATGATATACCTATAATGTACGACCATCAGCCAATCAGATTGAGTGATATTTATAGATTGCAATGATCATTTAGCGAAGGAAGTTGTTCTAAAATTCTTCCAAACCATGTATTATTGAGTAGTAGTAAGGGAGTCAAAATGATACCACCTACCGTGATATCATTTATAACCCTCTATAATACCCCCACCACCCCCGAAAAATCAAAAATTGGTTAACGAGGAAAATTGTCTCCCGACAGCAAATTTATGAATTTTTGGAGAAAATAATTTTGAAAAGAGGGAGTCCCAATTATATTGGTAATTGACTTTTGAAAAAATATATTGGTGTCATAAATACATCATGTTTTTCACGTCCAAATTGAACAGATACATTTCATAGGTTATAATAAAATATTATAACAAAATAGATAATAAAATAGAATGGGAATTGGAATTTTGTAATGTCTTTGGGTGAAAAATATTACTATAAATTGAAAACATTATGCAGAATCGAATACATGAAATATCAGCGTAATTTATTACGCTCCGATAAAAGCGTTGCATTTACAATATTATACCGGCAATTATGTCGCCGGTACAAGGATCAAATTCGTGAAACGAAGCGACTAAATAGGATCGGAGAACAACTACCGGAACATCATAAAACTAATTTTATAAAACCGTTTAAAATCAACGATTCGTTTACGGATATGCGTTTCTACAATCATATTGTAATGGATTTGAAAATTCTAATTGGAAATTGAACAGAAAAAACAAGTACCAATATTATTAGAGAAAATGGATAATACAATACAATTGGAATTGAAAGTTTTTAATGGCTGTGTTGAAGAAGTTTACGAAGAATACGGGGGTATAATCCTATATATAAATTCTATAAAATGAGAACACTAGGTGATATCGAATACATGAAATACAGCGTAATTTATTATACACTCCGATAAAAACGTTGCATTTACAATATTATACCGGCAATTATGTCAACTATACAAGAGGCAAATACAAACATTAAGACGGATAATGCGTATCGGATATGAAACTAAGGTGTATTATATAAAAATTATTAAAACCCAACGATTCGTTTACGAATGTACATTTCTACGATATCACTTATAAATTTATGTTGTAATCATAACACCAAACAGACGAATGTTTCCAATTACACGCTTTGTTATGAAAATGTAAATTAGGTGTCCCACCTTACATGTATATTAAGTGTCCATTTATAGAGAGGTTTACACGATTACGTCTTCCGGGATGGAAAATAAACACACTGTAATATATTATTACACACACGGCTATTTATAGCCTTATCGATGGTATGTAAACGGGCTATCGATTTACACAGGTGGTGTACACAGTTTATAAACACGTAGTGAGGTTATATAGTTCACGAATTTCCGGGATGGTTCGTTATTTAATTAATTTTAATAAAATTATAAAAATAATTATAATTTAAAAGCTGAACACCCCCTATTATATAGAAAACATATTATTAATAATAATAATAATTAATTAATAATAAATAACAATTTTTTTATTTCAACAGCAAAGTTAAGTTTATATACGAGAAATAAACACAGTTCGTTGTCGGGACGCCGGCATTAATATCTCAACAGTGAGATAAGTTTCGCCACATGTAGTTCACTCTGGCCGCTCTGCACATTATAGCGGATGGAGGTAACGATGAGGTGGGGTCCGCGGTATCGGTCCAATGATGGGGTGTAGGAGATGTGAGTGTAACACACCTCGCTAAGCCGAAAAAAATAAAAAAATAGAAGAAATTTAAGCGAAGGCTTAGCGGGTGGACCCAGAAGAGTTTTGCTGGCGCGGGTTCGAGCCTCGGTGGAATCTAAAACTTTTTTTCTTTTTTTTCTTTTTAAATTGTTAATAATTTTCCTACAATTAATTAATAAATTGTTTACTGCACCAAAATAATTAATTTTATAATTTTCTTTAAATTAATTATAAAATTAATTATTTTGGTGCTGTAACTTTTCTTCCGACTTTATCTCCAAGTTTTTCCCTAAATTTATCCCAATCAGTACACTCAATTTTGGGCACTCAATTTTGGTGGCGCGCGCCTTGATTCTTATATCATTTTTTAATTTTTCATATCTTCCCATTTCTTCCACCACGGATTCAAACTCTAAATTTGATATTTTCTTATCGGCCAACGCTTTGGACACCATAACGTCGATGGTATTTTTCTTCGACCTGGCGAGAACAGATATTCTATCATGTTTTCTACATTTTTTCTCGAGTTTTCCACCCGACGCCCTAATTACCATACACCCAACAACCCAGAAACGGCCGACACCGCACATAAAATCCCCGCTACAGGAACCGTTATAATGGTGGATATAGTTGCAGCTGTCCCCGTCCCACACAACACAGAAACACTCGCTAGAGCCGTGCTAGATGCTTCAGCCGTGTTCACCGCGCGTCTATATTTTTTAGCGTTCCTTTTTCTATTTGTATATTCTCTTACTAAAATATCCTGCATAGTGACGATATTATTCAACCTAAAATCTGAACTTCTTTCGTTAATTATACACAGTGTTGATGGAGTGGTATTGACAATTGGAAGCGTTGATTCGTTCATGATTTTCAATATATTAGTATTTACAAAATAAGTTCAATTAACAATGAGACAATAGTGGAAGAACTCTCTGGGTCACCGATTTTCGTAACAAAGTTAATAACACTACCTTTGGAAAGTCTAATTCGATCATAACCGGAGAACGAAACCACCGTCGAACTATCTCCAGAGATTTTAGTGACTACAACCCCCCGTTCTTCCCCATCTATTACAATATTTATCGCAACCGCGCCCACAGGTTTACCACTACCATTAACCGAGCATTTGGATAACTTCACATGCAGCTGTCATAGTGTATCCCCCACATTTATTACTCGCTTTGGCACCGAACGAATATTCATAGCGCCCCTCAACCAATGAGCCCCGCTTCTCAGCCCAAACTGTTATGACACGTTTTGGCGTTTTCATTGTTCGCACTATTCCGGCAAGCGCACTGTTTGCGTTATATGCCTCAGTACGAATCTTATAAGAGGCCTCCTCAAGAGCTTTGGTCGCGGCTATACGATCATGTTTCAGTTTATCGGAAACTTCAGTTATCTTTTCGTCTAGTTTGGTAAGTGCCGCTTCTCTGCTGAGAGAGTCCTCTAAGCGCAACGCATCATAAGCCTCCGTAATGGTCGCCTGGTGGCCTTCTAGGGCTTTCTCAACACCCGACCGGGCCTCTTTTTGAAATTCGGTTATTTTTCCGTCTAGTTCACCAACCGCCGCTTCTCTGATGAGAGAGTCCTCTGAGCGCAACACCCTATAAATAAACCTCCGTAAGGTCCGCCTGGTGTCTTCTCGGGCTTTCTCAATACCCGTTCGGACCCCCTCAACCCCCAACCGGGCCTCTTTTTTCGAAATTTGGTTATTTTTTCGTCTAGTTCAGTAAGTGCCGCTTTCTCTGTTGAGAGAGTCCTCTGAGCGCAACGCCCCATAAGCCTCCGCAATGGCCTCCTTGTGGTCTTCTCGGACCCCCTCAACCCCCGACCTGGTCTCTTTCAGAAATTCGGCTATTTTCTTTCCCGTCTAGTTCATTAAGTGTCGCTTCTTTGCTGAGAGAGTCTCTAAGTGCAACGCATCATAAGCCTCCGCAATGGCCTGCCTCCGCAAGGTTCACCTGGTGGTCTTCTCGGACTTTATCAATACCCGACCGGGTCTCTTTTCGAAATTTTGGTTATTTTCCCGTCTAGTTCGGCAACCGTTGCTTCCTCTGAGAGAGAGTCCTCTAAGCGCAAACGCACCATAAGCCTCCGTAAGGTCCGCCTGGTGGTCTTCTCGGGCTTTCTCAATACCCGACCTGGCCTCTTTTCGAAATTTGGTTATTTTTTTGTCTAGTTCGGTAAGTGCCGCTTCTCTGATGAGAGAGTCCTCTAAGCGCAACGTATCATAACCCTCCGTAAGCGCCGCCTGGTGGTCTTCTCGGACTTTATCAATATCCGACCTGGTCTCTTTTCGAAATTTTGTTATTTTCCCGTCTAGTTCAGTAAGTGTCGCTTCTTTGCTGAGAGAGTCCTTTAAGAGCAACGCATCATAAGCCTCCGTAAGGTCCGCCTGGTGGTCTTCTCGGACTTCATCAATCCCCAACCGGGCCTCTTTTCGAAATTTGGTTATTTTTTCACCTAGTTCGTTTAGTTCCGTATGCGTTTCTTCACGACTTTGTGTATTCACAGCCAGGGCATATTCTCTAAGTTGTGATGGTAGACTCTTGTGAATCTCGTCCGTGGCCACCGATATAGTTCTATTGATCAAGGCCTTTGTTTTTTGGGTAGTTAAAAAGTCGCCCTCTGTCGGGATGAATCCCCCTTCTGTCGGTTCCAAATTCTTTGAATTTGTCACCCAATCGGAAGAACTACCTGTTCCGTATATACTCATTTTCAATAATGTTGATAATATATATTACGAACATGCGTTTAATTCTAAATGATTTTCTTAAAATTAATTAATTTGAAATTTCTAGGACGACCGAAATCGGGTAATCGTTCTTCAACTCTCGCCCTTTATCATCAAGACTAGAAATCTTCAACTCGTGGATGTGTCCCGATTCCAAAACTTTCATCTTGGGGTGTGGGAAGTCTAAGCTTAGGTTCTCACCAAAGAAACGGTCGCTGGCGGGCACTGTTTTCAGTAATGTGCTGGGAGTGCCGTCTACCCTGTTGTACGATGTGTTCACCCGATCCAGGTGCACCCCGAGAGTTTTCGTGACGGCGAAGTTCACCGGGGTCGTGCCGACGTGCTCGCCAGGATCAAACACTCCGTCATTGTTGTAAGGGTATGTTATTTTAAATCCTAATAGTGAGCCCAACCCCGGTGAGATCCTTAAACGCCTCTCAACGGTCAATGTCGTGAGCTTTCGAGATTGCGAGAGTGACTACACCAGGAATCTTCTCCGCGACAAAAGCTTGGAGATCTCCGAAACTCCAACGACCCTGAGGTACTATAGCATCTGGTGGACTTCTAGTTACGTCTATTCTATGTGGCACATCTATGACGGGGTGTTCTGATGCGAAAAACTCGACGTCCTCCTCTTCTGATGTGAAAAACTCTCGGGTTTCAATGTTTTTCCACCCGACCGTTAAGGTGATTGATCTGAGGCCTACCCGGCGTTGTCCGCAGCAGTTGTCTATTAATTTTTGAAGTTCACAACTCCCTTTTTGAACATTAGTGATAGTAGCAAACATAATAATATCTTTCAATGGATACCAAAGAATTTAGCTTTAATTATAATGCAAAGTACGCGGTCGGTGGTAAATACACGCAAAAAGACGTTGTTAACCGCCTTGTACACCCAACCGTAACGGTTAGACCGGACACGTTTGAGAATTATAGGCTGCACAAGACTACTAGTCAAGATGTAATACTAAGATGGGATTTTTCCCATATGAACTTCTGGCAGAACCAACTAAATTTTGCTGTATGGTGCGCAACGGCCGGATGTGGAGTTTCGCATCAAGACCATATGACATCCAAGAATGTCATGCTCCGAAGTGTCTACAACTTTCACGTGTATTACACCATTAGGAGGATTCTCAAAGAACTAGGTATTCCACTACCTCAAGACGACGGCTGGGATCCCATTTCAAGCGCATACGACCGTAAGGCGTTCGAAAGATTGTGTAACGAATTTGGGGTACCAAAAGACGCGGACTGGAGACAGAAAGTATACACCCCAACCAACAGTTTAGGGTTAGTTCTCATTCGGGGCCAGTCCGGGAATTGGACTCAGACTGATTTTAGACACGATCACTCCGGTGACCACATCGTCAGTCGGAACGCCGGGAATTTTGACCCCGCGACTATGACTTTCGGGCCAGAAGTGTCTGGAGGTTGGCACTGTGGCGTGTTTTCTTGTAAAATGTTACCTCCGAAAAGGTCTCACGTCTATTACATACAGCAGGCTGCTGAGGTTCAGAACGCGTGGACCACATTTATGTTAGATAAGGGTCTAGGGTTCACGCAGGCCGGGGTTACTCGCGTCAACGAATCCATTCGCACGTACGTCTTGGCCATCCTCGCCTCACAGAAGCAAACACGCAGCGCTATACTGGGTACGGGAACGGCCTTTGACGCACAAAAACAGTTCTTGGCACTTGTCGAGGACGCCATCTCAGCTAAGGTGGACCTCCAGAAGGCGATCCAGAATTATCAAGACGTTTTGCAGACTGCCCGCACCCCGGTAGACTACGCATTTGGAATAGGTCTTTATATGGCGCTGAGCAATATGATACTACGAGACGACCCGGCTTGACGGTTACAATAATCAGATCGTAGTCGCAACCACCAACCAAAAAATCGGCCACAACGGGAACGTGATTCTCAAACGGGTATCATCAAGCTCCCACCCAAGATGATTGGGAGCGGAGTTGTAAGTGGAACCGATTTCATAAAACGCCCAAAACACAAAATGGATACACCTCCCTCAACACAATCGAACCCAGTACCCCCAATTCGTAAATTGGATGCACCATCGAGTTCCATGAACAATGTTGAAACACCAATCGAGATTGGAAGCACAACACACGAGGAGGAGAAATTAGGGCTCGTCGTCGCCCTCATGGCGATCGGATTATTTACGCTTTGGTTTTAGGAACTCTCTGGCGAAGAATAGTAGGAGACCGGCGATTGCCACGATTAAAGCCCATGTATTTTTGGCTAGCCATCCGGCCGTTTTTGATAATATAGATAGCAAGTAAGAAACGATACTTCCGATCAGTCCAGGTAGTGCGGCAGCCGCCTTTTCGGCTAATTTAGCCAGGAGACTGGCGAGGGCTTTTAGTTGTTTTTTTACCCACTCCTTGGCTCCGCCGGATGGCGCGGGTGGTGGTGTGGGTGCTGGCGCAGGTGGTGGCGCCGCACCACCAGTGAAAGCTAGAACTATGGTTGATATAGTCATGCTGATAGCAACGAGGATGCTTGCTATCGTGATGCCCTGTTCTCTGAACAGAGTGCGAAGACGCTCACCGAGTGTCGTCTCCTCGTGCAGAACCCTCGAGATTGTTTCGCGGATCCGACTTATTTGGGTGCGGAGAGCCTCACGGTTAGTCGAGGCGGCCTCCAAACGAGCTTCTCTTTGATCCCGCAACGACCGCATGCGTTCGGTGATCCGCTTGGTAGATTCTCTATCGTCACCAGCTTCCTCCAGTTTTCTTTCTTCTAGCGCGATATGTTCATCCAGCGACGAGAGTTTCGCGAGGTTACGGACCAGTTCGCCCCGGACCGTTTGCATAACCTTATCGAGTCCCCGGAGTTCGCGAAGAGGTAACGGTGGGTCATCGTTAGACCCTTGTTCGAGGTTGAGTATTTCGTTTTCGCTGAACGTGGTCTCCACCGCGTTAATAACGTCGGTGGCCACTTGAGGGACCTCGCTGAGATCGCTGAGCTCGATAGTTTCTATCTTCTAGCTTCTAGGCTGTTAATGGCCCTTAAAGCTGCGGCCCTTAAAACAATCTTCTTATTCTTCTTCCAATCCGTGAATCCTAGTTCGTTCTTTACGATTTGGCCACCGCCCCGGTTTCCTGCAACAGTGCCCAGCGCTAGGGGTTTACCGGTCCTCATGTTGATGATTGGTATATCTGATGATTTTAGTCGCAACTTACCGTCCAGAGTCAATTCGAACTTGGAGTAGTCGCGACCGACAGATGGGACCAGATCCTTTTTTGCCAAACTGTTGTAGTAGTCGTCTACGGCTCCCTCGAGTAATTCCCGACTTTGACTAATGGTGTTGGTAGCGCCACCTAATTCCCCCGATTGCGATTGGATTGGAACTGGAGGCTGTATCAAGGGTGTTTCGTCATAGTTATCGATGTCATCATCGATGTCATCATCATCGCGGAAATCGTCTCTGCCGATTTCATCCATGTCAATATCGTAATCAGTCATCTTTATAACTTTCTTAAAATTAATTATGTATTAAAGACAAAACCATACGGGTTTAATATAGTTTCACTAAATTATGTCTTCGAGTCAATACAGTCGCAAACTCAATCCATACCGCAGACTGCGTGAGCCCCTCGGGGCAAAAGGCGTGAGACAGAGTGTCGTTATTACGAACAACCCATCGACGATCGACCAGAACCAGCAGCTCTTGGTCCGCTTCCCCAACCTCGGAGCTAACGACGTCATTGTGCCGGGGACTGTTCGCCTCGCTTTCACTATTTCGCTGACGTCGACGGACGAGAACCGAACCATCGTTCAGAACCTGGGTCGCGCCATAGTCAAGAAGACCATGATAAAGATTTCTGGTAATGAGGTGATGTCGATCGATGACAGCGACGTCTACCATTGTTATCAGGACCTATGGATGACGGCGCAAGAGCGCGAAAACGCTTTCTATCAAGGGTATTGACACCAGCAAAAATAAGAACGTAACCAAACTTAGAATCGGGTCTGCTAACAAGGCAGATAACGTCGCGAGCGACAACGCGGTCGTGGGCGCTTACCGCAACCGCTTCTACATCCCGCTCGACTTTGAGTTGCTGGAGAGTCACATGCCCTACTATCAGAGCGCTTTGGCTGACCGCCTCGAATACGAACTAACGTTCAACGACTACGGCCGAGTTCTCATAGCCAGCGACATGTTATCGACGTATACGATCGATAATGTTTCGCTGGAGTACGACATGGCCACGATGCCCGAACTCGCGCGATTGATCAGTACGCCGGGCGCGTTGCCATACTTTACGACCGAGTTCTTCGCCATCGCAAGATGACGAAAGACAAAGGCGACACATTGTGGAATATTAACGTCAACGTACCCGCCCGCTCTATGAAAGGTATACTGATGTTGTTCGAGGATGCTCGGTTCGCGTTCGGTGCTAGAAAAACCGACAAATTCTATAACCCCAAAATCACGAAGGTAGAGGTGACGATCGAGGGAGTCCCCAATCAACTCTACAGCGCGGGTCTTCGCGCGCACCAGCAGTGGGACGAAGTAAGAAAGCAGTTTGCTGCCGGCTCTAAGCGCTCTCCGGAGGTTGCAGCAGTTGCCAAAGACCTGCATCTCTCGGCCGTCTCCCTCGCGGAGTTTCTGAATACCAAATACGCGTTATGGCTAGACATGCGAGCCAGCGACGACGAGCAAATACAAGGCAGCGGACGCCAAGTTGAGAACGCTAGCGAGGGTGTGATGATCCAGATAACCAAAGAGGCGGATGGAAATGGCGCATTGAACGTGTACTTATATATGATTACAGACGCACAACTGAACATCGAAGATGGCCGATACGTCTCAGCACTCTACTGATTTAATTAATTTTAAGAAAATTAGCAATCATTCTAACGATTTATTAATTAATAAATTTGAAAAAATTAAGAAAATTAGCAATCAATACCAATTCACGATTGGAGATGCCCACTCTGCCATAATATGTGGGCAGACAGGATGTGGAAAAACGGTTTTCATCCTAGACTTGCTCGAGGGCTCCTACCGCGATGCCTTTCGTCACATTGTGATCCTGTGTCCCACTGTGCGGCACAACGATACTTATCAGCGGCGCCCGTGGATATGGACCGACCCTGAGGTATACGTTATTGACCCCGGTGATAGGCTTCATGATTGGCTGCGTGGTCTATACCAAAGATTCCAGGGTGAGTCCACCCTATACGTGATTTACGATTGCTCGGCCAAGGCGGCGATGACCAAAAAGAAGGACATGCTCTCCGAGCTCGCATTTTCTGGCCGCCATGCTAGGCAAAGCGTATGGATGTCCACTCAAAAGTACAACGCCGTCCTCAAGGATCTGCGCGAGCAAACGAAATGGGTCGCCCTCTTTCACTGCAAGGACCGAGACTCATTCGATGACTGTCTTCGAGAGAATGACGTTATCCCAACGCGCGAGGAGCGCCTGGAGGTTCGACAGATGCTTTCGGAAACAAAGCACGCCAAGCTTTTGCTAAAGACTGATCAACCAACTGCTTACGAAGTTATCAATTAATTAATAATTAATTAGCAATTACTTAACGCTCGTTTAGTAACTGCCGAGTAAATGCTTAACAATGCTTAGCAATTGCTGAACAATGCTGAACAAATGCTGAACAATGCTGAACAAATGCTTAACAAATATTGAACAAATGCTGAACAATGGTTAACAATGTTAACAATTTGGTTCTCCGCTGCGAGCTTTGTTGCGAGCATAATGGTGATCATAAGTATCGGGTGGTGCGCTTGGCAATATGTTTAAAGTGATGAGACTTGTTAGAATAGTTAAATTAATTTTAAGAAAAATGAACTGCGACGAACTTCTCGATCAGCTAATAGAAGAAACCTCAACTCCGACTGCCAACATCCTGAAAGATAATGATCCGACAGAGCAATCGGAATCAACTCCAACGGCGGTTGGTATTGGGTTGAGTGCAACGACTCCGAATGAAAATGAAAATGCGGCGGGACGAGAGCGGCTAGCTGTGCTGGTTGCTGGGGGACAATCGGAGCATTATCTCGGTAGGCGTCTCTCAGTTTTTCAGGTGGATAAGATGTCAGATGCGAGATCGATAAAATGTATGCGCGATACGAATCTAGGTTAGGTGCGGAGATGACAAAAACTCTCGGATCGGCGGCTATTCATTTGTACGCAACCGCCGTTAGTATACTTCTCCCTATACCAAACACTGCGGGATTGATTGACGATCTAGAGACTGACCCTTTTATAGGTGACACTCTTAGAACAGCCTGCTGCTCAATTTATCACAAGTTTTGAATGTACTTAGCTCCGCTGACAACCGCGTTGACCACGGGTAAACACTGTCAATTTGGACATATATGCCCACGAACTATAAGCCCTAATATCATAAATGATGACACAAGACACACCCGCGAGAGTGACGGAGTTGAACCCGATTGCTCCAACCCAATCGATCCCGAGTGTTACTCCGCCACTGGATGACATACCGCATATAAAAAAACCCAAAAGACAGGCAGCTGGGCGGGCGGCGGCTGCCACTCGAAAAGTTAAACAAGATAAAATACTCGCCGAGCTTCGAGAGGCTAAACAGTCGTTGCAATCGGGGACGGAGACAGCAAAACATCTGAAGACAGAGTTGAGTACAACAACACCCCCAATTCACGAATTGGAAGCACACTCAACACCCAATCGAGATTGGGCGAATCCGATTGAACCCAAATTTGTGAATTGGAGTTGGGTTGTTGGTGGTGGTCTGGCAGTTGTTGGTGCCCTGTGCGTGTGGAAATACCCCCTATTATCGAAAAAACAACCAGCCAGTGTTCAGAAGAAAGTTACGAAACACCAATCGCGATTGGATGCGCCCATTTAAACATTGATCGCGACCCCTTTTATATGCAATAATTATAATGGCTGAACAAGATGGTAAAATGTTAGTGAATGCGCTTTATCACGCCGTGGTGATATCGGGTTTCAGTATCGGGTATGCTCGACTATCAAAGATGGCCCTAGGAGGATCCGCTCCCAAATTGGACTTTACTGTGAGAGACGTAGGGCTCGCGACCTTAGATGTAGCGGCCGCAGTTTGGACCCGAGATTATCTAGTTAAAGCTGGAATTCTACCAGTTAATATATGGAAATAAATGGCTTCAATCGCAGTAATAGTAGGTGGCGCGCTTGTAAACGCATTGGCGTTCAGCGGTAGCAACTTTATATTCTCTAAAATGAAAAGCTCGAACGTGGATGAGGAGCGCAAGCGTCACGATTTAGCTGTAGAACAACTCAATAGCGCAAAGGAAGCGTGGTCGAAAAAACGAACCGCCCATCTGGATTGGGTCAATGAAGAGCTTCGCCGCGAAAATCACGCCGCACAAACTTTTCAGAACGTTGAAGAAGCCAACCGCGAGTACGCGCTGGCATATCCGCACAAAAGTCTCGCGCCGCTGGATCGCGAGCCCAACTTTCAGATTTCTATGTACCGTCAGAGCCCCAAAAAGACCGCGAGATCGCGTTCATCGTCGTGGGAATGGGTGTGGTGGGGCTCGTCGGCTACTATATTCAATCGAGATTTTAAATTAATTATTTTAAATATCTTTTTTTATAAATATATATATAGAACGATGTCAGTTGACAAACTTTATTTTGCTATTATTGATGTAGGCTACACTGCCCTTAAACACCGCATGGTTGGTGCAAAGGGTATGATTCGTCTGGCCCGAGATTCTCTCGAGACGTGGCGGGAGGACGAAAAGCGGCCACCCTTTTCGCAAAGCGGATGTTAGATTCCTCCACCAATCCTGGGGGATTAGATTTTCCCAAGTTCCTTCAGAACTTAACCCCCAATCGCGATTGTACTTCCAACAAAGGTTTATTATTATCGACGCAGTTACCGGACGATCTGGCGAGGGCATGTTGGAGATTGTCCGATATATTAGAATACATCGCATACGATGAACACGCGCAAACTGAATACCAAACTATCGGTTCGCCTAACGCGCAAGCTAGCGAACGCGTACTACAGCCCCCGCGGCTACTGGAAGGGACTCGCGGCCATCAAGAACCTCGCGGCGGCGACCAAGGTTTCAGAAAACGCTGTCAAGGAATGGCTCAAGAAGCAGGCCATCTGGCAGATCTATTTACCCGCGCCTCACAATATTCCGCGCCCGAAATTCGACGTGCCGGTTCCGAACCAAGTTCACCAAGCGGATCTCCTGTTTCTCCCTCACGATCGCGTCGGTCGTAAGACGTACAAGTACGCACTGACAATCGTTGACGTAGCGAGTCGTTATAAGGGGGCTGAGCCGTTGGCCACTAAAGAGTCTAAGGAGGTGGCCGAGGCTCTCTCCCGAATATATAAGAGGAGTCCTCTCAAATGGCCGAATCTTCTCCAGGTCGATCCCGGCCGCGAGCTCATGGGCGCGGTCTCTCATCTGTTGTCTAAGCACGAAGTTTCTGTCAGACGCGGCCGCGTCAACATCCACCGGGACCAGGGGATCGTGGAGCGCTTCAATCGAACCCTGGCTGAGAGACTGTTCGGACACCAATACGCTAAAGAACTTGTAGACCCACATTCGCGATCGACCGACTGGGTGGCCAGACTGCCCGCCGTGGTCTCCGCACTGAACGGAGAGGTGACCAGATTGATTGGTAAGAAGCCCGTAGATGCTATCAAGTTTAAAAGGGTGACGAGCGAGCCCTCTGCCGTCTCGCGCGGGCGACCATTTGGTTTAGAGGAGCAACGGCTTCCATCGGATATTGATGTCCGGTACCTCTATCAACCGGGAGAGCTCGAAGGTGGCAGCCGCCGCGCGACTGATCCCGTGTGGTCTCTCAATGTATATCATCTAGATCGATATATTACTAAGCCTGATGAGCCCGTGCTCTACTATTTGGATGATGGACCATCTCGAGGGTTTGTTCGCGAAGAACTTCTTATGGTGCCTTCTGACACCCAGCTACCCCCGGATCGTCAGAGTCTTTAGATTGCTAATTTTCTTAATTTTTTCAAAATTATTAAATAAATCATTAGAGATGTTCTGTATGTATTCCGTCTGTTAACACGCGTCTTTTATCGTAGTATGCCGAGAGTCCTAATTTTTGTTGACAGTACGTTTTCATAACGCCGTCTTTCATTTTAAATCCTCTATTTTGTGCTACATCTATAATGTGTTTTCCATCTTCTGTAGTTTCACTTAGTACTCGTTTATATCTATCCCAATTTAAATTGTTGGTTCTCTTGGACATTCCTTTCGCAGAGTTTTTATTAATAGAATTAAATTTTTCTACAAAATAACACTTACTAGATAACGCTATCGCCCTATCTCCGCTAAATTCCATTTTGAAAAGTCCGGGCTCTCTTTCGCTCCATTTATCCCAAGCCAACCATTTCTTTTTTTCTTTTTCAAACCCGTCTAGAAAGTTAGGTCTAATCAATTCCTCTATCGTTTTTTCCACTAACTCCTATATACATACTATCTGTATCCATCTGTATTAATTCAAAGTCTTCTCTTTTTACGTATTTGTCTAGAAATTCGTAGTAAAATTCCAACATTCTCAATTTAGCTAGTTGATAAACCGCTATTCCACAATGGAATGGTCTCTTTACCGCACACCTGGGTTTTCTTGAAGATACTTCGTACGCATCTCCTATCTCTTCCAAATCGTCAAAGAATGCAGATCTTAATGCTTTGTCAACACAGGTTTCGTTGTGTATATGTCGTATTTAAATGTCTCTCCGTTGCCTCTATCATTTTTCCACAACACGAGTTTCCTAGTAATTTCATTATGTCGGCTACTGGTTTCTTATTTGGTTCTACATCACCTGTTCATCTTGCGGCTGTAACTTCTTTTGCGAACCATTCGCAAATGGTTTTCTGCTAATATAATCTATAACACGATGAACTCCAGTTATTTATAGGCCGTGTTTTAAATACCATTTCAACAGTGGCGCGTACAGCAATACTTTAGTGGCGGTCATAGATCCCACCAATTTTTTTCCATCTCCTCTTGTTCGGCCAGTATCTTTTAAATATTTTAACGTGTGTGGGAACTTCATCAACCTCTACTTCTCTGTTTATAAATATTGGGGACATTTCAGAAAACTTATCTTTTAAGTTGTGTGGAACTTCTATATCCACCTCCGCAAACTCAAACCAGTCTCCAGATAAAACTGTTTTACAAAACTTTTTAATAAATTTAGGGTTATGTGGGGTATCTATATGGTGTAGTTTTCTCTCCCACACGGCATCTCTTTATTTAACGTAGATAAATATAACGCGTTTGCGTCGTACCCCAAAACAGCCTTGCAAGGTTTGGAACCCACTCTAATATTTGAAACACCAGCTTCTGCATATCGTGTAAATACTATTGATGGACCGCCAACTAGAGCGTCCTTCATCATTTCGTATGTTTCTTCTTTTGGTGCATATAGAGCATCCTCCGGTATAATCGTCTTTGAAGATTTTTGTTCTTTAATGGTTCCTCTCAATAAATATTGTATAGCTACTCCAGGTAGTGTTACCGCATCTTTGAAAATATCCACACCTCTGTGTTTATAAAATTCACACATTTTTTCCACCGCTTCTAGGAACGGTGCTACATCTAAATCGTTATAATATTTCAACCAATCTCTGAAAGTTTTCATATTATTTTCTTCGAAAATTCTACGACATTTACTTAATTCTGTTTCATCTATTAACATTTTCCCAGATAGTTTGGAATACCAATTCTCTATATCCGGTAGTCCTGGGTAATCCAGTTTGTCTGGAGAATCGAACCACTCATAAGGAAAGAAAGATTTCTGTCCTTTGCATTCGTAGGCTTTTATCCAACTATCGTAACTTACACCAGGTCCTAGATAAAGTATTACATCAAGAAATCTAAATAAATCTGGAGTAAATAGAAATATTGTTGCGTTTGCACATTTTCCGACCATTACTTTCTTTGTTGTTGATGCCAGTTCGCCTACTAGGTATTTCTTTATTAAGTTCATATCGTACTTACTGCTGTTAAAACCTATAACCGGTACTTGCTCTATCCACTGTTCGATCTTGGCGATTTGGTTTTTACGTAAATGTTCTGTATTAAACCCATATCTTGACCACACTTCTTCTCTTATAGCTTTTCCCCTGACTTTCAAATCTTCTACAAATTTTTCTATAAGTTTTGCGGGATCTTTATCACAAATATGAGTTACTGTTCCTGAGAAATGATCTCCTATACTAACGCTTACCGGAACGTGCTCGGCTTCGTACTCTAGATTATTACCGAGAGTTTCAAATTCTGGGTTGCGATATGCCTCAAAATCGTATACTATCTGATATGGATAAAGAGTAGTGTCGCAACCGATCTTTATGTCTTTACCCGTTCTTTGAAATTCGCATTCCCACATAACTACTAGGTTGAATTCTTTGCTTCTTCTAATAAATGTATCTCTTCTCATAGTGGATGCGCGTTCTTCTTTTCTATGCTTTGCATGAATCTCACACCCGTGCCGTAGTAACAGCCGTGATATTGATATACGGTATTGGTTTCCGTACAGTATCCATCTACTGGAGCTCCTAAAACCCATCTTTCACCCCCGTGTCCACACTGTTCGTGGTGAATGTGAATTCCCTCGCACTTTTCCACAGAGTACATCCAATTGATCGCCCCATAACTGTTAGAACTTTTTGGGTAGAACGCTTTCTCGAACGACGAACGCGGGCGCTCTAAATAATTACCATCACATACTACTTTTGTCTCACCTTTCATACATTTTGGTCCGTGTCTCTTCATATTACTCGCTTTCGTGAATTTCTGCTTGCAATTATCGCAGGCGTAAATTTTAGGTAGGTTTTTAAGTTTTTTTTATCCGAAATGCGTGATTATTAAACAGTCCTATTGTCATTGGTTTATTACCTATTGCCTTATAGTGCGCTGGTACCTTTTTCAACCACCATACATTACATTCGGTAGGTTGATGAACTTCTATACCGATTTTAAAAAACTCTTCAACCTTTTTCAGATCTGAAAAAGGAATTGGTGAAACCACATTACTACCGAAATATTGCTTACTAAGTTCTTTCGCCTTTTCTGTACATCTGTCAGGTCTTTTATCTGTCATATGCATAGCTAGACACCTGAACAGACAAAGGTCGTCATTATACTTATCTAAAGAATACATACCTTTTTTATTCTTCAGCCATTCTGGAAGTTCTCCTCCTGCTGCTTCTTTGGATTGTAGTCCCAAATCTATTCCCCTACTACCCTGTATTAGCTTTACGAAAACCTCTACCCATCTTACAAACTTCCACTTTGTATTCGGTCTGTCTATTTTATCGGACATTATTCGTATTTGCTCCTTATCTGACAGCCATTTTTTAACGGTTTTAATTGATGATAGTGGTTCGCTACCACCGAGATTTTTGTGCATTATTATAGTTACAGGTTTTCCATTTTTAATTTCCTCCATATGTTCTAGCTTGTAAGAATATGAATATCTCAAATAAAAATTTGTTGTTAGATACTGAGCGAGTTTATCGGACATGCGTTCAGACTCGTTAATGTCAATGTTTTTACGAAAGGAAAATGTAACTACCCGTCTTCCATTTTCTACCTTTTCCAATGTTTCATCGTGAGCCCCCAATATTTCTTCACCTTTTTCCACTATCGCGCGAACGAGAGATTTTTTTTTATTATTTTGTATTGGGCCACCTGTGTGTCTAATTTGAGACAAATTATTGGTGCTTGAAGGTTTTATTACACTAGCCCTTAGCTCCGCAATACTTTCTTTTTGAATTCTGTTACCAACTTCCTCTGCTAGTGAGAGGTTTTTAAATGCCCCTCTTTTATAGGCGCGGGTAAACCGCTTCATAAACGCCTCATTCTTTGTGGCATTTATCAGCTTTGTCAACCCCCTAACTCTCAACCGTGTACTATAAGTAATCCCTAGAGATTCGGCTTCTCTTCTCAAACTTTCTATTTCTGCTCTAGTTTCTGGCGTTATCATATTTTCTGTATATACTTTTGTATATATACTTTTGTATAACCTATGAAATTTATCTGTTCAATTGGACGTCAACAATTTAAATAATGTTTTTTTTCACGTCCGATTGAACAGATAAATTTCATAGGTTATATACATATATAATGAAGTGTGTGACTTGTTGTAAGACGTTTACGTGTAAAGACTATCTACGAAGGCATCTAGCGAGACGTAGAAAGTTTCCTTGTGTCCCCCCACAATTTCAATGCCCCAGATGTCCTTGTAAATTCGTTAGTGCCCAAACTCTTTGTAGACATAAGCAACTACGCTGTCAGGTGGCTAAAGGTGAACGTGGTAGACTAGAGCTGGTAGAATTAGTTGCTGATCTGCGAAATAAATTAGCTATATCGGAGGAGAAAAATGAGGAATATAAACTATTGTACTTGAATGAATGATTTCGACTTTTTTCAAAAGTCAATTACCAATATAATTGGGACTCCCTCTTTTCAAAATTATTTTCTCCAAAAATTCATAAATTTGCTGTCGGGAGACAATTTTCCTCGTTAACCAATTTTTGATTTTTCGGGGGTGGTGGGGGTATTATAGAGGGTTATAAATGATATCACGGTAGGTGGTATCATTTTGACTCCCTTACTACTACTTATTGACATAAAAGACACAATATGAAACAATAGACGACAATTTTCGTTTCCATATTTGAAGTGTTAAATAGTCCATCTTCACTTACAGGCACCGGCCCGACTACCTGGACCTGATGCTGGAGTGGGAGACAATCAAGCGCACCGTCGATCTCAGGACGGAGCGCTCGATTAACATCAAGGTTCCCTCGGCGCTCTACGACATCGTGAAGGACCCAGAATTCATGGGCAAACCTTTAAAGGAGGCAATCGCCGACAGCCCCCACGAAACTCCATAAAACTGGTGGGAGATAAGATGAAGATGAATCCTACTATCGTACAGTCGCTGTTCAAAAATGTCGCCGACAAGATTGTGCAGCAGATGAGTAGCTGTATAGCGGATGTACGCAGTGCTCATGACGTGTCGTTGATTCTGATGGTTGGTGGATTCTCTGAGTCACCGTACATACAGGAAGTGGTTAAAGATAAGTTTGAGGGGAAGAACAATATGAAGATACTGATACCGCAGGAGGCGGGACTCGCAGTGTTGAAGGGGGCCGTCATATTCGGCAGGCAACCAGACAGTATAAGCTCAAGGTAATAACGTAATCAGAAAATGCATAACTGACACACAGAACATATTAACCCTTTGACTCTTTTTTAGCTCGCCTACACGAAGTGCATAAGAGCTTATGGCATACCCCCGGCGTCGTCGGCGTCGTCGGCGGCGTCGTCGGCGTCGTCGTCGGCGTCAGCGTCATCCACAAACTTAACGTTGGGTAAACTTCTGTTTCCTTTCATGGAACACCTTGTTATTTCATACATGCATTCCTCAGATGACCCTCTATCATGCTGCAGCAAATCCATGACCCACCACCCAACCCTTACCCCAAGGTCAAGGTCAAGGTCACAAACTTAGCACATTCATAAACTTAACATGGGGTAAATTTCTTATAACATCTGTTTCCTTTCATGCAACGCCTTGATATTTCATACATGCATTCCTCAGATGACCCTCTATCATGCTGTAGCACATCCACGACCCACCACCCAACCCTTACCCCAAGGTCAAGGTCACAAACTTAGCATGTTCATAAACTTAACGTTGGGGTAAATGTTGTGTAACTTCTGTTTATTTACAGGGAATGCCTTCATATTTTATACATGCATTCATCTGCTGACCCTCTATCATGCTGTGGCAATTCCACGATCCACCACCCAACCCTTACCCCAAGGTCAAGGTCACAAACTTAGCATGTTCATAAACTTAACGTTGCGGTAAATGTTGTGTAACTTCTGTTCATTTACAGGGAAAGCTTTGATATTTCATACATGCATTCATCTGATGATCCTCAAATCCATGACCCATCCCCACCCCTTTCCCCAAGGTCACAAACATACATGGATTCATCTGATGATACTCTATCGTGCTGTTGTAAATCCATGACCCACCTCCCACCCCTTTCCCCAAGGTCAAGGTCACAAACTTAGCACATTCATAAACTTAAATGTCTTATAACATCTGTGTTATGTCATGGAACGCCTTGATATTTTGTACATGCATTCCTCAGATGATCCTCTATCAAGCTGTAGCAAATCCACGACTCACCACACAACCCTTACCACAAGGTCAAAGTCACAAACCTAGCACATTCATAAACTTAACGTTGGGGTAAATGTTGTGTAACTTCTGTTTATTTACAGGGAATACCTTCATTTTTCATACATGCATTCATCTGATGAAACTCTATTGTACTATAGCAAATCCATGACACACCCCTTTCCCCAAGGTCAAGGTTACAAACTTAGCACATTCATAAACTTAACGTTGGGGTAAATGTCTTATGTTTCCTTTCATGGAACGCCTTGATATTTCATACATGCATTCATCAGATGACGCTCTATCATGCTGTAGCAAATCCACAACCCAACACCCAACCCTTGCTCGAAGGTCAAGGTCACAAACTTAGCATATTCATAAACTTAACGTTGGGATAAATGTTGTGTAACTTCTGTTTCTTTGCAGGGAACGCTTCGATATTGCATACATGCATTCATCTGATGATCCTTTATTGTGCTACAGAAAATCCATGACCCCCCACCCCTTTCCCCAAGATCAACATCATAAACTGAACGTTGGAGTAAATGTCTGTTTATAACTTCTGTTTCTTTACAGGGAACGCCTTGATATTTCATACATGCATTCATCTGATGATACTCTATCGTGCTATAGCAAATCCATGACCCACCCACCACCCCTTTCCCCAAGGTCGAGGTCACAAACATAGCACATTCATAAACATAACGTTGGAGTAAATGTCTTTTTATAACTTCTGTTTCTTTACAGGGAACGCCTTGATATTTCATACATGCATTCAACTGATGAAACTATCATACTATAGCAAATCCATGACCAACCTCCCATCCCTTTCCCCAAGGTCAAGGTCACAAACTTAGCACATTCATAAACTTAAAAATAACGTTGGGGTAAATGTCTTGTAACATCTGTTTCCTTTCATGGAACGCCTTGATATTTCATACATGCATTCATCTGATGATACTCTATTGTGCTATAGCACATCCATGACCCACCCCTTACCCCAAGGTCATGGTCACAAACTTAGCACATTCATAAACTTAACGTTGGGGTAAATGCATTTTAACATCTGTTTCCTTTCATGGAACGCCTTGATAGTTCATATATGCATTCCTCAGATGACCCTCTATCATGCTTTAGCAAATCCACAACCCACCACCCAACCATTGCTCCAAGGTCAAGGTCACAAACTTAGCATGTTCATAAACTTAATGTTGTGGTAAATGTTGTGTAACTTTTGTTTCTTTACAGGGAACGCTTTGATATTTCATACATGCATTCATCTGATGATCCTCTATTGTGCTACAGCAATTCCATGACCCCACCCCCCACACCCCTTTCCCCAAGGTCACAAACTTAGCACATTCATACATGCATTCCTCATGTGAATAGCTATCATACTGTAGAAAATCACCAACTTAGTGCGTTCATTAACTTAACGTTGGGTTAAATTTTGTTTTACTTCTGTTTTCAGGGAGCGCATTGATATTTCATACATGCATTAATCTTAATATGCTATATTACGCTATAGCAAACCCACAACCCACCTTGCACCTCTGACCCCAATGTCAAGGTCCACTGCATGCCCCTTAACCCAAGGTCAATTATATATAATATTCATGTTTTTTATGCAACTGTGCCAAGGTTGAGTGAAGGCTGCCAACAGGCGAGCTTCATTGTCTTCTGACAACTCTTGTTATTAACTATTATGATCTCGTACATGCTATATTTCATAATATTCCATTTTTTCAGAAATGCGTTGATTTTTATATTACAGATTAACAGAAGAGTTATAAGCTTATGTGTGTCCATATTTGGGATCATGCACTTATGTGAAGTTGCCATTTTGCAAATACAATGTATACAGATATTAGAAAAACATATATAAATACTTATTATTGGAGGAGACCGAACATGATTAAGTTTATAGAACTAATAAAATCAGAAAATTCAAAAACTGTCAAAAATTTAGGCATGTATTTATATCAGGCGTTCAAAATTAGAAACGAGAATTTATATTTACATAATTGAGATCATCTTCTCCCAACGCATCCATGCTTATACACATACCAAACATAATTTCCCACGATATACGTGAATACTCATTTAACTCAATATGCTTGATATTTAACGTATACACTGATAATAGTGGTCAAATTATTGTCACACATAGTTATTACATAATTGTGGTCATATGCCTGACGTTTTGTATGTGAAAGAAATGAACTTAATTGTTTTGTCTGTGGTATTATGTAAGATGTAGTTGTGCAGTAAATTCAGCATGATTATAATGCCATTCTGAATCCCCAGCACAATTGTTGCATTCCACCACGGGTAATAATACACTTAAACGACTTTCTACTTATATTTACACCAGTCCTGCTGTTGTCTTTGTCACTATGATATGTCTTGATTTATAGTTTGCCATTTTCGTATTGCTTCATGGGCCATATGGCTTAAAGTGTTGTATTTTGAATAAACATCTCCCATGTATAGTAGAAATTATTTTAATGCCTGTTACGATCATTATCCTTGTTTTGACTTGTATTCACAATTCCCCAAAATTCCTGACATAAGACCAACTAACTATCACGATTCTCATGTAACCGTATTCATCAACATACAATATTACATAATTGAGACATGTCGTGTGATTTTGTACCTTCGGACATGTGCATAATTTCATAAAATATAGGCTTACAAAATTTACAATATTTTCCGTAAAAGTTGACAAAATATTCCGCATGTACTCTGAAAATGTTGTCAACTTTTGACTTTATTTACGGAAAATATTGTAAATTTTCATAAAATTAGGCAGATGTCCGAAGTTACAAAATCACATGGCGTGTCTCATAATTATGTATTACCTTTCAGAATATTGCGGTACACCTACGGCGCGGAAATTACACCAATCTTCAATTCGGAAGAACATGACGAGCGCAAACGAACTGTCAATGGCGAACGATGCAACAATGTATTTCAGGTATTCCAATACGTTTACTTTTTAGACGACCGTTTTGAAAAAAAATGGTACCTAGGGGCGGGCGGCGGACAGAAAAACTGCATAGTTTGTGTACACAACTCCTTAAAACCGTTCAATCAACCGATCTGAAACAATACACGCGTCTTCTACACATATTGAAGATGTGCACCTTGATGTTTTTATGCCGAAAAAAATATTTTTTAACACAAATACATGTATCACCTTTTTAACTTAGCCTTTTTAGCTCACCTGAGCGAAGCTCATGTGAGCTATTGTTACCACAATGTGTCCGTCGTCCGTGAACATTTTCAAACGTCTTCTCCTCGGTAATCATTGGGCCTATAGTCACCAAACTTCATGGTCATGGTCCTTAGGTAGGGGGATTACAAAGTTGTTAAAATTACGTCATTACGTGATCCAAGATGGCCGCCGTCTATTGTGGGAATTGTGGGGTCAAGGACAAGAGATTGTCCCCAAACATATCCTCCTTGGTATATGGCATGCTTGCAATGCTCTTGCAATGCTGCTTCGGTTGTATGAATGTTTCCAATTGCCATTGAACCTTGCGAGAAAAGCTGCTTTCTTGCGCAATTAACGTTGCTCTGATCTGATGTTTTGTTGTACAGGAGCACCACTAAATGCTGAATGGTGTCAAACTCATCAGCAGACATTTTCTCAGGAGCATGGACAAGACTAATCAAAGCATCTGTCAGTTGTGGAAACACTTTCCATACGTCCCAACATGATTTCTTCCCATGTCCAGCAAAGAATGAGACTGTGTCACAGCCTGTGAGACTGTGGAACATTGGCAATGCCTTCGCCCTTTGCAGACCAATATTGGAGAAGATGATATGGACACCAATGTACCTGAAAGATTTCCCATTTCAGAAAGCTATCCACAGCTCTTCGATATTAAGATGGCACATGATTGACACAGCTAGCACAACCACGTCTGTATCTGATGTGCGAATGGTGATTTTGGAGTGGCCCTGATTCACACAATTAGCTAGATGAACCATGATTCTAGAATCGGCCTCTTCATGGCTGCATGGTGCTATGCCAGATGTGTCTAATTCGGGATCAGAGCAAATCACACTGGCGTCAGATGTCGTTACAATGACCTTATCAATATCATGATGTACCTCATTGATCAACTACTCAGCAAGGAATGTAAATAATTCCGATTTGTTGCTGTCCACCTGAAGGAAAGATTGCCAGTTTGAAGGAATTGGTGTTGTAGGCAAAACATGTCTATGCTCATCTGTGCTCCGATTATTCCTTGTTGATTTTTAGCTCACCTGAGCGAAGCTCATGTGAGCTATTGTTACCGCAATGTGTCCGTCGTCCGTCGTCCGTCGTCCGTCCGTGAACATTTTCAAACGTCTTCTCCTCGGTAACCACTGGACCTATACTATACTCACCAAACTTCATGGTCATGGTCCTTAGGTAGGGGGATTGCAAAATTGTTAAAATGACGTCATTACGTAATCCAAGATGGCCGCTGTCCAAAAATAGCACAAATTCGTCAAAATTATTCTTCTCAAGAACGACCAACTGGATTTCGACAAAACTTGGTAGGAATGATCGATGTACAATGCTCTTTCAAAGTTGTTAAAATGGTGACACCGGGGTCAAAAATAGGCGTGGCCCATGGGGTCAAATTTTATATTTGACCGAATATGGTCAATGTCATATATCAAATCGAAGGTATCAACGAGGCGATCACTCTGGTGCATTTTTTGTTGATAAACTCTTCTTCTCATGAACCGCTAGCCGGATTTCGACGAAACTTGGTAGGAATGATCGATGTATAATGCTCTTTCAAAGTTGTTAAAATGGTGACTCCGGGGTCAAATATGGGCGTGGCCCGTGGGGTCAAATTGGGGTCAAATTTTATTTTTGACCGAATATGGTCATGTTATATATCAAATCGAAGGTATCGACGAGGCGATCACTCTTGTGCATTTATTGTCGAAATTGGATGGTTATGTCATCCAAGATGACGGCCGAAATGGCAAAAGGTCGTTCTTTTATCAGAGATTTCAAAATTCTTCTTCACATGAACCGCCTGGCCCATGGTAGCTAAACTTAAAAGTTATGGTCCATGGGTGAAGCCTTTTCAGATTTGTTAAAATGGAGGTCATTGCTAATCCAAGATGGCCGCCGTCTGAAAATAGCACAAATTCTTAAAAAATCTTCTTCTCATGAACCACTGGCCGGATTTCGACGAAAGTTGGTAGGAATGATCGATGTAGAATGCTCTTTCAAAGGTGTTAAAATGGTGACCCCGAGGTCAAAAGGGTGTGGCCCGTGGGGTCAAATTTTATTGTTGACCGAATATGCTCATGTCATATATCAAATTGAAGGTATCGATGAGGCGATTGCTCTGGTGCAATATTTGTCGGAATCGGATGATTATGTCATCCATGATGGCCGCCAAAAGGTCCATTTATTCCAGATTTTGAACGTCTTTTTCTCAGGAACCACATGGCCGATGCTGGCCAAACTTCATAGTAAGTTAAGATCCTTGGGTGAAGCATTTTCAGATTTGGTAAAATGAGAGTCATCGCTTAATCCAAGATGACCGCCATCTAAAAATAGCACAACATTTTTAAAACACATATGAACTCAATGTCACATTCTCCTCTGGTGTTCATGGAGTCAGGTGAGCGAATTAGGGCCATCATGGCCTCTTGTTTTAGATTGTTAACAATGTATCTATCCCAAACAATGTCCATTCTCTGTACGTGTTTGAGACGTCTTAGGACATATGGGGCAAAAACATCTGCTGAATAGTCTCTGAATGTCTTTGAAACACTGGTTCCTCCTTTTTTGGGTGGTAGCATATGTACGATGACAGCACCATTGTGTATTTCTGCTTCCACTGTTGGAAACAGTGCATCGTTTTCAACAACACTACTATAGTTGATTGTAGGACCGTCAGCAGGTCAGCCTTTGAGCCAGTACGCATCTCGCCCATGTCAGTCAATGTTGGGGGACATGTCTGGTTTTCATACTGAGATTGCTATTACGTGACTGACAGGCAATAAACAATCTGGAAAACAGGGCTGTGTTACCTATGAGAAATGCTATATGGGTGTTTGTTTGGCTAAATGTTTTCTTAGTAGGTGTTCTGAACAATGTAAACTTGTTCTTTGAAATTGTGTCTATCACCGGTTTTTGACATAATTCTAACCTCTCAGTGACATAGGTTTCATACTGTGTTCTGCCAGTTTCTTCTATTGTCTGGACCTGTTGTACCATAGATGTGTTCCTTACTACTTTCGTGTGAACAGTTACAAGCTCTGATGCATGATCAAGAAACGGGTTATCCATTTCTTTCAACACTTTCACCATGTCACTGACATTGTTTTTGAACTCAACTTGGGTGGATTTGGATTGTTCATGGTGCTTTTTATCGTCTCTGTGGTAACACAAGCGATTTCTGTTCCAGCGACCATCCACCTCAGGAGAGCACTTGGTTTCTCCGTTAATACAACAGCACCACCATCACCATTTATTCATCTGCTCATGGTTGTGGTCCATTACAATGGAAGAGAACTGATGGTTGGTCTTCTGGACTGTAAAGTGTCCTGTCATGAACTGACGGTATACACTGGGGTGCTTATGTGCAAGCTGAACCATGTCTCGTATATGCACTGGCAGCCATCGAACATAGTGAGTGTGGTTGAGAGCAAACATCCACGGAGCTAGTTTAGCTAAGCTCTCAACATACAACTAAAACTTTCCTTGTCTCAGGGACTTGACATATTGCAAGACCAAAAACTCTAGATATAGAGCTATACTTCAGAACTTGAACTGTGCGGATTTATTCGACTGTGCAGTGCACCAGTCCTGAAACGGAAGTGGGTCATCTTTCTCAAGCATCCATCTGGAGAATAAAGAGAGTGGCTGCGGTTACTTGATGGGCCCATGTTGTCCGAATAATGTGGCCGCCTTCTAGCACTGAGTGTTGTGCCCTGCCTGGGGTAGTAATGTTTGCATTGGTGAGTGCTTTAATCCACCCGCTATCTTCTAACCAGTCCCCAATCACTCGCAATGCAGACATCTCAATGTGTAGATCTCCCATTACAATAACAAATTTATCTTCCCCGTATATCGGGCCATCTCCACTGTATGTGTTTGGTAATATCAAACAGGGGCTGGTCGACAGTCATGACAGGTGTCCGACCTAGATTCATATGTGCTACAGAAACCTGAATCATGTCCATAGCATGTCGTATCATAGATACAGTATGTGCATTATCATGGGACAGGGGCAATAAAGCACTAATGCACGTTGGTCGGACACTTACTTCTGATATGGAGGCATGGTGAGCAGCTCATGAAACAAACTCATGAGAAGATTCCTGACCATCACCTAGTGCATTTTATACTTTTTGCAACCATTGGCTTTCATCACTGACTGATGCAGTAATTCTCTGAGAACCTGGATATACAGTACCAATAGAAGCAGGTGCAAATATGTCCGCATCATGCATACCAACTGGTGGCACTTCAGTGTAAATGTCTGGTATTGGACGTATTTTAGTGTTGCTGACGCTTGTGCCAGTAACAATAGGCACATCCCTGTTTTCCCCAGGACCATCAACTGTTTGGGTGTAAGAGACATCGATGTCCCATGAAAACTATGTTTGGGTGTTCGAGAGCTGGGATTATGGTCAATGTTATCAGTGGCTCCTGTTGTGACGAGACCTGACCTAAAATATACAAATTATAGGCACCAATGCATACCAGTAGTGGGACAATGGACGTTAGTTTGATATTCATCTTGTTCATTCACATGTTATCTAATGTTGTTGTTGTTATGGATGTTGTTATTAGACCAATATCCAGCACTAGTTTTCTTTGGCACCAATGTAGATTGACAGTACTGATATATGTGTATTAAATTTATAGTTCTGTGTCATCCAGATCCCGAGTTGAATTTAAACAGTATTATGTCCACAATGTTAGAATATGATATTGCTATTTAGCTTCTTGTTTATACTTAATGTCTATGATACTTCTATATGGTGTTTGGACTTTTTTGTGTGCAAAATAAAACCAAATTAACCATCAAATGTGTGTCTCTGCATCATCTGGAAGCGGAGATGTGTTCACTTCTATGCGTAAGTCGGTTATTTGTAATATTTCAGGGTATATTTCACTTGCGTCCTGGGTTTTTTTTTTTGCATTTACACATAATTAACACATAATTAACTAGGTGTATCACAAAGTGCACACCCCATGTGCTTTCCTCCTCCACTATTACTGTTTCTTGCCTCGGTGACAGCTTCACATTTCTGCATCTTCACTGTCTGGCCCATATTCGACGGGCGTATTTTGTGACTTACGACACTCTTGTTACACATAAATATGTACACATATTGATAAGCCAAACTAACGCAAAGTATTCATATTTGGCAGCCATTATGGATTTACGCAAATGAGGACGAAAACTCTGAATTACATATCAATGTTATCATTATAAAGTATACATTTATCAAAACAATGTGGTTCTATTATGTCAAGTTTTTTCAGAAATACTTTTTTAGTCAAAAAGTTTGTACAAGTTTCTTCATCATCGTATGACATTAACATTACTTGATGGATTGCTTCAATATTTTGGACACTTGATCCATTTAACCATTTGGAATACACTCATGCCGCCAATAACATGACCTTCGATCTTTTTGACCATCACACTTCGCCATTTTTTTATGTCAAAAAGGTTCCTCAACCTTGACCTTGTTCGTGTTTTAAGTATCCACTTCTCTGACGGTTTTTGTGATGCTTACTTTAGTACATTTCCATGATCACGTTACGGTAAAATGCCTCGGTAGACGCGACACCGCTTCCGTGATGGAATTCTTTTTAAGTGGATACATTGGTCAGATTTGTTTACAGCAACTTATTTCCTTGATGGCATGGCACACGATGCCCGTCATCAGTTATTATTCACACATTGGATCAGATTGTAAATTACTGTCCTTGTCGAATCGCCGTCTTTCGCCGTTGTTGATTTCGAAATTAATTATGTATTTCAGCCATTCGCATCCATGGGTCTGGAGGTAGCTATCGGCTATAAGGTGGAGCGGATCTACAATACAATCAGCTCCAACCAGTGTCATATGAAGTTGAAGATTTTCTGCTCGGACAAGAAGAACACGAAGTACACCACAGACAAGGGGTGCAGCTTGCTGGGGATCATGGAGTTGACGCTGAAGACGCCGTCAGAGCAGAACCAGGAACTCAATGTGATATACGAGTTCGGCAGCACGGAGCTCAAACTCTCCGGCAGAGAACTGAAAAGCGGAAAAGTGTGTGAAACGGTTCTGAAAATGATTGACTAGTTTATAACTGACTGTGTATTGGACCTGAAAAGCGGAGAAGTCTGTGGAATTGTTTTGAAAATGATTGACTACTGTCTGTTCCACGTTTGGCTGCCGACGAACCTTTGACTATTAATCACATTAAATCCCAAACCTATATAAATGGATGCACTTTTTCATCAATAACAAAAAGGTTACCCTCCCCAAAAACATGTATTTGATGAAATTCCACCGAATATTGATTTCATTGCGAAAAAAACGATTTTCAAATTCTAACTTTTGTTTTTTTAAATTTACAATATTTCCAAGCTATCAAGCGAGAGTCAATTTCCAAAATGTTTCGTTTTTCGACTCATCTGCATTTGCTTCAGCTTCTTTTGCCCCATGCTAAATTCCCATAGGAAAATTGTTTTTTCGCAATGAAATCAATATTCGGTGGAATGTCATCAAATACATGATGACGGACAGTAGTCAATCATTTTCAAAAAAATTGCAATAATATCAATATTTGATAGAATTTCATCATATAAAAGATATTGGGGATGGTGACTTTTTTGTTATTGATGAAAAAGTACTTACATTTACATATTTTTTAGATTTAATGTGTGTAATAGCCAAAAGGTTTTCAGTAGCAAAACGTGGAACAGACCATACTTTGTAATTGGCTGTGTGTCTGTATTCTTGTGTTGTTAACTAATATCAATAACACAAAGCAAATACGAAGTATTATTATTGTTTTGTTTAATATATATATATATCAAGCCACACACATACAAGTGTACATACAATCACGGTGTATATACTCAGACTCATTGCAGGGGCGGATCCAGCCTTTGGTGAACAGGGGGGGGGGGGGGGTGTCTAGTTGCGAAGGTAACTCTTGCAATCTACACCAGTACCGTTCACAACCGTTCGAGTTACCGTTCGCAACTAGGGGGTTGTCCTATTTTCGAGCTCTTCGAAATGCACTTTCCTGTGTTTTACGGCATTTAAATTCCGACTCCAATTGGTGGTAAACTGTGATCTACTCCGGGGCTGAACGCGCGGGGGGGGGGGTGGGTTGTTGCAACCCCGTAACCTCACTCCAGATCCGCCTCTGCATTGTGCTAAAAAGGAATGCTGCTGGAAATACTATGCATATAGTACAAAGCATCCCATTGGTCGAGAGGCGTGGCCAGTGATGTAGGCTTAGTAATAGCAGCTATATAGGAAACAGGTAGGCAATTCATTTCCCATAGACCCACATTCACACAAATATGACACACGCCAACTACATGCGGCAAAATTAATATTGTTACTTCCATTTCTGGAGTCAGTGACCTAAGCCGGTTCTAGATCCATGCCAAACACGGGGTCGTGCATATTGATTTATATGAGTTAGTTCCCCTTTTTTGACGGAACCTCACCCCCACATCAAGTCGCACACAGAAAATTTAATCTGCATGTGTAGAGCATGCAAATATTATAATAAAATGTTTGGCACAGACAGACCTTTCCTGCAGCATCTATTTTATTTATCTCTCTGTCATAATAATAATAACAATCAATGCCGTTGTCCTGATAATTTACTCCTTGTTGCTAAGCTGTACCAGGACTGGTTTGAGGTCAGATTTATTTATTGGCCGATTGGTTCCTATAGTCTGTTTAAGATTGTTAAGGATACATCATGTATCAGATGATTGTGATGTGTAGTCGTGTAATGTGTATACACTCGTACACTTGGGTCCGGTAGTTTTGCACACAAAGCTTTGTTAAAACACATTCGGTGATTGCCTTACAAATGTTCATTGCCCATTGACCCAATCATTGTGGTAAATTTGGGAGGTTTTACTTTCAAACTGTTCTCACATCATCTATAACTTGTCACATTTTGCACTCTTTTATCACGTCATCATTCACTTTCAATTTAACATGTGCATGTACTGCTACTGCATGTGTACTGGAGCAGTCCAAACTTGCGGACTAAATGTATGGAACAACAAATCTACATGAACTCAAAGAGCTAGCATTAAATATTTAGAGCTAGCTGAAGATCATGTAGAGAGCTCTCTAAATCATTTGGAGCTAGCTGTAAATATTTAATGCTAGCTCTAATTATTTAGAGCCAGCAATAATTATTTGAGTTTATGTAGATTCGGCGTTCCTGGAACGCCGAATCTACATAAACTCAAATAATTATTGCTAGCATTAATTTAGAGCTAGCTCCAAATGATTTAGAGAAATCTTTAAATGATTTGGAGCTAGCTAGCTTTAACTATTTGAGTTTATGTAGATTTGGCGTTCCATATACATTCAGGGTCTAAGAAACAAAACGCACACTAACTGTGAGATGTTAAATGTCTATTAGCTGTGGCACTAAGTGGAAGTGGTCAGTGGAATATGGGACAGGTTATTCTAATTTCAGGGCTGAATATATTGTTTCTCGATGTAAATATTCAGTTCTGATTTTGGAATTTCCCCCCCAATGCAGCACGTTAAAACGGGATCGAACCCGTTTGCCCGGCCTTACATGACCTTAGCTGTTGATAGGCCGTTAAACACCAATAAACAAACAAACAAACAAACAAAGAAACGGTGGAATATGGGGCTCCGTCATGGAGTTATACCCCTTATTCCATCGATCCCTTCAATTATCTAAATGTGTATATAATTTGTTGTAGATTGGTTATAGTGTCCGCAATCAGTTGCATCAATATTTAGCGCATACCTTGTATCTCTGTTACCGATTGGGCGCATACTTCTTTACTAATTCATCTGAAAATATCCAACATGGGGCACCGTATGTGTATTACATACATCAGAGCTCCAGATAAGGTGCGTATTGACGTGTTTTACGCACTTATTTTAGCAGAATACACATTGATTATCAAAAGTGTAGGTAGGAAATACTCACAGCAATGTGAAAATACGCAAATTGCTTTTCAAATTGAGTAGTGAAAATAATGTAATAATGTTAAAAATGTACTTATTTGAGCTGCAAAAAGCTTTTTACAGCTCAAATAAGTGAATGTTTTAATGTGTTTTATTTTTTTATCATTTGAAACAAACAATAAGGAAGACAATCAATAACACATTTGTATAAGTACAATACGCATTGAATTTGAAATCTGGGCGCACAATACTCTTTAGATACGAAACTTATCTGGAGCTCTGAGACACGTATTTTGTCTTTCATGTCAAACGAGACATAGCGGTCACAATTCAGCCCATGTGGTCGTCGTCGACAATATTGGACATACCCCCAAATATTGCACTCTCCAGTGAACGCCTTGTCTAGAGTTGTTGATTCATGTACTATTTTGTTTCTGCATTTGTGCTACTATTTTCCTACAAAATTATTACATGTACATTGAAATTATTAAAACTATTTTCTACAAGAACTGAATATTGTTGTTCACTCCCAACATACATATCTATAAGACTATAACCCAATTGATCTGAGCATTTGGATTCGACCAACTCAGCGAGAACATTCAGATGCGTGGTAACCGTTAAAACCAAATCGTCTCTCGTCCTCTCGATGATGAGAATTCGGCCTACATATGGTGGCTGATTGTGCACTTCGCGTGTTCGCCTTTTACAAACGACCTATCTGTGTTGTCTCGTTGTGACCATCGAGATAATTAGTCGGAAACAAATGCTTGTGTCTCGATTTCGACTAGCGTTGCGTTTCCGACTTTGTATGCCCCCGCCACCGAATGGTGAGAGGGCATATTGCATTACTGGTTTCCGTACGTCATGCCCCATCTCGTACGTATATCCGTACCGTCACAAACTTAACGCTTGGTAATTGTTGATGGTCATCTATCATGATTAGTCAAGTCCGCGAGTCCACGCTAAACGTAAGCTTAAGGTTACATACGTGGTGCGTTCAAAACCTTCACGCTCGGGTACATTTCGAAATACGTATATTTCCTTTCACATAACTGCTTCATAGGGATACAAAAGTCGTCCGTCCGTCCGTCCGTCCGTCCGTGCTGACGAATGGGTAGTTAAATAAATGTGGCTAAAAGAACAATGGTACCTGTAAATTCCATTCATTCAGTTCTGTTGTGTGGCTATTATTTTTATGCCCCACCAATTCGTTGGGGAGGTGGTGGGGGGGGGGCATTATGTTTCACCCCTGTCCGTTCGTGCGTGCGTGCGTCTGTGCATTCGTCCGTACTTGCGCCCGCAAATGCGTTTAATATTTCAATAACTCCTCAACTCCTTCACCAATTTCAATAATATTTGCCCACAATGTCTTGTCTAGGGATGGTGCTTTGTTTTGCATACGACCCACGCCCGAACACCCAAGGTCAATGTCACTGGGGAATTATCTTCACCTTGTGTGTAAGGCAAATGCATTTAAATTTTTAATATTCTCTCAATAACTCATAAAATTATTCACCATTTTTGTCGAGCCCGCTTGCGGAAAGCGAAACATGGTGATCACAATGACGTCCGGGTGTCCGAGCATCCGTGCATTATGCTTATTAGTCATCATCCATATATTCATGTTGTTTCCTCATTCACTCATAAGGCCCCTGTGTCCAAGGTCAAGGTCAAATGACTGCGTTATATTTTGTCCACATTTGCGTTAAACTGTTCACATACCTACTAACTCTGTAACCGTAAGTCAGATTTGCTTGAACCATCGTATGCTTATCAGTCGTCATCCATATATTCATTCTGTGTTACACTCATGCGGCTTCTGTGCACCAAGGTCAAGGTCAAATGACTTAGAAGTTTGCGTTAAAGTTTTTGTCAAAAGTTGCGTTAAACTTTTCACATACCTACTATCTCTGTAACCGTAAGTCAGATTTGCTTGAAACTTCGTATGCTTATTGGTCATCATCCTTATATTCATTCTCTGTCCCACTCGTTAAGCCCCTGTGCCCGAAGGTCAAGATCAAATGACTTAGAAGTTTTCGTTAAAGTTTTTGTCCAAATTTGCGTTAAACTTATCATATACCTGCTATCTCTACATTATAACCGTAAGTCAGGTTTGCTTGACAATTCGTATGCTTATTGGTCATCATCCATATATTCATTCTGTGTCCCACTCATGCGGCCCATGTGCCCAATGTCAAGGGTAAAGGACTTAGAAGTTTGCATTAAAGTTTTTGTCCAACTTTGCATTAACGTTTTCAGGTACCTACTTTCTCTGCAACCGTAAGTCGGATTGGCTTGAAACTTTTATGCTTATTAGTCAGCATCCATATATTCATTATCTGTCTCATGCATGCAGCCACTGTGCTCAAGGTCAACTGAGTTAGAATGTTACCTTGTTTGTAAGGTAAAAATGTTAAAGTGTTTTCTTTATTCAATAACTCACCAACCGCTTCACCGATTTTCACAATGTGCTTTGTTTTGCATATGACCCACGTCCCACCGCACAAGGTCAAGGTTACTGAGGATTTTTTTTACTATTATCAAGGCTGCCAGCGAGGGGATTAGCTTCGTTTAACGATGCCAGTTCTTGTTTTTCAATGTATCTGTTGCTACCTCATTATATATATCTTACCCTGAGATCACCAGATGCATCGGCGGGCTCGACACGCAGGCCACGGCCATCTAGACCTTGACCCACCAATAACCCCCCTCCCCCTCCCTGTGGGATTTTTGGTCAGTATGATTTTCGGATTCAGTAACCTATTGTCTATCAAACCTGCTTGTCTGCGCCTACAAAGCCGATGGATGAACAAATGGCGGCCATTTTCCAAAATGGCCGCCATACAAAACTGGGTGGTTTTAGTTCAGGCCGATATGTGTCATTTAAATCACGTTCTTCCAAGTTAAGCGATAACATGTTTTCACCAATTGAGTATAAAATGACTTACAATAAGTTTTATATTGGATACCATCCTCAAATAGCCACAATTATCAAAATGGCCGCCAAAATACTTAATTGTTTATGCTTGCAACATTTTTTTTCACCACACGATGAGCTACCTACAATTTAATCATGTCAGTAGCAACATATTCACATGGCAGATCCTTTTTCACATCGATTTGCATTATTTCTGGTGTGCTATCAACGGTAATTAGTTTCAAAATGGCCGCCAAACAGGTATTATATAATGGCCCTTTCGGGTATTTTTGTCGTCCAGTGTTCCGTCATCCAGAACTGGCGTGGATATCACAATAGCGCAAACCATCAATCGCCATGCTAAGTCACATGGAGGTATCATAGGTTTCAGCCGCAATTATGCAGCATACTACAGATGGTGTATGACGAGACACTTCCGAGCTAGCTACATGGATGCTACGCTTGAACTGGCTGATATGAACGCGCATGAACAGTCTTCACACAAGGACACACGAACTTCGGAAATATCCAGAAGTGAAACAGACGTCAAGAAAATTATCAATGTAATAGGAAATTTTATAGATCCGTTTGAAGTATCAGATGAATCGCTCTATTGCATATCTTCAGGGGCGCCAGCTCCTAAAGATGTCGTTGACGATCTGCTGTCTACAGAAATGACAGGAAAACAAAGGTTTGCGCGGTTTGTCCAGGAGCGGTTTGTTGAAAAGTCAGTCAGCTTTCATGCACCAATAAAACAGTTGCGCCTGAAAACATTTGCATCACTCGCTAAAGCTGTGAAGCTCACTGGTACGCAGAGAAAGACAAAGGAGTTAGTAGCTGAACGAAATATATTTGGGCAGCTAATTTCACTTGCTCTGAAACACAACACTGACATGGAAAAGATGCTTAGCTACCCATTGGGACCTGTATCATGGTCGCTCGCCATTGCGGATGGCTCGCCAGCAAAAACTGATAAAACTCATGCACCAGCTTGAAGGACAATCACATAGTGTTGATGTACCTCCGACGGCAAGTGAGCTATATTATTGACGGCAATGCACTGTTACACATGCAGACCGCTTTGCCAAACACATTCGCGGATCTTGCAGATAACATATATCATCAGCTCCCGAAAGTTGAGCGTGTTGATTTTGTGACAGATAAATACCAAGACTTGTCAATAAAAGCATCTGAGCGACTACGCAGGGGTACATCAAAGACTTACATTATAAAAGGACCTCTCACAGAAGTTCCACGAGATTGGAAACTGTTCTTGTCAAACAATTCAAACAAAACACAACTAATTAGACTTCTCATGTCTGAATGGATGCAAGATAAGTACGCTCCAATCGGCAAGACTATTCAGTTTGTAAGCGGGGAGCAATGTATGCAGCTAACTAGCACTGATGGTAAGACTACACAAACTGTTGAGATAGAGGAGTTGCACTCATCGCAAGAGGAGGCGGATACACGGCTAATCCTGCATTGTGCGTACCATGCACTGCATACACCAGAGAACAGCACCATTATTGTGAGATCCCCAGACACGGATGTGTTTGTTTTGATGTTGAAATTCGGACAGAAGCTGAAACAACAACTGCTGTTAGATACCGGAGTTGGGAACAAGAGGAGGCTGGTTGACAGACATGGTGTCATTGGAGACATAGGAACTGAACTGTGTTTGGCATTGCCTGCACTCCATGCTTTTACAGGCTGTGATAGCACACGTGCTTTCGTTCGGCGTGGTAAAGTTACTCCTTTGAAAACACTCCAGCGGCATCCAGAGTTTATTGAAGCCTTCCAGAAGTTGGGAATGTCTCAGTCAGTTGATGAAAAGCTATTTCAAACGCTTGAACACTTTGTATGCTTGCTGTACAACAAATAAGACATTACAGATATCAACAAGCTACGAATGGAGCTATTTCTATAAAAGTGTAGCCCCAGGTCTGGCGATCTTCTTTCGACGTACAATGGGGCTGAGCTGAGCATTTTACCACCATGCAGATCGTCACCTAAATGCATGTAGCAAGAGTCAACTATCAAACGCTCATTTGGAACAATGCTGACCGGCGTGATGCAGACATACCGCCACCAGATGAACATGGATGGGAAGTTAACAATGGCTTGTTAGAATGCAAGTGGACAGAAGGAGTTCACCTGCCAAGTGAAATGGTTGATCTGTTAATAGAGGAACGGGATGACGTACCTGATACTGATGAAACAGAAGATCCTGAAGCAGAGAGCCTACTTGATGCCATGTTTCACACTGATGACGCGTATGACTAGTCTGGATGTATCTTAACCTACTCTCACAATTAGAACTTCACATAACTTGCCTGATGTTGTGAGGGTCGCAATTTGAATATTTTAAACCATGATGTATTTTGCCTCTTGAATTGTATTATATGTGGCTGGAACGTTTGTATATTGTGTTTCATCTTGCCTGATGCTGTGATGATTGCCTCGCCATAGATGCGATGTTTTGACATTAACAACATGTATACTTTTTTTTTTGCAAGTTGAATGCTGTAAACCATGATATATGTTGCCTCTTGAATTGTATTATACGTGGATCAAGCTGTTGCCTATTGTGTTTCATCTTGCCTGATGCTGTGAGGATTACCTCGCCACATGTGCGATGTTTTGACTTTAACAATATGTAGAATATTTTGTATTGCAAGTTGAATACTGTAAACCATGATGTATGTTGCCTCTTGAATTGTATTAAAAAAATTTATATGTGGATTAAGTTTTTGCCTATTGTGTTTCATCTTGCCTGATGCTGTGAGGATTGCCTCGCCACAGGTGCGATGTTTTGACTTGAATAACATGTAGAATATTTTGTATTGCAAATTGATTACTGTAAACCATGACATGTGTTTCCTCTTCAATTGTATTATATGTGGATTACGTTTTTGCCTATTGTGTTTCATCTTGCCTGATGATGTGAGGATTGTCTCGCCACAGGTGCGATGTTTTGACTTGAATAACATTTAGAATATTTTGTATTGCAAGTTGAATACTGTAAACCATGATGTATGTTGCCTCTTGAATTGTATTATATGTGGATTCAGTTTTTGCCTATTGTATTTCATCTTGCCTGATGCTGTGAGGAGTGTCTCGCCACTATAACGAGATTATTAATGTTGTAGATCAACTACTGTTGCCGATAATGATCTAGTGCCCCGAAATGTTTGAATATTCGGATATATTTCAAAATCGGTACCGTCAATTTTTATTTGAGAATTGTCCGTACAGACGGACGAAAACACGGACTCATAGTATATTTAGTAAGTATGGACAATAATGTTACATATTTGAGTTGTTTTCAATCCATAGTAAGCGGTTATAATGTTGTTAAATTGCATAATATTACATACCTGTTAAATTGCCATTGTAAAATGAGTGGGTGGGGAATGGTCGAAAATACGTTATTTTTCACTTTGTATAATGTGTGGTAGACACTAAATAGTCGACGTATATACATTGGATATGTTCAATTGGCCCTACTAAACTAAATTGGCATTGATAAAATGAAAAAACGCCAACTTTTAATAAAGTTATTAACATGTATATTTTACCATTGAAATTGGGTGGGTGGGGTAATAAAGCCTGTAAAATATGACTTCCAGATTGTCAAATTTATTTCAATTGTATATTATTCTATTCCATGGTGTTCAAAATCTCGGAAAACGTACGAAAATACCATCTTATTCGAACAAAAGGATATAAGGTAGGCAATTTTTATTAAAAAATGCAATTTTTCAAGATACTAAAAATACCAAGGGTGACATACTTGAAAATGGCGCCATATGTTCATCCATCGGGTTACAGAGCGCAGACAACGGATTAACACTCATAATTGAATGTAGTTTCAGGAAATATATGTCTGCAAAAATCCCACAGGACGGGGGGGGGGGAGGGTTTCGGTTATTGGCTCACGGGCTAATCTGGCTAATACTATTTGCCTACAATGTCTGTCTATGGACGGTGCTGTGTTTCACATACGACCCACGCCCGAACACCCAAGGTCAAGGTCACTGGGGACTTATTTTCATCTCGTTTAAATATACATGCCCACTCAGTAGGCACAAGATGTTCTTTACAGCAGAGACATCATCTGAGACATTTTCTGGCATTATTATACATTTTATATCTGACGTAACTTTCCACACTGATATTAGGAGCGATAACCGTGTTTCTTAAAAATGTTAACGAACATTACTACATGTATTTATACTCTGTATTTATTTGTTGATGTGCAATTATCATACTTTATAATCTGTCGAAAATATTGTTTCAGGTGACGCATTTAATTAGTATAACTAATTAAAAAAAATACCATGCCATGAAAATAGCCTGATACCAACGCGCGTCACTATCAGTAAAATAAATATTACTAAATGACTATATCTGTATATCAGCCACTTGTAATCTTTTTGAGCAGACCGTGGCCGAGGGGTAACACCGTCGGACTGCCACGCTGGCGACCCGGGTTCGATTCAGGGTTCAGTTCCAGGGTTGCAGTATTTCTGAGATATTTTGTATTTCCTGCTCTACTAGTCCTTTCGGTAGGGGACTTTCAAAGGCGGTACTGTGTCTCAGATTTGAAAAAAATACCGGTTATGGAAGGTGTTCGAGCCAATTCCCACCCTTAAATATAAGCCGAACTAACGAAAGATCAGATTTGAAGGAACGTCTGGGTACGTTAAAGAACGAGAGGGGACTATTCTAATGAGAGTTAGGCCCCGGGGCCGGTCTCCGCTGTATCCACCTCCGTCCTTTCTCCCCTTCTTGGGAGACGACATGCAAGGTCATCGAGCCAGTGCCGTCGTTAAATCCAAGCATTTACATTATGTCGTAATCTTTAGAACTGGTGGAATAGTGACACAAGTATACACTTATTTAATTCCTATATAAAGAACATGTTGTGCCTATTGAGTGGGCATGTACCTGTAAAGGCAAATGCGTTTAAGTTTTTAATCTTTTCTCAATAACTCCTTAACTCCTTCACCAATTTCAATAATATTTGCCCACATTGTCTGTCTAGGGATGGTGCTTTGTTTCACATACGACCCACGCCTGAACACCCAAGTCAAGGTCACTGGGGACTTGTGTTCACCTTGTTTGTAAGGCAAATGCGTTTAAGTTCTTAATGTTTTCTCAATAACAATAATTAATTCCTTCACCAATTTCAATAATATTTGCCCACAATGTAAGTCGAATGATTAGCTTCGTAATAACGATGCCCGTTTACTATCGAGGTTGCAGGTGGGGGCGTCCGTGTGCTATGAACACATTTTCTAGTTTACATTTAAGTAGCTATTTTAAACACAAGAATAACCTCTTATATATCCATTCGTGAGAACTCCGTATGTATATCTTTCTATCCGTCACGTTTTCATTCTCCTATAATTGTTTGTTACCGTATGACCGATTGGCTTGAAACGTCATGTGCATGTTTATTATCATCCATAGTGTCATTCCCCGCCCCATCTATGCTCCCCATGTCCAAGGTCAATGTCAAATGAAATTTGCGTCCAGTGGATGCATACGCGTTTCTCAAATCCACTTCGTTACTGTCTGACTAATGACGACCTCAAACTTCATGTGCATGTTTCCCATCACTCATAGTTTCATTCCCCGCTCCACCCATGCTCCCGCCATGCCCAATGTCAAACTACTTTGACTTTTGCGTCCAGTAAATGCGTGCACGTTTCTCCATTCTCCCATAATACCTTTACTGTATGACCAATTGGCTTGAAACGTCATGTGCATGTTTAGTATCATCCATGTTTTCATTCCCCACCCCACCCATGCTGTACATATGCCCAAGGTGAAGGTCAAACAACTTAGAATTTGCGTCCAGTAAATGCGTGCACGTTTCTCCATTCTCCCATAACACCTTTACTGTATGACCAATTGGCTTGAAACGTCATGTGCATGTTTAGTATCATCCAATGTTTTCATTCCCCACCCCACCCATGCTGTACATATGCCCAAGGTGAAGGTCAAACAACTTAGAATTTGCGTCCAGTAAATGCGTGCGCGTCTCTCCATTCTCCTGTAACTTCCTGACTGTACAACCAATGGGCTTGAAACTTCATGCGCATGCTTATTATCACCCATAGTGTCAAGGTCAAATAACGTTCCGTCCAGTAAATGCGTGCGCGTTTCTCCATTCGCCTATAAATGCTTTACTTTATGAACGATTGGCTTCAAACGTTATGTGCAAGTTTCCCATCATTCATATTTCCATTCCCCGCCCCAACCGTGCGCCCCCCCCCCCCCTTTCCCAACTTCAAGGTCAAATAACTTTGGAATTTTCTGTCTAGTAGATATGTGCGAGATTCTCCATTCACCTATAATTTCTTTTAATTATTATATTCTCTTAACATCTTCATGTACATGTTTGTCACCATCCATATGTTACCCCAGTATGCTCTCCCTTGCCCCAGGCCAAGGTCAAATAACTTCTGGCGTTCCTCTATTATCCTATAACTTCTATAAACGGCGTCGGATCGTTGGTCACAACGGTATTCAATTGCACCTTACATATGTAATGTAATATAGTCATATGCATGGCTTTGTAGCGGTTGGGCAAATACAGGGACATCCAAGATAATGTCGTAGTACAGTGGAACAGCTCTAAACCGAACACCCTGGTGACCCCATTGTGTCAATTTTAGATTTATTTCAATGCGATTTATGCCATTGTCCTGTCTGTTCATAACAGAAAATTACAAAAATGGCCATCAAGTGCTTAATTATAGTGGAACTTCTCTAAACCGGACACCCTGGGGACCTCACAGGGTGTCCGGTTTAGAGAGGTTCCACTGTATTGCAATATAAACATTATCCACCGGATGTGCTCACATGTAACCATTTCATTTCTAAGTATATTTTTTCATGAAAATATTTGAACTATTCCAGTCATAGGTAAAGGTAACCCGACTTCTATGTCTGTAACGTATGGCGACTTGAAGCCAGAATGCAAACGGGTTTTTGTCTGTCAATTCTTCTGTTATTCATTTCAAAATCAATCAAATCATTCATTCAAATATCACAATTTCCTTCATACCACATGTTAATGGGACAGTTATATCTTCAAAACAACACGTACCTGAAGAAATAAATCTCTTAAAACGTTTTTAGCTCGCCTGCACGAAGTGCAGAAGAGCTTATGGCATACCACCGGCGTCGTCGGCGTCTCGGCGTCGGCGTCGGCCACAAACTTAACGTTGGGTAAATGTCTTATAACGTCTGTTTCCTTTTATGGCACACCTTGTTATTTCATACATGCATTCCTCAGATGACCCTCTATCATGCTGTAGCAAATCCACGACCCACCACCCAACCCTTACCCCAAGGTCAAGGTCACAAACTTAGCACATTCATAAACTTAATGTTGGGGTAAATGTCTTATAACTTCTGTTTCCTTTCATGGAACACCTTGTTATTTCATACATGCATTCATCAGATGACCCTCTATCATGCTGTAGCAAATCCACGACCCACCACCCAACCCTTATCCCAAGGTCAAGGTCACAAACTTAGCACATTCATAAACTTAACGTTGGGGTAAATGTCTTATAACTTCTGTTTCCTTTCATGGAACACCTTGTTATTTCATACATGCATTCATCAGATGACCCTCTATCATGCTGTAGCAAATCCACCACCCACCACCCAACCCTTACCCCAAGGTCAAGGTCACAAACTTAGCGCATTCATAAACTTAACGTTGGGGTAAATGTCTTATAACTTCTGTTTCCTTTCATGGAACACCTTGTTATTTCATACATGCATTCATCAGATGACCCTCTATCATGCTGTAGCAAATCCATGACCCACCGTCCACCCCTTACTCAAAGGTCAAGGTAAACAATTTAGCACATTCATAAACTTAACGTTGGGGTAAATTTCTTATAACATCTGTTTCCTTTCATGGAACGCCTTGATATTTCATACATGCATTCATCTGATAATACTCTATCGTGCTATAGCAAATCCATGACTCACCACCAAACCCTTACCCCTAGGTCAAGGTCACAAACCTAGTACATTCGTAACCTTACCGTTGGGGTAAATGTTGTGTAACTTCTGTTTATTTACAGGGAATTCCTTCATATTTCATACATGCATTCATCTGATGATACTCTATCGTGCTAAAGCAAATCCATGACCCACCCCCACCCTTACCCCAGGGTCAATGTCACAAACTTAGCACCTTCATAAACTTAACGTTGGGGTAAATGTCTTATAACATCTGTTTCCTTAGATGGAACGCCTTGATATTTCATACATGCATTCCTCAGATGACCATCTTATCATGCTGTAGCAAATCCACAACCCACAATTCAACCCTTACCCCAACGTCAAGGTCACAAACTTAAGCATGTTCATAAAGTTTACGTTGGGGTAAATGTTGTGTAAATTCTGTTTCTTTACATGGAACGCTTTGATATTTCATACATGCATTCATCTGATGATCCTCTATTGTGCTACAGCAAATCCATGACCAGCCCCCACCCCTTTCCCCAAGATCAACATCATAAACTTAACGTTGGAGTAAATATCTTTTTATAACTTCCGTTTCTTTACAGGGAACGCCTTGATACTTCATACGTGCATTCATCTGATAATCCTCTATTGTGCTACAGCAAATCCACGACCCACCCCACCCCTTTTCCCAAGGTCAAGGTCACAAACTTAGCACATTCATACATGCATTCCTCATGTGAATAACTATCATGCTGTAGAAAATCACCAACTTAGTGCGTTCATAAACTTAGCGTTGGGTTAAATTTTGTTTTACTTCTGTTTTCAGTGAGCGCATTGATATTTCATACATGCATTCATCTTAATATGCTATATCCACGACCCACCTTCCACCACTGACCTCAATGTCAAGGTCCACCGCACACCCCTTAACCCAAGGTCAAGTTATATAATATTCATGTTTTTTATACAGCTGTGCCAAGTTTGAGTGAAGGCTGCCAACAGGCGAGCTTCGTTGTCTTCTGACATCTCTTGTTATTAAGGTTATTTCAATACCATGTCAAACGAAATTATTGTTTCTGTTGTTAATCCTTTGTCTGTGTTCATGATATTAACGTAACTACGCCCCTTTAATGCATCGACCATATTATCATTATATAGCCCACTCATGCGACCCCCATGTCCGAGTCCAATGTCAAATTACTTTGTAAAATTTGTTTGTAAAATCTGCGTTAAAATTTTTCAGTACCAAATGTCTCCACAACCTCAAGTCTGATTGACTTGAAACTTCATATACCTCTTTATTATCATCCACAGTTTCATTCTAATGTGGCCCCTATGCACAATGTCAAGGTAAACTTACTTAGAAAGTAAAATTATCTTGAAACTTCGCATACGTCCTTATCATCATCCATATGTTCATCCTATATCCCAGCCACGTGGCCCCCGTGCCCAATGGCAAGGTCAAATAACTTTGAAATTTGCGTTAAAGTATGTTTTGATTAAATCTGCATTAATGTTTTTAAGTAGCAATATCTTCACAACCCTATCATTCTATGAGCTATCCATGCAGCCCCATTGCCCAAGGTCTATGGAAATTACTATGTTAAAGTTTTCTTTTAAATACATACCAAATATCTCCACAACCCTAAGTACAATTACCTCTTTATCATCATCAATATTTCCATTCTATATGTCATCCATGTGTCTCCCATGCCCAAGGTCAATGCCAAATTACTTTGAAAGTTGTGTTAATTTGTTTTTTAATTGGCGTTAAAGCTTTTAACTACCCAATATTTGCACAACCCTAATAAGTCAACTTGACTTGAACCGTCATATACTTCTTTGTCACCATCCATATTTCCATTCTATAGCCCCATGCCCAGGTCAAGGTCAAATTACTCTGAAATTTGCGTTAAAGTCTTGTAAAATCGTAGTGAACATTTTAAGTACCTATATCTCCCCAATCCGATTGCTCTAATCATATACAAGTATACTGGTACCATCAAATACCTCGACCGGCGGGCGTGATATGCTGGCTAGTTGTTGTAAAATATGTTTTTAAAGTTTCTCGATACCAAATATCTCCACAACCCTAAGCCTGATTGACTTGAAACTTCACGCACCTCTTTATCATCATCTATATTTTCATTATATAGCCCACACATGCCCAAGACCCCGCTAAGCCCAGGGTCAATGTCACATACTTGGTGCATTCGAACATTAACGCCCTGGTAACTGGCTTATAATGTCTGTTTCTTTGTTCGGATCTGCTTCATATTTCACACACGCATTGCTCCAATGGTGCTCTACCGCCCTGTGACAAATCCACGTGCATGCCGCCGCGCTAAGCCCAGGGCCAAGGTCACATACTTTGTGCATTTAAAACATAAATGCTTGGGCAAATAGTTCATATGTCCAATGGTCCTCTACCGCACTGTTCTCGGACCTGCTTCATATGTCGCACACACATTGCTACAATGGTCCTCTACCGCCCAGTCACAAATCCACGTTCGTACCGCCCCCACCGCCCAGGGTCAAGGCCACATACTTTGTGCACTAAAAACCTTAATTCTTGCTCGGATCTGCTTCATATTTCACACACGCAGGGCTACAATGGTCCTCTATCGCCCTGTGAAATATACTTGGGTCTACACGGGGGGTATTCCGTAAGCATAGCTTACTGACAAATCTAGTTTCATTCTACAGCCCACCTATACAGACCCATGCCTAAGGTCAAGGCCAAACTACTCTGAAATTTACGTTAAAGTTTTTGTAAAATCTGCGTGAAAGGTTCTCCCAATATCTCCCAAATCTGATTGCTGTAACCAGATGCATACATACTGGGACCATCAAATACCTCGGCGGGCGTGATCTGCTGGCCGCGGCCATCTAGTATTACAGTTTTCTCACATGTTCGTGAATAGCGAAAGTGCATAACCATATCACATTGTACCTCCTGTTTATCAGTTTCCGATAGTAGAATAATGAAATGACGCAATTGATTGCTATAATAATTACACTATCTCGCCAAGTTTCAGAGTAAATTTCCAAAATGTTTCGTTTTTCGACATCACCTCAAGGTTGGCGAACGGTGTAGACCTTGATCAGACTGCGCGGATGCGCAGGCTGATCTGGGTCTACACTGGTCGTGAATGCCATACATCCCATTCATGCTGTCACAGCCAGGTTTACGTCTTCTTGTAAGAATAATAGATAATTGGTATAGCCCCGTCATTCTGATCGTATCGTATTGGTTGATATAATAATTACACTATATCGCCAGTTTTCAGAGTAAATTTCCAAAATGTTTCGTTTTTTCGACATCCCCTCAAGGTTCTCCACCTCTTTTTCCCCCATGTTAAAGTCCCATAGAGAAATAATTTTTCGTAATAAAATGAATATATTACCAAATTTCACGAAATAAAAAGAAGGCTCATTATTAAATTTTGATTGTACATGTATTTATTATTATTGAAAACAATATTGTTTTTGCATTGTTTATATATAATAACCGTAACATTTGGCAGGTTTCGTGAAATAATCTTACCGTAATAATACAATATGTTCAAAAATTCTGCAAAAACAAGGAACTCACTTTTCCGACGCTTCGGCGCAAGGCCTTTATCAAGGAATTAGTTTCTACTAAAATGGATGCCACTTTAGTAGAAACTAATTTCTTGATAAAGGCCTTGTGCCGAAACGTCGGAAAAGTGGGTTCCTGGTTTTTGCAGTTTCGTGAAATAGAGAGTAATAGCATTCGGGTATGTCTGTGTGGTGGTTGATGTGGCGGTGATGAGTACGCGGTCAAGCCACTTGCGACTGTGATAAGAGGATTATGGCTTGTGCCATGTGTAGCCTGTCTAGCTCCTTTTCTGCTATCACACCCTCGATTTCATAAAGACATACAGTGGGAGTTCGCCAGGGTGTCCGGTTTGGAGATGTTCCACTGTAAATCAGACATGTTAGCGCTTCATGGCACATGCTAGTCTTTTGCAATCATGAAAAGTCATTGTAATCAGAGATACATAACAGCGAAACACATCTAAGTTAAACATCCTTATTTTCCCGAGTGTCCGTTTTAGAGGGGTTCCACTGTATAATGGACAGCGTATTACAATCATGATTTATGTTTAAATTACGTATTGGCGAACAGTGTATACCCTGATCAGACTGCGCGGACGCGCAGGCTGATCTGTGTCTACACGGGTCGAGAATGCCATACATCCCATTCATGCAGTCACAGCCAAGTTTATGCCTTCTTGCAAGGATATAATAATAGATAATATGTATAGCCCCGTCATTATGATCGTATCGACTATGTTTGGCGCGATTCAATATACAAACAATAAGCATAAACCAACAATAAAAGAAAAACACACGCGCACAATAGAATTAAAGCAACACACGAGGAACATTCTGTTCTGTGAAAGTAATTGCATAATAACAATAATTGTCCCAACATAAATACCACAAATGTTCGGTCTCTCGATAAAATGCGATATCGTGTAGTCGGTTCAAATGTCTCGTTTTTGTGGCTTCGACTGGAGAAATGGGGCTTATGGGTTTTGTGACCAGTGTAGATCCATATCAGCCTGTAGGGATCTGTGCATCCGCACTGTCTGATCATTATATACACTGGTCGCCATTACACCATCCTCATGCTTCTAACAAGCAACAGGCTACAGCAATGTGTTATTCGATCAGGAGCTACACTGGTCACAAATCCCATAAGCCTCATTACTCCGGTCACAGTGTAGATCCAGATCAGCATGTACATACACACAGCCTGATAAGGAACTGCACTGCTCGCCATTCCATCCATGAAACACCCGTCATGCTTCTAACAATGAATATAGATGGTTATCAGGCTACATGCGTCTGATAAGGCGCTACGCTGGTCACAAATTCCATAAGCCACATTGCTCCAGTCACAGCCACATATGAGATACGCCATACGATTTTGGATCTTCGGACATCTGCGCAATTTCATTAAATATGTTTAAGAAATCTACAACATTTTTCATAAATAAAGTCAAAAGTTGACAATGTTCAGAGTGCATGCGGAATATAATATACAAGTATTGTCTTTTGAGGAGGTATACACAAGATTTACGGACCTGATGCAAGTCATATATACACAGGCCTCGGTGTATATGACGTTTCGAAGGTCCGTAAATCTCGTGTACACCGACTCAAAAGACAATCATTATTTTATTATATGAGCCATATTACAGAACGTATATGGTACAACAACGCACGATCTGTCTCATGCTTTGGTTGCGTGATCAGTGACACGCGCATACTGCTATACCTGAATATCAGTCTCGGACTCGTCTCATTGCCGGAAATGAGTCCGAGAGTGTTATTCGAAATTTGATATTCACCTCCAGGTTCACATTTCGAATATTATTCTCTGACTCGTCTCACAACGAGACAAGTCCGTGACTGATATCCATGTGAATATCATATATGCCCACAACCATGTCACCCGAAATTGGACAATCTCATTGGTTGAACTTGTCAGTCATATAATAATACCGCATGTACTCTGAAAGTTTTGTCAACTTTTGACGCCATTTATTATGAAAAATAAATTAGATTTTGTAAACGTATTTAATGAAATTACGCTGATGTCCGAAGGTACAAAATCGCATGGCATGTCTTATTTAGTGGCGAATCGTCCAGGTATACTCGGGCGGCTATCTAACATTGGTCATTGTGGTCGGAAACTGGTTTTGTACGCGGGCCGTATATAGCTGTATGTTGGAACATCTCTAGACCGGACATCCTGTGGTGTTCCCAAGGTGTCCGTTTTAGAGATGTTCCACTGTATGTCAGGCATACTGTATTGAGCACTCCAAGACATGTAGGTGATTTAACATACTTTATCCCGTCAACACAGTGCGTATTTGCCGTGAAACACGGTGCCGTTAAACATTTTTAGCTCGCCTGCACGAAGTGCAGAAGAGCTTATGTCATACCCCCGGCGTCGTCGGCGTCGGCGTCGGCGTCGGCGTCGGCGTCAGCGTCGTCCACAAACTTAACGTTGGGTAAATGTCTTATAACTTCTGTTTCCTTTCACGGAACACCTTGTTATTTCATACATGCATTCCTCAGATGACCCTCTATCATGCTGTAGCAAATCCATGACCCACCACCCAGCCCTTACCCCTAGGTCAAGGTCACAAACTTGGCACATTCATAAACTTAACGTTGGGTAAATGTCTTATAACTTCTGTTTCCTTTCATGGAACACCTTGTTATTATACCCCCCGCAACGAGTTGAGGGGGGGTATACTGGAGTCAGGTTGTCCGTCCGTCCGTCCGTCCGTCCGTCCGTGCGTCCGTCCGTCCGTCCGGATAAACTTAACATCAGAGAAATATTGTTATAACTTCTATTTCCTTCATCTAAAATGCTTGATATTTCACACATGCATTCCTGTAAGGCTCTACTACCATGCTGTGCCAAATCCACGACCGTCCAACCCCCGCAGATCCCAAGGTCAAGGTCAATTACTTAGTCCGTAAACTTAACATCAGAGAAATATTCTTATAACTTCTATTTCCTTCATCTAAAATGCTTAATATTTCACACATGCATTCCTGTAAGGCTCTACTACCATGCTGTGCCAAATCCACGACCGTCCAACCCCCGCAGATCCCAAGGTCAAGGTCAAATACTTAGTCTCTTTACAAAACTTAACATCAGAGAAATATTGTTATAACTTCTATTTCCTTCATCTAAAATGCTTAATATTTCACACATGCCTTCCTGTAAGGCTCTACTACTATGCTGTGCCAAATCCACGACCGTCCAACCCCCGCAGATCCCAAGGTCAAGGTCAAATACTTAGTCTCTTTACAAAACTTAACATCAGAGAAATATTGTTATAACTTCTATTTCCTTCATCTAAAATGCTTAATATTTCACACATGCATTCCTGTAAGGCTCTACTACCATGCTGTGCAAAATCCATGACCGTCCAACCCCCGCTGATCCCAATGTCAAGGTCAAATACTCTTTACAAAACTTAACATCAGAGAAATATTGTTATAACTTCTATTTCCTTCATCTAAAATGCTTAATATTTCACACATGCATTCCTGTAAGGCTCTACTACCGTGCTGTGCCAAATCCACGACCGTCCAACCCCCGCAGATCCCAAGGTCAAGGTCAAATACTTAAGTCTCTTTACAAAACTTAACATCAGAGAAATATTGTTATAACTTCTATTTCCTTCATCTAAAATGCTTAATATTTCACACATGCATTCCTGTAAGGCTCTACTACCATGCTGTGCAAAATCCATGACCGTCCAACCCCCGCTGATCCCAATGTCAAGGTCAAATACTCTTTACAAAACTTAACATCAGAGAATAAGTTATAACTTCTATTTCCTTCATTGAAAATTCTTATTATTTCACTTGTGCATTCCTCTAAGTTGTACTATCATGCTGTCACAAATCTACGAGTGTCCAACCCCCGCTGATCCCAAGGTCAAGGTCACATACTTAGTCTCTTTACAAAACTTAACATCAGAGAAATATGTTTTATAACTTCTATTTCTTTCATGGAAAATACTTAATATTTCATATGCTGTGACAAATCCCCGCTGATCTCGAGGTCAACGTCACATACATACCGTATAACCTTGGCTTAACGCCCCCCTCCTAATAAACGCCCCCCCCCCCCCCCCCCCCCCCCACCCCCCCCCCCCCCCCCCCCCCCCCCCCAAATAAAAAAAAAAAAAATGACCGCCAATTTCAAACACAAATAGTCTTTAAATCTTTATTTGTGTTTGAAATTGGTGGTCCTTGGTAATTGTTTTTTTTTTTTTATATTTTTTTTTTTTTTACTGCTAATAAACCCCCCCCCCCCCCCCCCCCCCACCCCCCCCCCCCCAAATAAAAAAAAAAAAAAAAAAATAATATTTTTTTTTACCAATGACCGCCAATTTCAAACACAAATAATCCTTAAATCCTTATTTTGCGTTTGAAATTGACGGTTCCTTGGTAATTTTCTTTTTTTTTTTCATTTTTTTTTTTTTTTCTTTTTTTTCTTTTTTACTGGCTAATAAACGCCCCTACCCCCCCCCCCCCCCCCCCCCCCAATAAAAAAATAAAAAATAATAATAATTTTACCATGACCGCAATTTCAAACACAAATAATCCTTAAATAAACCTTATTTGTGTTTGAAATTGACGGTCCTTGCTAATTTTTTTCTTTTTTCTTCTACTGGCTAATAAACGCCCCCCCCCCCCCCCCCCCCCAAAAAAAAAATAAAAATAAATAATAATAATTTTACCAATGACCGCCAATTTCAAACACAAATAATCCATAAATCCTTATTTAGTGTTTGAAATTGGCGGTCTTTGGTAATATTTTTTTTTTTTTTTCTTTTTTTTTTTTTTTTACTGCTAATAAACGCCCCCCCCCCCCCTTATTTTTGTAAAATGTAACGCCTCCGGGGGCGTTAATTCGAGGTTATACGGTAGTCTCTTTACAAAACTTAACATCAGAGAAATCGGTTATAACTTCTATTTCCTTGCTCGGATCTGCTTCACATTTCACACACTCATTGCTCCAATGGACCTCTACCACCCTGTGACAAATTCACGTTCATGCCGCTCGCGCTAATCCCAGAGTCAAGGTCACAAGCCCACACACTTGGAAATTTGTGCATATTTTAGGGGTACCTGGGCCCACGCGGGGGGTATATTCCGTAAGCCTCGCTTACTGACCAATCTAGTTTCATACATGCATTCCTCAGATGACCCTCTATCATGCTATAGCAAATCCATGACCCACCACCCAGCCCTTACCCCAAGGTCAAGGTCACAAACTTGGCACATTCATAAACTTAACGTTGGGTAAATGTCTTATGACTTCTGTTTCCTTTCATGGAACACCTTGTTATTTCATACGTGCATTTCTCAGATGACTCTCTATCATACTGTAGCAAATCCATGACCCACCACCAAGCCCTTACCCCAAGGTCAATGTCACAAACTTGGCACATTCATAAACTTTACGTTAGGTGAATGTCTTATAACTTCTGTTTCCTTTCACGGAACACCTTGTTATTTCATACATGCATTCCTCAGATGACCCTGTATCATGCTGTAGCAAATCCATGACACACCACCCAGCCCTTACCCCAAGGTCAAGGTCACAAACTTGGCACATTCATAAACTTAACGTTGGGTAAATGTCTTATAACTTCTGTTTCTTTTCATGGAACACCTTGTTATTTCATACATGCATTCCTCAGATGACCCTGTATTATGCTGTAGCAAATCCATGACCCACCACCCAGCCCTTACCACAAGGCCAAGGTCACAAACTTCGCACATTCCTAAACTTAACGTTGGGTAAATGTCTTATAACGTCTGTTTCCTTTCATGGAACACCTTGTTATTTCATACGTGCATTCCTCAGATGACCCTCTATCATGCTGTAGCAAATCCATGACCCATCACCCAGCCCTTACCTCAAGGTCAAGGTCACAAACTTGGCACATTCATAAACTTAATGTTGGGGTAAATGTCTTATAACCTTTGTTTCCTTTCATGGAACACCTTGTTACTTCATACATGCATTCCTCAGATGACCCTGTATCATGCTGTAGAAAATCAATGACCCACCACCAAGCCCTTACCCCAAGGTCAAGGTCACAAACTTAGCACATTCATAAACTTAATGTTGGGGTAAATGTTTTATAACATCTGTTTCCTTTCATGGAACGCCTTGACATTTCATACATGCATTCATCTGATGATAATTTATCATGCTATACCAAATCCATGACCCAGCGGCCATCCCTTACCTCAAGGTCAAGATCACAAACTTAGCACATTCATAAACTTAACATTGGGGTAAATGTCTTATAACTTCTGTTTCTTTTCATGGAACGCCTTGTTATTTCATACATGCATTTCTCAGATGACCCTCTATCATGCTGTAGCAAATCCATGACCCACCACCCAGCCCTTACCCCAAGGTCAAGGTCACAAACTTGGCACATTCATAAACTTAACGTTGGGTAAATGTCTGATAACTTCTGTTTCCTTCCATGGAAAACCTTGTTATTTCATACATGCATTCCTCAGATGACCCCCTATCATGCTGTAGCAAATACATGACCCACCACCCAGCCCTCACCCCAAGGTCAAGGTTACAAACTTGGCACATTCATAAACTTAACTTTGGGGTAAATGTCTTATAACTTCTGTTTCCTTTCATGGAACAACTTGTTATTTCATACATGCATTCCTCAGATGACCCTGTATCATGCTGTAGGAAATCCATGACCCACCACCCAGCCCTTACCGCAAGGTCAAGGTTACAAACTTAGCACATTTATAATCTTAACGCTGGGGTAAATGTCTTATAACATCTTTTCCCTTTCATGGAACGCCTTGATATTTCATACATGCATTCATCTGATGATACTCTATCGTGCTATAGCAAATCCATGACCCACCGCCCACCCAATCGTTACCCCAAGGTCAAGGTCACAACTTAGCATGTTCATAAACTTAATGTTGGGGTAAATGTTGTGTAACTTCTGTTTATTTACAGGGAACGCCTTCATATTTCATACATGCATTCATCTGCTGATACTCTATCGTGCTATAGCAAATTCATGACTCACCGCCCACCTCTTTCCCCAAGGTGAAGGTCACAATCTTAGCACATTCATAAACTTAATGTTGGGGTAAATGTATTATAACATCTGTTTCCTTTCATGGAACGCCTTGATATTTCAAATATGCATTCATCTGATGATACTCTATCATGCTATAGCAAATCCATGACCCACCGCCCATCCCTTACCCCAAGGTCAAGGTCACAATCTTAGTACATTCATAAACTTAACGTTGGGGTAAATGTCTGTTTCCTTTCATGGAACGCCTTGCTATTTCATACATTCCTCAGATGACCCTCTATCATGCTGTAGCAAATCCACAAACCACCACCCACCACACAACCCTTACCCAAAAGTCAAGGTCACAAACATAGCATGTTCATAAACTTAACGTTGGAGTAAATGTTTTGTAACTTCTGTTTCTTTACACACTGAACACCTTGATATTTCATACATGAATTCATCTGATGATATTCTATCATGCTATAGCAAATTCATGACCAACCCCCACCCCTTTCCCCAAGGTCACGGTCACAAACTTAGCACATTCATAAACTTAACGTTTGGGTAAATGTATTATAACATCTGTTTCCTTTCATGGAACGCCTTGATATTTCATACACGCATTCATCCGATGATACTCTATCGTGCTATAGCAATTCCATGACCCACCGCCCACCCCTTACCCCAAGGTCAAGGTCACAAACTTGACACATTCATATACTTAACGTTGTGGTAAATGTCTGATAACAACTGTTTCCTTTGATGGAACGCCTTGATATTTCATACATACATTCCTCAGATGACCCTCTATCATGCTGTAGCAAATCCACAACCCACCACCCAACCCTTACCCCAAGGTCAAGGTCACAAACTTAGCATGTTCATAAACTTTACATTGGGGTAAATGTTGTGTAACGTCTGTTTCTTTACACTTTGAACGCTTTGATATTTCATACATGCATTCATCCGATGATCCTCTAATGTGCTACAGCAAATCCATGACCCACCCCACCGCTTTCCCCAAGATCAACATCATAAACTTAACGTTAGAGTAAATGTCTTTTTATAACTTCTGTTTCTTTACAGGTAAGACCTTCATATTTCATACATGCATTCATCTGATAATACTGTATTGTGCTACAGCAAATCCATGACCCACCCCCACACCCCTTTTGCCAAGGCCAAGGTCACAAACTTAGCACATTTATACATGCATTCCTCATGTGAATAGCTATCATGCTGTAGAAAATCACCAACTTAGTGTGTTCATAAACTTAACGCTGGGTTAAATTTTGTTTTCCTTCTCATTTCAGGGGGCGCATTGATATTTCATACATGCATTCATCTTAATATGCTATATCATGCTATATCAAATCCACGATCCACATTCCACCACTGACCTCAATGTCAAGGTCCACGGCACACCCCTTATCCCAAGGTCAAGTTATATAATATTCATGTTTTTTATACAGCTGTGACAAGTTTGAATGAAGGCTGCCAACAGGCGAGCTTCGTTGTCTTCTGACAACTCTTGTTGATATCCTGTCAATACGACCTAATCACTGCGTATGAATATGTGCGGTTGTCATAGTCGATTGTCCGATTTGGAGGGTGCGGCTGGGTTTATATTTTTGCATTTTAAAGCTATTTGTAGGTGTTGACAGGATATATAGAATAGTAGGTTAGTGCCGTGAATGGGAAAAATATGTAGCGCGGCTCGGAAGAGCCTCGCACATCCCTGGTCTTGCCAGATATTTTTTCCTATTCACGGCACTAACCTACTATTCTCTATGTAACTGAGACAGATGCCAGTGAATATTATTTTGGTGTTCAGTTTAAAAACATTCGAATGTATATAGTACTTGCTACCCAGTGATGTACCGTGATTCTGATAGGATTTATTATCTTGGAGGAGAAGTAGCCTAATTGACGTCATGTTTTAACGTCATTTCCGGCGAAGAACAATTCATACGCTAACGTCAAAATTATCATTTTGACAACGTTATAAGCTGGTCTAAGAGCAAAATTTAACATTTTTCGAAGAGCATGTAATATACAATTTATTTCACTACCATTTTGAAATACCGGATTTATTTCCCGTGACATCTGAAATCTGCTCAGCACTCGTTTCTTTATCTGATTTCCAGATGTCTCGGGAAATATATATGGTATTTCAAAATTATAGCTGAATAAACTCTACTGTATATATCATTTATAATTACGACTGGAGAAATGGGGCGTACTGCATGTGTGACCATTCGTACTCCGGCTGATTTGAGTGCACAGTCATGCAGCCTGAAAAGTGTCTCTACTATTTGCTGGAATGGAAACAGGGCGGATAATGTACTGGCTAGTTGGCAAACATTGCAGACAATTGTATTAATCAACATGCGCACGGAGTCCCGTGCCGACCTGAGTTTGTGCTGATCGTAAACGCAATTAACCTATGTCTTCAGCCGCCGTCACGGGAAATGTGATTTATGGTATGTGCGACCAGTCCAAATCCGGCGGCCCGTTTCACTAAACTTCGTACAACTAATATGCTCGTAAGTGCAAATTTAGGATCGTCTGGAAATTTCAATTGGTGGATTTACATGTATTGAGCATAGGCTGCATACTCAATAAATATAAATCCAATAATTGTTTACAAGAACACATTGTTAATGTGAAATTTACAGAATATCATAAGTTTGCACTTACGAACATGTTCGTCGTACGAAGTTAAGTGAAACAGCCCCCTGGTCTGCTGATAATAGCGTACTCTTACACTAACTAGTCTGCTATGCAGGCTGATTTTTGGTATGTACTGGTCATAATCACAGCATTCGGCGTGTTTCGGCTTTCATCGGTATAACTCTATACATATATATACGAACAAGACTTCCGACTTTGGTCGGACACGACCTCGTATCATAACACAATAACATGTTTAAAATTGTAATTTTCCATGCATTCTATGTATTTCTACAGGATATCGATAATTCTCAAATGATCCAAATGATTATGAACTTGCCACTACAATAATGACGTTAGAGCCTTAAACACATTATTTCATTTGTTATGATCCAGGTTGTGTCCGACCTAGGAAAAGGAGCTGTAATTCGATATTATTTGCATAAATATGTTCTAACTATGTTATTTGAGCAAGATAACAATAATTCTCAAATGAACATGTGCACTTTCCTCCAAAATATTCACATTAGCGTAAATAAAATCGCGGAATGTGTTATGATACAACACATGTATCCAGTCACAACAACAACTGAGTACACGTCACGCGTGTGTGTGTGCTTTCGTGTGTATTTAACATAAAATAAACCATGTGTACATGCAATTATACCTATGCAACACGATATTAGAAACACGAATATTCGTGCTTAGTAGTAGTGTATCGGGTGGCATGAGGTGTCGTTACTCAGGTTTAACACTTAGAACGCGGGAAACGTAAATTGTCGTCTGTTGTCGATTTATGTTTTGTCTTCTTTCTCAATAAAACATGATTTGACAACACTTTAGAATCATTTCGTGAAGTATTGTCTAAACATGGCTTGGCTTTGATAAGAAAAATGGACACTACAAAATATACAGCAGACGACAAATTTTAATTCAGCATTGTAAGTGTTAATGAGTGCCAACACAGCTAAGGCAGTGATAATTACAACACATATGTATTCCTGGCAAAGCATGTCTTATCGGTGCATAATTAAACATTTTACATTTAGGTATCGACCATCTTTAAACATCAGTCAAATTATTGCGTCATGCACGCGATCTCAACTAATAAAGCTCAGATACGCAAGCTGGAGCAAGCTCTCAATAAGACCAAACAAAATATGCACATTTGGCTGTGACTGGAGAAATGCGACTTATTGAATTTATGACCACTGTAGTTCCTGATCAAATAACACACTACGGTGTCCTCATAAAACCCTACGTGGGTGGTTGGTCGGGCGAACGTGACGGTGTAAATTAACGGTAGGGGTTCTCGTTATAGGAATCACGATTTGCCTGGTTTGGCCCTCAAGTACGTTTTTATCTTTGGCTCTTTTGTTACCAGTGAGTTGAATTGGGTTATTACCCATTATAAAAGTAGTAAGATTAGTACTGATCCTAATGCTTTTGGGAGGGGGCCAAGTGATTCTGGTGTGGCGATGACCTGGCATCAGATCAAGATTATTCTGATTTCAGGGTTGAATATGTATTTATTTTATTGTAAATATTCAGTTCTGATGTTTGGATTTTCCCCCCATTTGTACATGTACTTGAACATGTACATGTACTTGTACAGGTAATATATGGGATTTAGTACTAAACCCATTGACCCCGCCTTAAATGACCTTAGCTGTTGACAGGCCGTTAAACCCCAGCAAACAATAAACAAACAAACATAACCATCTACATTGCGGGTTAGAAGCATGGTGGGTGTTCACTTGATGGAATGGCGAACAGTGCAGAGCCTGATCAGACTGTGCGAATGCACAGGCTGAACTGGATCTACACTGGTCGCAAACCCCAGAAGCTTCATTTATCCAGTCACAGCTACGTATTATCAAAAATATCTGGCTCTGTGGCGGAAAATATACCTCACCTTAGTTTGGAGTGCATAACTATAATTACATTCTAATTACATTTCATTACACTGCATTACATAACAGTTATGACCGAGTAGTCTTTCCAAATGTGCGTTTGAAACGTTCATTGTTTACATTCTACTTCGTGGAGAGTGACCTAAGAATTTTGCTAATTCACACTTTATTAGGTAAGTTTATGGTAATAGTTTTGTGTCATATTGTAGAATTGTACTCTCCATAACAATATATCGAAGTTTGAACGTTTACGCCCTGCAGGCCTTTTCTATATTTCAGTACGCGAAGTGTAAATGCTATTACGCTCATTTTTAGCCAGGTTTTTTGAAAAAAAATCCAGGCTATTGGATTGGCGAAAGCCGGGCGGGCGGGTGGCGGGGGCGGGCGGGCGGGCGGCGGGCGGGCGGCGGGCGGGCGGGCGGCGGGTCGGGCGGGCGGGTGGGCGGGGGGGGGGTGGCGCGGTGGCGGGCGGCGGGCGGCGTCCACAATCAATGTTATGTTTTCGTGTTTAAGTCCAACTATCCAACATGTTACTTTTTTTTTTTAACTTCACCTATTTTTTCCGCGCAGTCGACTTAGCCATTTTCAATGTTAAGTTTTCGCGTATACAATGTTATGTTTTCGTGTTTAAGTCCATTTCTTTGGTACTGTACCACCTAGGACCACCAAATTTCACAGCTTCATAATCAAGGGGTACCCACCACATATCACTATCCAACATGTTACTTTTTTTTTTTGACTTCACCCATTTTTTCCGCGCAGTCGACTTAGCCATTTTCAATGTTAAGTTTTCGCGTTTACAATGTTAAGTTTTCGTGTTTAAGTCCATTTCTTTGGTACTGTACCACCTAGGACCACCAAACTTTCACAGCTTTATAACCAAGGGGTGCCTACCACATACAACTATCCAACATGTGACCATTTGTTTACCTTCACCTTTTATTTCTACGTAAATGACTTAGCCATTTTCAACGTTAACTTTTTAACGTACGTCTGGTTAGAGTTTTTTGGTTAAAACTTTTTCGTTATACTATATCTCTGCAACTGCTTCGCCCATTACCTTGAAACTTCACATGGGTGTTTATCATCATCCATATTTTCATTCTAACCACCAACCGTGCGGCCCCTGTGCCCAATGTCAAGGTCAAATTACTTTGAATTTTTTTGTTAAAGTTATTTCGTGTACTATATCTCTGCAACTGCTTCACACAATACCTTGCTACTTCACATGGGTGTTTATCATCATTGTCGCACCTGCTTGCGGAAAGCGCGATCCTGTGCCCTATGTCAAGTTCAAATTACTTTGAATTTTTTTGTTAAAGTTTTTTCGTGTACTATATCTCTGCAACTGCTTCACCCAATACCTTGATACTTCACATGGGTGTTTATCATCATTGTCACACCTGCTTGCGGAAAGCGCGATATCGTCAGCATTTTGGCATACGTCCGTCCGTTCGTCCGTGTGTCCGGTTAAAGTTTTTTGGTTAAAGTTTTTCCATCTACTATATCTATTTTTTTAGTGTCCATGCCTCGCCCCAAGGCGCGACATGCAGGCCACGGCCATCTAGTCTACAAAAAGTGGGTATAATTATGTTATCCAAGTGTCTATGCTTGGAAAAAACCTGGCCTTCGTGGCTTTGCCTCGTTTCTTGTTACTGCGTAGCGTGGTGTAGCGACATAGTGCAACCTGTTGCCTATAAAGCGGAAAATGTGCAGCTAACCCCACCGTTGTGATAAATTGTGTGGTAATGCAAAAGTTAATGTGTAATAGTAAATATTGATAGTGAATTAAGGTGATCAGTGAACAAAACACGATAGTTGCATACGATTTAGATTTAATATCCAAGTTATCACTTACGTATACGCAAATATTGGTATTGAGGACAAATCAAAATAGATAAAATAATCCAATTGGTTTGCCCAGTTTTGAGATCGTGCTCGAGTTCAGACCTGTTTTCTTTACCTTTAGGCCATACCATATCTGTTCTATGTTAAGCGTCCACCCAGTTGACCAAAACCTACCTACGTATCCGGTAAAAACAAACAAAGCCTTGAAAAAACGATAGATTTATGTTAAAAATTTCCTCAACCCTTTGCAATCTGCAAAGGGTTCAGAAAGTTTTTAGCATAAATTTAAATTTCCGCCAGCAAATTTTAGAAAAGAAATAAGAAGAAAAAACTCTAATTAAACTTATTATATGTAAATTAATGAACATATATAAAACGCGCCAAGTTCCCAATCAGTTTTCATATTACTTCTCCAGTAAATAGCGTTTGCTTGTTTTTTTCTCAAAACCTACCCGCACGCGGACGCTTAACAGAGAAAGAACATGTTATGGCCTGTTTACCTTACCTGTATGTCGAACACGAGTACAAACACAAATGTACACACACAGTTCAATTCGATATTCGCGATAATCACCGGTATTGTGGTATTGTGAATTCGATCAACTTGCGTGTAACGGTACAGCTTTTTATAACACCAGATAAATAGTGTATTGTTCTGTACCTGTGCGTGTGTTGGATGTGTAGGGTACTTGTACATTATTTTAACAAATTGATCTAATTAGAACATCAGGTAATCACGATAGTTTACCAGTGACCATATACGTCCGTGTATATGCTAGTCTGTGAACATGGGTTGAACTGGAGTTTAGTTCGGCCTAATCCGGAAATATGATCGACAAAGGTATGTAAATGTTTGGTGTACATAAAGTTGGGTATTTCCTCCTCATGATAACCGAGACAAAACAATATTCACCGTGCTATAGGTATGTGGAAATAATTCCAGCACAAAAATATTTACACAATTCCCTAACATTTGATTGGCCCGTAGCAAGTCTATGTCCAACATTTATATCCCAGTAAACTCCCACGCCGAACTACTTTCCGTAACCGTGACGCGCAGTTAAAATAATTCTTAAGAAAACGGAAAATAAACACATTTTCTTGATGAATTTATTTCAAATGCTGGAATTATAAGGAATGAATGGCCTTTTTGTGGAATCTATCGGGGATACAAACTTGGAAAAGTCGCGGGAATACGGACGAGGCTTCCGGGGCCTTCGTCCAGTATTCCCGCGACTTTTCCAAGTTTATACCCCGATAAATTTCACAAAAATGCCATTCATTCCTATAATGTATGCCTGCCGCTCCGTTGGGCCTCGGCGGTGCCCTATATGTTTCGTCCTGTCCGTCCGTCTGTCTGTCTGTCCATCCGTTTATTTGTTGGACGTTTCTGTAAGTTTCTCAAATCACTTAGTATTATACAACCTGGGCCCGGTTGCTCAAAGCTTCTGTTAGCTTAACATACTGTTAATTCCTTAGCATTGCTAAGGATTTAACAGTCTGTTAAGCTAACCGAGGTTTTGAGCAACCGGGTCCAGTTTGTTAGCCCGTTCCTTTCGGAATACGCGTTTACGGGTATGAACATTATTAAATATTGTATTTGTATACCCCCCGCAACGAGTTGTGGGGGTATACTGGAGTCAGGTTGTCCGTCCGTCTGCGCGTCCGTGCGTCCGTCACTAAACTTAACATCAGATAAATATTGTTATAACTTCTATTTCCTTCATCTAAAATGCTTAATATTTCACACATGCATTCCTGTAAGGCTCTACTACCATGCTGTGCCAAAGCCACGACCGTCCAACCCCCGCTGATCCCAAGGTCAAGGTCAAATACTTTTTGTCTCTTTACAAAACTTAACATAAGATAAATATTGTTATAACTTCTATTTCCTTCATCTAAAATGCTTAATATTTCACACATGCATTCCTGTAAGGCTCTACTACCATGATGTGCACAATCCACGGCCGTCCAACCCCCACTGATCCCAAGGTCAAGGTCACATACTTAGTCTCTTTACGCGAAACTTAACATCAGATAAATATATTATAGCTTTTATTTCATTCGTCTAAAATGCTAAATATTTCACACATGCATTCCTGTAAGGCTCTACTACAATGCTGTGCCAAATCCACGACGTTCAACTCCCGCTGATCACAAGGTCAAGGTCAAATATTTGGTCTCTTTACAAAACTTAACATCAGAGAAATAAGTTATAACTTATTTCCTTCATTGAACATTCTTAATATTTCACTCGTGCATTCCTCTAAGGTTTTACTATCATGCTGTGACATATATACGACCGTCCAACCCCCGCTGATCCCAAGGTCAATGTCACACATACTTAGTCTCTTTACAAAACTTAACATCAGAGAAATATGTTATAACGTCTATTTCCTCTCATCTAAAATACTTAATATTTCACACATGCATTCCTGTAAGGCTCTACTACCATGCTGTGCCAAATCCACGACCGTCCAACCCTCGCTGATCCCAAGGTCAAGATCAAACACTTAGTCTCTTTACAAAACTGAACATCAGAGAAATATGCTATAACTTCTATTTCCTTCATCTAAGATGCTTAATAGTTCACACATGCATTCCTGTAAGGCTCTACTACCATGATGTGCCAAATCCACGACGTCCAACCCTCGCTGATCCCAAGGTCAAGGTCAAATACTTGATATCATTACAAAACTTAACATCAGAGAAATAAGTTATAACTTCTGTTTCCTTCTTTGAAAATTCTTAATATTTCACTTGTGCATTCCTCTAAGGTTGTACTATCATGCTGTGACATACCTACGACCGTGCAACCCCCGCTGATCCCTAGGTCAAGGTCACATATTTCGCAAAACTTAACCTCAAAGAAATATGTTATAACTTCTATTTCTTTCATCGAACATTTTTATATTTCATGCATGCATTCCTCTAAGGCTCTACTATCGTGCTGTGACAAATCCCCGCTGATATCTAGGTGGTCAAGGTCACATACTTAGTCTCTTTACAAAACTTAACATCAGAGAAATCGGTTATAATTTCTATTCCCTTGCTCGGATCTGCTTCACATTTCACACACGCATTGCTCAAATGGACCTCTACCACCATGTGACAAATTCACGTTCGTGCCGCCCTCGCTAAGCTCAGAGTCAAGGTCACAAGCCCACACACTTGGAAATTATTTTACATATTTAGGGGTACTTGGGCCCACGCGGGGGTATTCCGTAAGCCTCGCTTACTGACCAGTCTAGTTATTTTTGTTATTTATCAATGAAAGTATATGTTGTGACGACTCATTTGAACCGTCTCGAGGAGACGGTTCAAATGGTGGTCGCGACATATAATTTTGAGTGCATAGAAGGAAAATATTTAGGATTTTCCGCAAACATAATGGCGTATCCTCAGCATGAAGAGGGTTAACAACACATACTAGCATTTCCATAGCGTGCCCTTCTCTGATTTTCTAATACTTTTGTTTCCATTTGTGTTATGTGTTTGTTTTAGTAGCAACTTTGTATGAATGTATTTACTGTCTTTGAAATGTTTGTTTGGACATGTTTTAGTTGTTTACGTGCGATAGGTAATTTAACGATCGGGGTTCATCCTTACCGGAATTGCGGCTGGAGACCTGGTTTGACCCTCACATACGTCATTACGTCATTGGCATTTTGTATGTGACAGTTGAATCTGGTTATACCCCTTATGTGAGTATTGCGATTATTTGTAATCCTATTTTAGGGGAAGGGGCCAAGTGACTTTGGTGTTGTATGGACCTGGCACCAGATCAGGTTATTCTAATTTCAAGGCTGAATATATTTTTTTCTCGATGTAATTATTCCGATCTGATTTTGGGATCCCCCCCCCCCCCCCCCCATCCCCCTCCTGCAATGCAATTGCTCGGCCGGACATGATCATAGCTGTTGATAGGCCGTTAAACACCAATAAACAAACTTAGTTGTTTATGTATTTGTATCGGACGGGATGATGACGGCTAGGGATATGTGGGATATTTGTGGCATAATGTAGACTGGTTGTATATATTCGTTGCATTCATTGTAAATCTCTCTGATATGTTAGGCCGGAAAAAAGTACTTTGGTTCTCATATATCACCGCGTTAGAAAGAAATCCCTGCGCGTCGAACATATCATCATGGAGAAAAAAATCGTACCGTAAATCCGCCTCACTGTGATAATCAATAACAAACAATACCATGTAAAAAATATGTTAAATACAATCATGTTTGACGAAAACTGGTGATTTTTCACGTCTAGAGAGGTTGTAGCAACTTATAGAACATATATACACATGGCGACTTGACGAAATGAACATAAACAATTATTTAAAAACTCCGTCCTCCCGCGTCACATTCCAGAAACCCTGGGTCTGAGAACCAAAGTACTTTTTATAGCCTTATATAACGTGTATTTACTGTGCATTTATTTGGGAGACCGTACGCCTGGTCCTAGATTGCAACTCAGAACCTGTTGAACATTGTGACTATTGCTCTGTGATTGCTAACCCAAACGTTCTGGCTGTCACGCAGGGCGAGTGATAAGTTATTTGGGTTATACGATTGCTTGTTTTATATGGGCTTAAACGGCTACACCTTGGTTACCTGGGCTATTTGATATTTCTTGAATATGAGACGCGCCATGCGATTTTGTACCTACGGATATCTGCGATATTTCATGAAATATATTTAGAGGAAATTGGATATTTTCCGTAAATTACTTCAGAAGTTTACACAAATTTCAGAGTACATGAATTCCGCATGTACTCTGAAAATTGTGTCAACTTTTGACGCCATTTACAGAATATATTGTATTTTGTTTTAAACGTATTTCATGAAATTACGCAGATGTCCGAAGGTACAAAACCGAATGGCGTGTTTCAAATACGATTTCTGTTTTAGACCGTAAGCGGCAACGTGCGCTGATATTCATCCGCGTCTTGAGTCTATGTCAACTGGCGTTCTGTCCGCTGTTGTTCACACTGGGCGGAGTGGGACAGGGTCTACACGGCGGTACCAGCGGCGGGGTGAAATACTACGCCGGCGCATACGTAGCGGCCACGTTGGTAAGCGTGTAGCTGGCTAGTTAGTCAACAGTCAATGATTTTTAAGATCCCATCTAGTATATATAACATATATTATTCATAGGAATTAAATAAGTGTATAATTGTGTAACTATTCCACCAGTTTTAAACATTACGAGTGCCCGCTTACATATATTAGTAATATTTACTGATATTGACTTGCGGTGGTATCAGTCTATTTTCATATGCAAATGAGGCATTAACGTTTTTAATTATTTATACTAATTAAATTCGTCACCGGAAACAAATATATATAAGAATGATCATTGCACATCAAAAGTAAATACAGAGATAAAATAGTAATGTCCGTTAACATTTTAAGGAAACACGGTTATCGCCCCTGATATCAGTGTGGAAATTTACGTCTGATATAAAATGTATAATACTGGTAATCAATGAATACGTGGGTTAATGGTGAATGAATGTTTATTTTGACAGAAAATGTCTCAGCTTATGTCTCTTATATAAATAACAGTTTGTGCCTACTGAATGTGCATGTACCTTTCAATAATCTGCAATTTGCATGTATCCATATAAACGATAGTAGCTGTCATAATTTAAGTGTTCAAACTTCAACTATCACCACCATGTATGGGCGAGGTCACGACCTTTGATATGCCTTTATTGGTTGCGGGCAGTAACTCTGCAAAACTCCCGTACCAGACTTCCCGCGACTACCCTTGTACAGTGCAAAGAGAAATGGACAACCTCTGTGTTTTGTGAGTGACCATTGTCATTGTGTCGGCATAGGTGGTGTTTCCGGCTATCACAGGGTTGGTGATCTACCACAAGGGCGTGCGATGTTTCAGCACGACCACAGCCGCCATCAAACTCGGCTGTCTGGTAAGTCCGTCTTCACGCCTCCCCACCACCCCACCCCACCATATACCATGACTTTCCACGACCACCGTTATCGGTGACAAACATGTAACACACATGTGTATACCCCGTCATGCGAAACATGTCGAGTGGTAACTATTTTTCATATTTCCGTCCCTCTGGCTGTTCGTCCGTCCGTAAGAATTGCGTTAATGTTTTTAGTTTGTCGGTCCGGGTGGCGGCCTATTAGAAAGGGTGATATCACCTATTCGAATGAGTGATCTCACATATTCGAAAGGGTGATATCACCGATTCAAATCTGAATAGGTGATATCACCAATTCAAATGGGTGATATCACCGATTTGAATGAGCAATGTCACTCATTCGAATGGATGATATCGCCAAAGTGCTATCAAAATGAAACATTGGTTTTATTATGTCATGTCCAAGCTACGCAGCCAGGGTTCGCATTCAATATCTAACTAGTTTCGTGTTTTGCCTCCTCATCCAGCACTTTCCATCCCCACAATCTGAATCAGTGATATCACCCTTTCGAATAGGTGATATCACTCATTCGAATAGGTGATAACACTCAATCGAATAGGTGATCTCACCTATTCTAAAGGGTGGTATCATCTATTCAGAATGAATCGGTGATATCACCCTTTCGAATTCGAAAGGCTGATATCACCGATTCAAATCTGAATAGATGACATCACCAATTCAAATGGGTGATATCACCTATTTGAATGAGTGATATCACACAAAATGAAACATTGGTTTCATTACGTCCAAGCTACGCAGCCAGGGTTCGCATTCCATTTCTAAATAGTTTCGTGTTTTGTCTCCTCATCCCCACATATTAAATTCCTATAGACATATTGAGCTGTTCTCAGTCACTGAAAGGTCCTCAGAAATGTTTACAAACACGGAACGAGGCTTTGTCAGATCGAGGTCAGTATATTACATGTCGTGCATTTCGTATCGAGTACATGAACGTATATGTGGCTGTGGCTGGGGAAATGGGGCTTATGGGTTTTTGAAACCAGTGTAGCTCTAGATCAGCCTGTGTATTCGCACAGTCTGATCGCGGTCTGCACCGTTCAACATTATATCAATGAAACCCGCAATGCTTCAAACAAGCAATATAGATCGTTATCAGAATACTGGAGGGTATGTGCTATTTAATCAGAAGCTACACTAGTCCAAGGTGTACGATGACGTGGTTACAACAACAACAACAATAGCTGAAAGTGTTGAAAGCTCGCCCACTCCAAAGTAAATATTAGTTGATATTTTCCTTACTATGCAACGGATTTTGATGACATATGGCGCAGCAAACGCGTCATCATGAGCTGCATTTGGTGGTCCAGGGAGTTTGGTACAGACTGGTGTCATTTTTGCGAAGAATCGATTTCGGTAGACGTCGGTAGACACGGAAATCGATTCTTCGCAAAAACGACAGAAGTCTGGGCCAAAGTACAGAGACCACCAAATGCAGCTTAACAAGCCGCGTTTGATGCGCCATATTTCATCAAAATAAGGACAAAATAAAAGAATACGTACTTTGAATCGGAGGGCTTCTGGAAGTTTCAGTACGTGTTGTTGTTATTTTAACCACGTGATCATACACCTTGTAGTCACAAATCCGATAATAAGCCCCATTTCTCGTCACAGCCACATACGTCACTGGAGTATATTTCAAGACTTACCGGTCGTAACTACCACATACAAACAATACTGCTTCACCCTTTCAACATCACAGTGTATAGTGGTATTGGCAAACAGTGTAGATCCGGATGAGCCGGCTCGTGACGAGCCGTCTCATCAGGATATGCACTTTTTCAAGTAATTTTCATATTTTTAAGAACAAAAACACCACATTTTCATAAATGGACTAGTCTGAAAACAATTTTGTGACGATTGGATTGGTTGCAAAGTTTGCATATCAAAATCTGTTCCAGTTACTTAGGGGTACAAACAGTGTAGATCCAGATGAGCCGGCTTGTGAAGAGCCGTCTTATCAGGATTCGCACTTTTTGAAAGTAATTTTCATATTTTTCATTACCAAAAAAAGCCCGTTTTTATAAATGGAATATATATAGATTATGAGGCGCCAGCGATATAATCTATATTGTATCGTTCTCAGACCATGAGCTGAGAAGTTTAAATATACAAAAGTACAAAACTACTATATAGTTTGGTATTTTTGTACTTTTATATGAAAATCTTACAATATAATCTCAATTGTAAACTTCTCAGCCCTTGAGATTAGGAATTTATCAAAACAATGCTTGCTGTACAAGACTATATAGGTGTTTTGTACCCGTAAAACTATAATTTTTAAGCCAAAATATGTACAAATGAAGAACCACGAAAACCGCTATATCAGCACATCCCTCCTAAGTCTGACAGACAGGACTCTTGCCTGCTATGGTTTCATCTATTTTATTATATCTCTTTAAGGCCCAAACTCTATTTGCTCCACATTTGCCACACACTTGGTACATAGCACAAGTACCCATTTCCACACACTAGGCATGGTTTCAAGGGGGTATTCTTTTTTTTTACTCTAAACTTATGAGTTGCACAGTATATTGTAGTTTTTCACTGATTTTATCGTGCATGGTTTATCTGAATGGATATTTTTTGTATTGGCACATGTTTATGTTTATTTCTTCCATTTTTTGCGATTATTATATACAATAATTTTTCTATTAAATAAAAGAAATATATTATAATAAACCAAAGATTAAAAGAAATGAGTGCTACAGATGTACAAGATATTCTGAAACTCTATCGTGATAGAGTTATTAATGATGAGCAATTGCGAAAGATGGTTGATGCTTTGAAATCATTCAGAGACCAAAGCCCGAGACTAAACCATCTGTGGAAGAAAACCGTAGCGAAAGACGTAAAAAAAAAGAAGCAAAGAAGGAAAGAGAAACAACCCAACAAACAAAGATTGAAAAACCAATTCCAGCCCCACGATCAATAAATCGTGTAAAACCAATTCCAGCCCCCCGATCAATAAATCGTGGAAAAAATAAAACTCCAGAATTAAAATTGATTGACAAGCCAATTGTGTGCTTATTTCAAGTCATATGAAATCAATGCAAATAAATATAAAGATCCTTCTGTTCTATTCGATGAAAATCAATCTGCTATAATAAAACAAATCAATCAAGATATAAAAGAATACAATGGAATAAAGTTTTCAATTGGCATTTCTTTAAAATTCTTCAAAGATGAAAACGGCGGAGAAAGAAAGTATGTCATCGGACAAGCCCATGGAGAACAAAGTGCTGTTCTTGATGGATCTAAAGTAGTTGAATTTTATAATAATCAAACTTCTTATCTGCAAACTTGGATTGAAAAATTTACAAATACAGCATCAGGCCTAGAGATTGAACACTGTATTAAACTGTACTTAAACATTGCAAAATATGAACCACTCAAAGGCTCTTCATATATCCCTTTACCCAAACCATTGATAAATAAAAAAGCAATAATCAATGTAAAGAATAATGATAATGAATGTTTGAGATGGGCTCTGGCATCCGCTATATACCCCGCAAAAAGTAACCTTAATAATATTTACAGTTATACAAAATATAAAGACAATTTGAACTTGAAGGAGATCGATTTTCCAACCCCCATAAACCCAAATACCAAAAGTGGAAAAACAAAACAATCTTGCAATAAATGTTTATGGATACACAATAACAAAAAAGACAGAGAAACTAAGCATATTCCCATATTACATATCAGATCAACCAACAGAATTGAATAGAATTAATTTTTTACTATTAATATCTCAAGACGATGAAGTTGATGAAGAAGGTGAAGAACCAAAGAAAGAAACGCAATATCATTATTGTTGGATTAAAAACCTAAACAGACTACTCGTAGATCAAAACAAACACAAAAACAAAAACATACTTCTGTGAACGTTGCCTATACGGATTCTCACAAGAAGACTTACTACTCAAGCATAAAGAAGATTGTGAAGGCATCAACAAAACTGCAACAAAAATAGAAATGCCCTCAAAAGATAAAAACCATATAAAATTCAAAAACCATCAAAACCAACTACCAGTTCCATATGTAATCTATGCGGACTTTGAAAGCATAATAACCCCTGAAAACAAACCTGCTGGTGACAAATCAGAAATAACAAGTGAACATGAAGCTTGTGGTTTTGGATATCAAGTTGTGCGGTATGATGGCAAAGCAGAAAAACCAGTAATATACAGAGGTTGAAGATGTAGTTTGAAACATTCTTAAACCATTTGAAATGTGAAACAAAGCAAACATCAAAAAAACAACACTTTTACCAATCCAACTCAAATAACAATGACAGAACAAAACACCAAAGATTATGAAAGTGCAACCCATTGTTGGATATGTGAAACAGAACTAAACAATACAAAAGTAAGAGACCACTGCCATTTCACAGGTAAATACAGAGGAGCCGCACACAAAAACTGCAACCTAAAACTCAAAATAAAACCAGGCACAACTAAAATCCCTGTAGTATTCCACAACCTAAAAGGATATGATAGTCATCTTATAATGCAAAAAATACACACAGCAAACCGCAACATAACTTGTATTCCAACCAACGCTGAAAAGTACATCTCGTTTAGCATTGGACAACTCAAGTTCTTAGATAGTTTCCAATTCATGTCTTCATCACTTGAAAAGTTAGTAGATGCAACAGATAAATCAGATTTCAAAATCACCAACAATGTCTTCAACAATAAAACAAATCTACTTTTACGTAAAGGGGTTTACCCCTATGAATATATGAACAACAAAGAAAGATTCAATGAAACACAATTACCACCTATAGATACATTTTACAGCAGTCTTACAGATGAAAGTATCAACCAAAAAGAATATGAACACGCACAAAAGGTATGGAAAGAGTTCAACTGTAAAACCCTTGGAGATTATCATGATTTATACCTTAAAACTGATGTTGTTCTACTTGCTGATGTATTCCAAACATTTAGAAAAACATGTATAAATGCATACAAACTTGACCCATTAAACACTACTATACAGCTCCAGGGTCTATCATGGGATGCTCTACTAAAAAAACACACAAATAGATTTAGAACTACTAAACATATTGATATGCATTTTATTCATAGAAAAAGGTATGCGTGGCGGTATAAGTATGGTATCCAAAAGACATGCAAAAGCAAACAATCCTCTTGTAGCTGATTACAATCCAACTGAAGAAAACAATCACATCATGTATTACGACGCAAATAACCTATACGGATGGGCAATGAGTCAACCTTTACCGTACTCCGGTTTCAAGTGGAAACCCTTAAACAGTAAGAAACACAGTTGCTCAACCAAAACCAGGCAAAGGTTTAATCCTTGAAGTAGACCTAGAATACCCAAAAAGCCTACATAAACTACACAACGATTATCCACTTGCACCTGAGAAACTAGCAGTAAAAAAAGAATGGTTATCAGAATATCAAACAGAACTTCTTAACAATAGCAATATGATAAACATAGAGAACTTGTCCCAAATCTAAACAACAAAAGAAATATGTATTACACTACAGAAATCTACAGTTGTACATATCTCTTGGCCTAAAACTCACTAAAGTACATCGAGCCTTAGAATTCAATGAAAAACCATGGATGGAACCATACATTCGTCTAAACACCGAATTACGTAAAAAAGCAAAGTCTGCATTTGAAAAAGATTTCTATAAACTAATGAACAATGCTGTATTCGGAAAAACTATGGAGAACTACGAAAAAGATCAGATATCAAACTAGTAAGAACAGATGGAACCGAAAACGAAAGACTAAGAAAAATCATAGCTAAACCTAATTTCAATAGACGTGTCAAATTCTCAGATGAATTATCGCTATACATGTAAACAAAACTAAACTAACGCTAAACAAGCCAATCTATGTTGGCATGTCTGTCTTAGACTTATCAAAACATCTAATGTACGACTGGTACTATAACAAACTGAAAAAGAAGTATAATGAAAATTGCACCTTGTTGTATACAGACACCGACAGTTTATTAGTTGACATCAAAACAGAAGATGTATACAAAGATATGTCTAAGATGAAAGATGAATATGACTTCTCTGATTATCCAAAAGACCATCCACTTTATGATGAAACAAACAAAAAAGTAATAGGCAAAATGAATGATGAATGTGTTGGCACTTCAATAGCAGAATATATTGGTCTACGCCCAAAGCTATACTCTATATTACGAGCAGACGAACAACTCATCAAGAAAGCAAAGGGAGTAAAAAAATATGTAATCAAAAAACAAATAAACTTTGAAAATTACAAAGATGCACTTTTCAACAAGAAAACATACACTCATAACATGAATATGCTACGTTCCATACACCATAAAATATACGGACTAACAATGAACAAAACAACACTCTCACCACTCGACACAAAAACGATACATTGCACCCGATGGAATCATGACATACGCGTTTGGTTATCAGCGTCCGGAACAATAAGAAGCTCTTCCTTTACAAAGCCTCTCTTTGGTGCCGGCGCCTTCAAATAATACACTCTTATACCTTGGGTAATAAAATGATAATCAATCTTGTGAATATCAACACTCCATATCGGGTCAGTAGCTCTACGTCTGCCTCCACCTTCTTGTTCTCCAGGTTGGTATAAATATCTTAAGTTTACAGTAGGACATATAGGGTCGTCTTTTAATGTTTTAATTTCAATTGGAGAGGGTTTTTTCGTCTCCGAATTTATTGCAGAGATTACCGCTGGTAGCCTCTTAACCCATTCCCTATTTCGTTTATGAGGATTGTCCAACTCCTTAGCATACTGATAACCAAACAATCTTTCGGCTAGTGTCCTATTAAATCTTTCAACAATGGCTTGGTCTCTATGAATTTCTCTTCTACCGCGTCTTATATTTACATTATGTTTATCCATGAACTGTGTAACAGCACCCATAAATTCTCTCCCTCCCAGGGTCTACTTGTAATAATTTTGGATATGTTAGTTTTCTTTTATAAATATTTTCAAAAGCTTTAGCAACTTCCTTGCTGTCCTTTGAAGTCAGTGGTTCTGCCTCTTTATATCTACTAGCAATATCAACAACAGTCAATGCATATTTATATATTTTTCGACCAACAGTGTCATGTGGTAGGAATAATAAATCCGCTTGATGAACTTCATTCTTGTTAGAAACATCAAACTTTGGCCTCACTATTTTCTTTGGTGCAGGTAAATAAATCTGCCATACCGCTTGTTTCTTTAAGAAATTCAATGCTTCTTTATCACTTACTTTAAATGCTTTTGCTAATTTCTTAACAGCTGTTAAACCTTTCCAAAATCCTTTAGGACTGTAATAAATTTTCTCCATTTTTTTTATTTCTATTTAAGATACATTTCTATAACATAAAACACAAAAATGAATCAACAAATCACACTGGTCAAGTTTGAAGAAAAGTGTAAGGAACAAAATGAATATAATACAATTAAATGGGCAGATTTAAAACAGAATGAAATCTATACTATTACAGATTACAGATGTGTGGATACTGTTAATGGTGAATCTATGATTTTAACATTAAATGATGACACTGAAGCATGGACACCACTCTCTCTTAAATCTAAAATTGAACAAGCTAAATCTAAAAATAAGGAGTTGCCATACTATGTAAGACCATTAGGGTTGAAGCCAAGTAAAAACAATAAGAACAATAAGTATCATGCTTTTGATTTTGTCTGTTGACAAACTTTAAAACACCATTTTTTTTACCCGACCGCACTCAAATGAAAGTCAAAATTTAGTGCCCATTTATATTTTTTAACATGTCTGTTTTGATTTGCTCTCGTAGTATTTTTTTTTTTTTTTCTTCAGCAGAAATCTCAAACTTTATAGGTTTTCTAACATCTGTTTTCATTTGTTCATATTTATCCATCTCTCCCATGATCAATTTAAATTCTTCATCAGATACATTACCATCTTGTAATGCAGCGGAAACTTTATTTGCAATAGAATTAAGTTTTGCCATTGCAAGTATACATATTTCATCATGTTTTTCAGCCTTTTTCAGTAGTTTAGTATTAACAAATTTGCTTGTTAATGCAAATGCACCACATATACTACCCGCAATACCAAGGCCCAAGGAAACGGGCACTCCTACAACAGTTAATAATAGCCCGGCACTCGTCCCACCCATTACCAGACCAACAGTAGTTAATCCAGACTGAACACCATTTAATATGTTCAGAGCTCTTTTATATTTATTTCGTATTGTTTTCCTTGTCTCAACCTCATTTTCTAGCTTATGTTTTAAAGCACTTATTTCACTAAGCCTATAATGTTCGTTCTATTCTCCTCAACTGGTAGCGGTGGATACAGTTTATTACTCATTTTATTTTTTATAATTTTTAAAATTTAAATATCTAATTCAATTAATACATTTACAATTGAAATGGAAGCTCTACTATATGTTGTAAGTGAAACGAAATTTAATACACTTCCAGAGGTAAGTTCAATTGGAGTTTGAAATATTGTATATGCCGAACGCCGTCCTTTATGTTTTGTTAAAGTTGCATTAACATTTGGGGCGCCATTAATACTAATCCCAATTTTAACTTCATCGGTTGCAAATCCATCTCTTGTGACACTGCATAAACCCATTCGTAAAACTTTCCCACTACACAACTAGTATAACCACAGTTTTCATGTGCTGAACCAGAAACACCATTTCCAAATGCAAATTCATAAGAGCCATCACGTAATGGCCCAGATTCTTCTGCCCATACAGTTATTATAGGTTTACCTTGCTTAAGGTCATGTATTGTTTGTTTTAGGTTTGGGACATACATTTTATCTTTTACAAGAGTAGCAAACTCATTCATTTTCTTTTTAATCAACTCATCACCTGTATCACTATATGATTTAGTTGCGTGATAGTTTGTATCTCCATATATAGACATTTTACTTTATTTGTTTATCTATTTTCAAATACAATAAAAATTGGCAGTCAATAAAAATTGATTATTTAATAAAATTATTACTATTGTCTCTGACTTCAATTCCCAACTCGTCTATGATACACTTTGTAATTTTCTATATTCCGGATATTGAAATGATATTGTATCCGATTCCCCAAAACGAAACGTTGTTTTGCTGATGGGTTACAGTACAAATAATGTTTACTTATATTTCCATCTAATAGATTGTGAGATGAACTGACTTGATTCAGATATATATAAACAGATTTGGTAGCAAAATCAACTGGATTGACGCTTGTATAAGTACCACTATCCAACGTGTGATGGATATGTCAAAACCTAGTAATTTAAGTATATTTTCAGGAATATTAACCTCGTGTCCCGTTGTAACTGTAAAAGTACATTTTCCCATTAGATTTATTTATTTACACTAAGTGACAAAGCGGCATTACTTAATAAATTACTTAATCTATCAAATGAATATAATCCAGCGGGAATTGTCACTGCAGTTGGTTTTAGCTCTAACAGCAGACCACTCGTATGTTTCATCCTGCAAAATATTGTACCAACCAACCCAGTATGTAAGACTTTTCAAACCAATTTCTCGCTTAGAATCTGTATTATTAATATATTCTTGTAATGGAATTGGTTTTGTAATATCAGTTAAAGTTATATACATTTTTTTATATATATATATATATATATATTAAAAAAAAACAACAATGGCATTCAAATTTAATAAAGATGCAAACTACAATGTCAACCATATATACGCTTTGAAAACGGTTCCAATGTTTTACAATGTTGATGTTTATGTTACAAAAGATAAAAGTTTCAAAGCTACATATTCCAACGCATTAGCGGGGTATCCAAACCCCTCAACAACTGGTAATGTCTCAAACAACAACAAAGCATATAACAATTGGATGAATAATCAAATGGGGTGGTATCAGAATCAATTTAACTTTGCAATATGGTGTGCTACTTGTGGGCTGTGTTTCATATAACCAGCATTTAACAATTACAAATGATCCGTTTTTTGAGATCCTTATATGAATTTCATATTATGTATCAAACACTTCGAATCTTAGCTCAAATGAAAGTTCCTCTACCAAGATGATCACAGCTATTGTTGGTATGATAAATAATTTTGACCTTTCAGCTTACCATAGAATATGCACTGAATTTGGTATTAATCCAAATAAGGATTTCAGACAAAAAATAGTCCATGGGAATCATAATCTTGGCGGTTTTACAATGTTTATGAGACCTTCAGGGGGTTATAGATTGAGCCATGGAGGTAGGGTATCACCAGTTTTTTATGTACACGATTCTTTTACCCATCACGTCGATATTACTAATGCTTGGACTAGTTTTTGTTCTAGATAATTCAATTGGGTTCACTCCAAGCTGGAGTTGGGTTGAACGATTAAATGATAGTATTAGAGTTTATGTGTGGTCAATTCTTGGAGCTCAATCTCAAACAAGAACTTCCATTATTGGTACTGGGACTGCATTTGATGCGCAAAAACAATATTTATTTGCCAATGTTAATGATGCAATTAATAGAGCTGTAGACTTACCCACAATAATTTCAAACTATCAAAATGTACTAAAATATGCAAGGTCAAAAGTTGATTTTTTTGTATATGGAATTGGTTTGTATATGGCCCCAAGCAACATGGATTTGCAGATAGGAAGTATTCAAAATTACAATAATTTAATTGTAATTGCAAGTGGTGATCAAACTGTTGGGTTTAATGGTGATGTAAATAGTTTACCAGTTCCACGCCTGTACAAAACCACCAGAAAAAAGTATTGTTAAACCTTTGGATGTTAACCTTTGAGTGTTCCTCCTACAGTTTTTAAAACTAACACAGTCACAATACCTGAAAAAATAGAAGCAGTCAAACATGAAAATTATAAAACTGCACTAGTCACTGGTAGTATTGCAGTTGGGTTAGGACTGCTATTATTTTACTTTCGAGATAAAATATAATCCTTAGCAGCCATATAAAGAAGCCCAGCAACTGTAATAATCAAAACCCATAAATTATTGGCTAGCCATACAACAGCCTTTCCTGCTGCATTCAATATCCAAGATACTATTGATCCAATAATTCCGGGTAATGCATCCACTGCCTTCCCTGCTATCATACCCAGTAATGAACTCAGATGTTGTAATTGTTTCTTTATCCATTCTTTAGCTCCACCTTTTCCTGGTGGCTTGAGAGCGGCTGCACCACCACTTGCACCTCCAGTAATACTTAAAATTAAAGTAGAGATTATAAACCCTATAGCCGTCAAAACAGAAACAATAGTTACCCCCTGTTCTTTGAAGAGGGTTTTGAGTCTTTCTCTTAAATTAGTATCTTTGTGTAATATTCTATCAAGGGTCTCTTTTATTCTGGATACTTGAGTTCTTAAATTTTCTCTATCAACTGAAATCGCCTCAAGACGTGCTTCACGCTCAGATACAATAGCACAAGCAATTTCTTTTTCGACACGGTCTGCATCTGGACTGTCTGAATCAAATGTAGTTACAGCTGCCAGCTTTAACACTGCAGCATCTTTATTTTTATCCAATTCATTTAACTTGGCAAGGTTGTTGGTTAGTGAGCCTCTTGATTGTTGCAGTGCTTTGTTTAAGGCTTTAAGTTCTCTTAATGGTAACGTTTCAAAATCATGTGTAATTGTAGTTGATGTTTCTTTTGATAGTGTATCAATGAGTTCTTTTACATGTGTTTCTGTTCGTCAACTGCACTTGGTAATTCAGTCATTTCCATGTTTTCAACATTTGGTAATTCGTTTTCTATAGTTTGTATTTTATTAACAGCTTCTGGAGCCAAGTGGGCCTCTTGTAGATTCAATAACCGTTTTAATTCAGCTGTTCCTTTGCCCTTAAAAGTTCTTATTAATTTATTAGGGTCCCCATTTTTACTAATGCGGTGATCCTTCCAGAACAGTGTTTTGTTTTCTGTGTGTAGGTCTGGAATTAGTAACTGAAACTCCTGATCTGTTACGTTAAACTCCTTTTGGAATAGAGTTTTATTTTAAAAAGCTCTAAAGTTTTTACTCGTAGAGGACGATCATTCTCTGGAGTTAGTTTTTCCGTTTGTAATGTCATTGGAACATCGGGGGTGGGGGTATCAGTTGTGTTTTTCTTCATCACCATCAGGGTCATACGTTCTCATTATCATAATGCATAAAATCTCCTTCTCCACCTTCAGCCATTATTTATTATTTATTTTAAAGTATGTAATTTATAAATAAAATTAAAAAGAATAATGACAACATACGGAAGAAAACTTAATCCCTACAGACATTTAAGAGAGCCTCTCGGTGTAAAAGGAATTAGACAATCAGTTACAATCAACAAATAATCCATCTACAATTGATCAAAACCAACAGCTTTTAGTGAGATTCCCAAATTTAGGTCCAAATGATTTAATCGTACTGGAACAGTTCGTTTAGCTTTTACAATTGCATTAACCTCCACTGATGACAATCGGAGAGTGGTTCAAAATCTTGGTCGTGCAATCGTTAAGAAAACAACTATTAAAATATCTGGTAATGAAATTTTATCAATCGATGATTCAGATGTGTATTACATCTATCGTGACCTATGGAAAACACCTCCAGAAGCGAAATAATATGGTTTATCAAGGTATAGACACTAGTACAAGTTCAAATATAACAAAATTAAGAACTGGAGCAGCAGATGCTAGTTCTGGAAACGCTGAAGATAAAGCTATCGCAGATACATTTGGTAATCGATTTTATATACCATTAGATTTTGAACTTCTTGAAGCCAATATGCCTTATTATCAATCTGGTTTGGGTGATAGACTCGAATATGAACTTACATTTAATGATTATTCAAGGGTAATAATAGCCACAGGTGATTTAGCTGCTAATTATGAAATTAATAATATCAGTTTAGAATTTGATATGGTCACAGAGCCTAATTTAGCAACAATGGTAAAAAATCAATATATGGGACAAATGTCAATTTTGTATGATAGAATTCTTCGTCACCGAAAGATAACTAAAAATAAAAGTGATTCTATATGGAATATAAATTTGAAATACGCCTGCTAGTCCATGAAGGAATTTTAATGGTATTTGAAGAACAATCAACACCTTTTTCAAGAAAAAGTGAAAAATTCTATAATCCGAAAATAAATAATGTTGAAGTAACAATTGAGTGTGTGCCTAATCAACTATACAGTCAAGGGATGAAAGCATATAATATGTGGGATGAAATACGCAAACACTTTGCCGGTGGAGATATTAATGATCCGATAGTGAACGCTGTCAGTAAAGAATTTAATGTGTCCAGTGTGACAATTGGCAAATATCTTACAAAACAATATGCACTCTGGCTTGACTTAAGAACAACAGATGATAATAGTTTACATGGGAATGGACGGAGACTAGAAAATGCGAGTGAAGGTATTACAATTCAGATTACTAAAGAAGCTGAAGCTGCAAGTGCAATAAATATATATTTATTTATAATTCAAGATGCCCAACTAAATATAGAAAATGGAAGATTTGTATCGTGTTATATTGATTTACCAAAGTATGCACATAGTGCAATTGTTTGTGGTCAAACAGGATGTGGAAAAACAGAATTTGTTTTAGACTTATTAGAGCTTTCACAACAACAAGGAGGTTATAAAGGGTTTTTTCGTAATATAATATACTTTGTCCAACTATAGCATGAAACAAGGCTTATAAAAACAGAAGTTGGATAAAGGATGTGCGGTGCCCAATCGATAAAAAAATAACGATTGTTAATCCAGTTGGCAGTAATGGCGAAGAAAAACTACAAGATCTGTTAAGATTATTTTTTAATAAATATGCTGGAAGCCCAACATTATATATCATTGATGACTGTTCAGCTACAAAGCAATTAACAAAGAAAAAAGATATGTTGTCACAGCTCGCATTCTCTGGAATACATGCAGAGCAAAGCGTTTGGGTTATATCACAAAATGGCTGTGTATGTTTTATACGAAAGACAGAGATAGTTTTGAGGACTGTTTGAGAGAAAATGATGTTATTTCGACACTAGAGGAAAGAAACAAAATAAGAAAAGAGTTATCGAAAACAAAACATTCTAAGTTGCTTATTAGAACTGATCAACCTACTGGTTATAAGTTGCTTAAGTAATGCTTAGTATTACTTAGTATTACTTAATATTTCTTATTTTGCTTATTTTACTGGGTTTTAACTTGATTTAAACTTGATTTAACCTGATTTAGCTGAGCAATTCATAGATAACAATGTTAAGAATTGTTCAGCAAATATGTATTGCTTAACAATGTTGAGTTGTTCTAAGCAAATTTAACTTAAACAATTGTATGAATATATGAAATGTTTGAGATATTGATATTCATACAATTATTGATTATTATATTTGGATCGGGTTGGGTTTATTTTAAATTAAAATATATATTATGCAAAATAAAAATGAATTGTGAGGAACTTATAGAACAACTAAGTGATGATAAAGTATCCAATGATAGTGTTGTAGGTGATAGTAAATAATGATCACTTAAAACAACGGTTATCTTCGATTATTTCAGGTGGGAAATCTGTTCAATATTTGGGTAAAGATATAACTATTTCACAACTAGAAGAGTTGTCAAATGAACAAATATTAAAATTGTATAACAGATATGAAAGTAGATTGGGTGCTTCAATGACGAAAACTCTTGGCAATACTATTTTGAATATGTATGCTCTAGCTGTAGGTAATATCTTGCCTATACCAGCAGGAAATCATGATAAACTCGTAGCTGATTTAGAAGGAGATCCATTCGTTGACCATGCATTGACTAGTACTTGTTGTGAGTTGTATTTTAGGTTTGGAGCATTTCTGGCACCTATTACTGCAGCAATAACAACATTTAAATATTGTCAATTTAAAAATATAAATGATATAAATAAAAGTAATGGAAACGGAGAACACACAACAGATTCCTGATGAAGAAATTCCAGAACGAAAAGAGGAGATTAAACAAGTAACAGCAAAGAATCCAAAGAGGGTTGAAGCTGGTAAAAAGGGTGCTGCTGCTAGAAAAGCCAAACAAGAAAGTCTATTACATATGGTACATAAGAAAAAAGTAAGATATACAACCTGAAGAACCAGTTATAGTGAAAGTCTATAAAACCTCGAATATAATATATTTTATAGTGGCAATGAGTTTAGTTGGTGGGTTTGTGTTTGGCTATAAATTGTTAAATCGAAATAAAATTGAAACAAAAGAACCTGAAATGCCTAGTGTAAAACACAATCCTCATCTTATGGAGTAAACAATTAATTGAATTAAATTAAATTTATTATTAAGTAAAATAAAAAAAGATGACGGCAATTAATACAGATGGAAAGATAATAGGAAATCTTGCATATCATGCTGCTGTAATAACGGCGCTTGAAATCGGATATCGCAGATAATGAATAAAATTATAAGACAGGCGGTGCCAAAACTGCAACTTGATGGTTATAATATGGCTATGTTAATGTTGGATACTGGACTTGCTATTGCTACGAGAGATATGCTTGTTAAACAAGGTATAATTCCTGATAATATTTTTAAGTAATAAAATTATTATATAAACAAAATGTCTGGAATAGCTATGATGGTTGGCGGTGCTTTGGTTAAACGCATTGGCGTTTACAGGGAGTAATTTCTTATTCAGTTCATTGGGGAATAATTCTGCGATTGAAGAACGCAAAAGGCATGATAATGCCGTAGAGCAATTACAAAAGGCACAGGGCAACAGTGGGCAGAAAAAAGAACAGCGATATTGATAACTGGAATTAATAGTGAAATTAGAAAGCAGAACCACGCTGCTAAGACTTTTGAGGATGTAGATGAAGCTATTAGGGAGTATAATGCTGTTACAGCACCGGTGACAGGTGCGCAACAATTACAGTCATTTGGGGAGGAACCGGTACTGAGTGATTATTATACACCCTCACAGAGTCAAAAGGATAGAGAAATTGTGTTTATTGTTGGTGGGATAGCGTTAGTCGGTGTAATTTCATACAAAATGCTTTGAGTGTAATTTAAAAAAAAATAGGTCACTGGGTATGTGCCTCCAAATTGGTCCCTATACTACTTATGATTTTTTCTTGTTTTGTATTTTCTACTCTGTTTTTATTGTTTTTCAACTGTAATCACTCCAAAAGAGAATTGGATTGGAAGAAAGCTTACATAGACCATCTCCGCGGACATATTCGCTCGTGTGGACATATTCGTGTACATATAAATATCTGCTATCTGGCTACTCTATGTCTGACAATAGGTACCTTATGACATTTAGATACAGTGTACGTCCCGATAATGCAGCCCAGCCACATAGTTTCGCTACCATCGGGTAGTGGGATTCTTTTGCGAATGAATATCTAACAGTGTAGCCCCTGATGGAGAGGGGCTAAAACAATACTACATGACCCTATTCCCATGAACAATGAACAGGTACCCCATTTTCCGTAGGTATGATGCTTATGAAAGGTCGACCTTTAGCTGATAAAAAGCACGACGTCGTGCTTTTTATCATATGACTAGCCAGTAGTCAGTAATTGTGATATAGCGGTTTCGTGGTTCATTGTACATATTTGGCTTAAAATTATAGTTTTCGTACAAAACACCTATATAGTCTTGTACAGCAAGCATTGTTTTGATAAATTCCTAATCTCAAGGGCTGAGAAGTTTACAATTGAGATTATATTGTAAGATTTTCATATAAAAGTACAAAAATACCAAACTATATAGTAGTTTTGTACTTTTGTATATTTAAACTTCTCAGCTCATGGTCTGAGAACGATACAATATAGATTATATCGCTGGCGCCTCATAATCTATATATATATGGACTAGTCTGAAAACCATTTTGCGACGATTGGATTGGTTGCAAAATTAACATATCAAAATGGATTCCAGTTACCATGGTTACTTAGGGGTGAAGCTTAATACATATCTAGACAACACGTTGATGTGGATACAAGGATAGCACCAATATTACTCCATAGACAATGCTTTTCTGTTTGTTCCTCGTTCCAGATGCCGACGTACTGGGTATTCCTTGCCCTCAGTTCGCTGGGTTACATCATATCTGCCATAATCACGGGCATTGCTGGCGTCTGCTCCGGAGACGATTGCGTCTACGAGAGCAACATGTCCCAGAACAACAGAATGGCCATTGCCATCCTCCTCACCCTGCTCGTACTTCTGATGACGAACACAGCCGGCATTGTGACTTTATGTCTATCCGAGAAGTATTTCGGATTAACATTGTTTAAACGAGGGCAGCGACGTATTGCGAACTCTTCATTGCCACGCCCGCCGACGCGGGAGGCGGTGGTTATATCGCGGTCCACCACACCGCACCCGAACGCTCACCCGCAGATTATACACAACCTGCAGATGCAGAACCAGCAGCTACAACAACAGCTGCTGTTTAACCAACAGCAGCAGTTAAGCTTGCTGCACGGTCCACCGCAGATGTCTGTGCATTTCGCCGGCGTATCTGATGACCCGGACACCCCGCCGGAACCGGAACCGAACCGGCACCGGAAACAACGGCGTCATAGGTTCCACCCGACGGCGCCGCCCGAGCCGCCCACGACGACCGACGGTTACACGTTACCCCCAATCCACGGGGCGCGGCCGCAACCACTCATGCCCCCGCCCTACCAGCAACCACATCTCGAGCCTCCGCCTTACACACCGTGAATCAATCAGCAATCCTATTAAACCCCTTCCACCAAATAACTGCATACCGTCATATGTACTATGCTCATTTTGAGAATTCACAAACAAGGGCATCGTTATTACTAAGGTAATCCCCTCGTTGGCAGCCAGCCCTGATATTAAAAACAACTTTAAACGCATCTGCCTTGCAAAGCCTTACAAACAAGGTGAACATAACTCCGCAGTGACCTTGACCTTGCGCGGTCGGACGTGGGTCTTATGCAAAACAAATCAACATCCCTAGACACATATATTAACAAATATTATCGAAATCGGTGGAGCGGTTCATAAATTATTGAAACACGTAAGGTGTATCTATGTTATGATTATAGCAAACTGTATAATGTATACATTATTAGGCCATACAAAGTTCTTTCCCTGTTAAGCGTCGGCGCGTGCGGGTAGGTTTTTAGAGTGGTTCTGTGAAAAAACAAACACACTCTGTATGCTATTTGACACTCTTTACTGGCGATAATATGAACACTGATTGGGGACATGTGCACGTTTTATATCCATTCATGAATGTACACTTAATAAGTTTAATTAGAGTACATATTTTGTATGTTCTTCTTATTTATTTTGTTTGATAAGTTTGATGGCGGAAATTTAAATTTATGCTAAAAACTTTCTCAACCTTTTGCAAGGGTTGATGAAGTTTTTAACATAAATTTACATTCATTTTGTTCAAGACCTTGTTCGTTTTTAACGGATACGTAGGTAGGTTTTAGCCACCTGGGTGGACGCTTAACAGAGACAAATAATGGCATGGCCTTACTAGTATAAAACACACTTTTAAGCCATATGGCCCATACAGAAATACAAGAACACATATAGAATACGTACATACGTACATGTAACAACGATAGCAGGCAGCATAGACCATCGAATATTCCTAAATATGGGCACACGGCTGACAAAATGGACATTACACGTCGTGTTATATGCGACCATCATAATCACAGATCTGCCTGCGCATCCGCGGAGTCTATTCAGAGCATACGGTATTCTTCATTCATTCATTGAACTAGCTTTAATGCCTTAGCCCGATTTTGTGGTTGTGTAATTTTGTATTTGTTATAATGTATAGGAGTGCGTTTTCCTGGTGTTACTACGTATGGTTAACTTAATACATTATATCATATGTTCTCTTTAGCATTTTTTCGTTCTTTGTCAAAAGCCACAAGAGATGAAACTAACTGATTTAAAACAAAAACAGAACCGCCTTCATTATTGTTTATGGCCTATGAAGGAATGGGAAATATCTCTGGCCGAGCTCTTTAAAATCAGCAAATTCCGAAGCTGAAAATGCACTTGTTCGAAATGCCAGGCCACGTCACTTGCAGAACTACAGACCAAACGCTACATATTTTCAATCAAAGTGTGGAAACGAGGCGCACATATTCGGAAATAACATGAATCATTGATGTAAGATCAAGTGACAAAATCAAAATTCATGCAGAAATTACCGTATGCGAGCTCGGTAAAGACCGTTCTCCCGCTGCATTTTCAAAATGTTCACGTTTTTTGTCGTTCCTGCTTATATTAGCGAGTGATGGACCCTGACTTGAGTAACCGAGGGTTACAAAAACATTTATACACAGGATTACCACGTTTAGTTCGTGATTTTTGCTAGTTTTAAAGGGGAAAACAGTAAAAATTGAAGCACTTACCTTTCAAGTTTTTTACCGTCCGCCATCTTGTGGGTGTCTTATCATACCGGCCCGTACAGCTTACTGTACAGTGGTATCTACTGCAGTCAATCGAATACATTTTCATGATTACTGTTTAACACCAGTAGCCGATTTCATCAAAAATTGCAAAGTATACTTATATAGCAAAGTATACTTTGAGGGAGTAATCATTTATTTTCCCCAAAATATATTATTTCATGTAGAACTAACCCCTGCATATATTTGATGATTAAAAGTATGCAGACTTATTATACTGAATGTATTACATTATCACAGCCAAGATGGCTGCGATAATGTAATAAATTCAGTATAATAAAAATGAAAATTTCTCTCTCAAAGTATACTTTGCTAGATAAGTATACTTGGCCGTGTTGGTGAAATAGGCTACTGATTTCAACCTCTACGCCGCATGTTGATGTCCTATAACATGATTAAGTGATGTGAATTAAATATTGTTATTGCATAATCATCTGTCGGTATTATTATATACATCTCCTTTTCGCCCATATAAGCCAGTATTGTTGGACTGTACGGTTTCTTTTGTCACTGAGTATATATGTTATACATATATCACATTTAGGAAGCAATTATATTTGAATCATATAATGATCAGGGGTCCCATGGGTCGATTCGTAAGTGCATGTAGTAAAAAACGGTAGTGCGGCTCATAGGCCTACGTAAACAATATGCATGATCACGTGGTTACAACAACAACAACAACAACAACAATGGCTGAACGTGTTGAAAGTGCACGGTAGAGTCTTGAGGCAATATCCTACAGCGGCATGAATATTAATGAGTCATGAATATTCATGATTATTCATGACATGCTACAACAACAACAACAACAACGTTAACAACCGCTTCTTTTTGTACCCAGCCGTGCGTGATATCCACAGCTGTATGATATTGCCTGCATATCATGCATATGGTGGCAATCCTCTACAGCGAGACACCGTATATGACTTACACAACCCACAGCTGTAGGACATTGCCTATATATGGTGGCAATCCTCTACAGCGTTTGGGCAATCCTGTACAGCGAGGCACTTTATATGGCTTACACAACACAGCTGTAGGATATTGCCTGCATATGGTGGCAATCCTCTACAGCGGGACACCTTATATGACATACACAACCCACAGCTGTAGGATATTGCCTGCATATGGTGGCCATCCTCTACAGTGGGGCACTTTATATGAATTACACAACCCACCGCTGTAGGATATTGCCATACAATTAGGTGGCAATCGTACACCGTATATGGCTTACACAACCCACAGCTGTAGGATATTGGCAATATATGGTGGCAATCCTCTACAGCTGTACACCATATATGGCTTACACAACACACAGCTGTAGGATATTGGCAACATATGGTGGCAATCCTCTACAGCGGTACACCGTATGTGGCTTACAAATCCCACAGCTGTAGGATATTTAATAGATATGGTGGCAATCCTCAACAGCGGGACACCTTATATGACTGACACAACACACAGCTGTAGGATGTTGCCTACATATGGTGACAATCCTCTACAGCTGTACACCGTATATGGCTTACACAACCCACAGCTGTAGGATATTGGCAACATATGGTTGCAATCCTCTACAGCTGTACACCATATATGGCTTACACAACACACAGCTCTAGGATATTGGCAACATATGGTGGCAATTCTCTACAGCGGTACACCGTATATGGCTTACACATCCCACCGCTGTAGGATATTGCCTCGATATGGTGACAATCCTCTACAGCGGGACACCTTATGACTTACACAACACACAGCTGTATAATATTGCCTTCATATGATGGCAATCCTTTACAGCTGTACACCGTATATGGCTTAGACAACACACAGCTGTAGAATATTGGCAACATATGGTGGCAATCCTCAACAGCGGGGCACTTCATATGACTTCACAAAGCCCACAGTTTGGGTATTGCCCTACATAGTTGACAATCCTTCAGCGGTACACCGTATCTAACAAACAGCTTGTAGGATATTGCCTGCAGGTGGCAATCCTCTACAGCGGTAACTTTCCGATATGACTTACACAACCCACAGCTGTATATTTGCCTCTAGTGGCAATCCCTACAGCGGGGAACTCACGACTTGCACAACCCACAGCTGTGGGATATTTCCTGCATATAGTGGCAATCCTATACAGTGGTGCACTTTATATGACTTACAAAGCTGTAGGATATTGCCTGCATATGGTGGCAATCTTCTACTCTACAGCGGTACACCGTATATGGCTTACACAACCCACAGCTGTAGGATATTGCATATGGTGGCAATCCTCTACAGCGGGGAACTTCATACGACTTGCACAACCTATCTATCTATGTAGGATATTGCCTGCATATGGTGGCAATCCTCTACAGCTGTACACCGTATATGGCTTACACAACCCACAGCTGTAGGATATTGCCTGCATATGGTGGCAATCTTCTACTCTACAGCGGTACACCGTATATGGCTTACACAACCCACAGCTGTAGGATATTGCCTGCATATGGTGGCAATCCTCTACTCTACAGCGGTACACCGTATATGGTTTACACAACCCACAGCTGTAGGATATTGGCAACATACGGTGGCAATCATCTACAGCGGTACACCATATATGGCTTACACATCCCACCGCTGTATGATATTGCCTACATATGGTGGCAATGCTCTACAGCGGGACACCTTTTATGACTTACACACACAGCTGTAGGATATTGTCTGCATATGGTGGCAATACTCTACAGCGAGACACCTTATATGACTTACACAACACACATCTGTAGGATATTGTCTGCATATGGTGGCAATCCTCTGCAGCTGTACACCATATATGGCTTACACAACCCACAGCTGTAGGATATTGCTTGTATTACTCCACAGCTTCATGATCATGGTCAACCAACACTTTCAAGGACATGAACAAATAACACAAATAGTTTACAATTGATATTTTTACTCAATATTATGCTGCAAGCAAGTTAATTTAATATTATAATATAACTGAACAGGACAGATTTTAATATCTTTAATCAACATCATATAGGACATCCATATTTAAACGCATATGACAAATATGACTGCTGTTCTTTTGACTTTAAATGTAGTTCTCAGTCTGGGAAGACAGAACAAGGGGAGACACAGAGAAAGGGGAGACAGAGAGATAGGAGATGGCGAGGTGGAGACATGAGTGGAGACGGAGAGCAAGAGAGATGGGGGGGGGGGGTGGGGGGGGGGGGGGCAGAGAGAGGCGGAGACAGAGGGAGGAGAGAGTTTGTTTATTTATTGGTGTTTAACGGCCTATCAACAGCCTGACCTAAAATAGGATTACGAATAATTGCAATTCAAGTCAATGCGACTTAGTACTGCAGAGACAGAAGGTATTTAAAAACTTTTACGCAGATTTCGGCCGGACGGACGCACGGACGGACGTCATTGTGATCACTACGTCTCGCTTTCCGCAAGCGGGCTCGACAAAAAACTATATATTCAGCCCTGAAATCAGAATAATCCTGATCTGGTGCCAGGTCCTTGCCATACCAGAATCGCTTGGCCCCCTCCCAAAAGCAGTAGGATCATTAATAATCTTACTACTTTTATAATGGGCAACAACCCAATTCAACCCCCAGGTAACAAACGAGTCAAAGATAATAACGTACCTGAGGGCCAAATCGGGATTCCTATAAGGAGGAACCCTATCGTTAATTTACGCCGTTGCGTTCTCCCGACCACCACTCACAGGAGACGGAGAGACGGAGAGTGGGGAGATGGAGACAGAGAGAAGGGGCGGCGGACAGAGAGTGTGTTTGTTTGTTTATTATTGTGTTTAACGGCTATCAACAGCTATGGTCATGTAAGGCCGGGCAAACGGGTTCGATCCCATTTTAACCTGCTGCATTGGGGGGGGGGGGGGGATCCCAAAATCAGAATGTAATATTTACATCGAGAACAAATATATTCAGCCTTGAAATTAGAATAACCTGACCTGGTGCCAGGTCCATACCACACCAAGTCACTTGGCCCCTTCCCCTAAAATAGGATTACGAATATTGTAATACTGACATAAGGGGTATAACCAGATTCAACTGTCACATACAAAATGCCAAAGACGTATGTGAGGGCCAAACCAGGTCTCCAGTCGGGATTCCGGCAAAGATGAACCCTGATTGTTAAATTACCAATCGCGTGCTCCCACCTGCCACCCACCGGTGACAGAGAGAGAAATAGTGGAGACGGAGAAGAGAAATGTAGAGAGATGGAGACAAAGGGAGGAGAGACAGAGCCACATTAGCAAATTAACATATATTGTGA
>CM055265.1:7401477-7440867 GCA_029237695.1 Conchocele bisecta | reverse complement strand
ATGATTACAAATCAAGTTCAATTAACAATGTAACAATAGTGGAAGAACTTGCTGGGTCAGCGATTTTCGTAACAAAGTTAATAACACTACCTTCTGAAAGTCTAATTGGATCGTCACCGGCGAACAAAGCTACCGATGAAATATCACCAGCGAGTTTATTGACTCCAACCCCCGTTCTTCCCCATCCACTACAAGATTTATCACAACCGCACCCACAGATTTACCATTAGCATCAACTGAGCAGACAGCAATTCGGAGAAGTGTACCTGTAACTGGCATGGCGTATATTTATTGCTCGCTTTGGCATCGAATGAATATTCATAGAGCCCCTGATTCAAGGGGCCCCACTTCTCAGCCCAAACTGTGATGACACGTTTTTGCGTTTTCAATGTTTTCAACAATCCGGCAAGCCCCCCGATAGAGGTATGGGCCTCAGCACGAATCATTTCAGAGGTCTCCTCAAGTGCTTTGTTCGCGGCTCTACGAACACGTTTCAGTTTTTCGGAAACTTCGGTTATTTTTCCATCTAGTTCAGTAAGTGCTACAGAGTCCTCTGAGCGCAACACCCTATAAGCCTCCGTAAGGGCCGCCTGGTGGTCTTCTCGGGCTTTCTCAATACCCGTTCGGACTCCCTCAACCCCCAACCGGGTCTCTTTTTGAAATTCTGTTATTTTTTCGTTTAGTTCAGTAAGTGCTGCTTCTCTGTTGAGAGAGTCCTCTGAGCGCAACACACTATAAGCCTCCGTAAGGGTCGCCTGGTCTTTCTCACTACCCGTTCGGACTCACTCAATTCCCACCCGGGCCTCTTCCCGAAATTCGGTTATTTTCCCACCTAGATCGTTTAGTTCTGTATGTGTTTCTTCACGAACTTGTGCAGTCACAGCCAGGGTATATACTCTAAGTTGTGAAAGTAGACTCTTGTGAATCTCGTCCGTGGCCGCCGATATAGTTTTATTGATGAGGGCCTTGGGTTTTCCGGTAATTAAAAAGTCGCTCTCTGTCCTGATGAATCCCCCTTCTTCCGGTTCCAAATTCTTTGAATCTGTCTCCCAATCGGAAGAACTACCTGGTCCGTATATACTGATTTTCAATAATATATATATATATATATATAAATTACGAACATGCGTTTAATTCTAATTAATTTTAAAAAATTATAAAATTAATTAATTTGAAATTTCTAGGACTACCGAAATCGGGTAATAGTTCTTTAACTCTCTCGCTTGATCATCAATAATAGAGACCGTAAATTCGTGGATATGTCCCGATTCTAAAACTTTCATCTCGGGGCATGGGAAGTCTAAGGTCACAGTCTCCCCAAAGAAACAATCACTGGCTTGCACGGTTTTCAGTAATGTGCTGGGAGATCCGTTTACCGTGTTGTACGATGTGTTCACCCGATCCAGGTGCACCCTGAGAGTTTTCGTGAAGGCGAAGTCCACCGGGTTATCACCGACAATCCTTTATTTGCGGCGTATGTCTCTCTAAAACCCAGTCGAATACCCAACGCCGGGGAGATCCTTACCCGGCTGTCTGGGCCGATGGTCATTATTGCGAGCCCGGTAGCCTTCGATACTGTGAGGTTGGCTTTACCGTCAAGGTCAGAGGTGCAAAAATCTTTGACCTGTCTAAAACTCCACAGTCCCGGAGGCAGCTTTACACCTACTGAGCGTCCATCCTTCACATACCCAAACCCTTCACTCTTCCCCACATTCTCCCACCCAACCGTGAAGGTGATTGATATAAGGCCTACCCTGCGTTTTCCGCAGCAGTTGTCGATTGACTTCTGAAGTTCACAACTCTCTTTTTGAACATTAGTGATAGTATCAAACATAATAACAATATCTTTCAATGGATACAAAGGCATTTAGCTTTAATTCTAATGCGAAGTACGCGGTCGGAGGTAAATACACGCCAAAAGCCGTTGTTAACCCCCTTGTACACCCAACTGTAACAGTTAGATCGGACATAGAGGTTGTGAACGGGTGGAAAGCAACACCGATGCAGTTTTGGCAGAATCAGCTAAATTTCGCTGTATGGTGCGCAACAACCGGATGTGGAGTTTCACATCAAGACCATCTGATATCCAAGAATGTCATGCTCCGAAGTGTCTACAACTTTCATGTGTATTACACCATTAGAAGACTTTTAAAGGAACTAGGTACTCCATTACCTCAAGATGGCGGGTGGAATCCCATTCCCAACACATACGACTATAGGGCGTTCGAAAGACTGTGTAACGAATTTAACGTTTGAAAAGATTCGGATTGGAGACAGAAAACATTTCCTAACAGCACTGAACTCGGGGAAGTTCTCATTCGGGGCCAGTCCGGGAATTGGGCGCAGACTGATTTTAGACACGATCATTCCGGCGACCACATTGTCAGTCGGAACGCCGGGAATTTTGACCCTGCGACGATGACCTTCGGGCCGGATTACATACAGCAGGCTGCTGCGGTCCAGGACGCTTGGAGCACATTTATGTTATATAAAGGTCTGGGGTTTACGCATGGTGAGGTTACCCGCCTCAACGACTCCATTCGCACATACGTCTGGGCCGTCCTCGGCGCACAAGCGCAAGCGCGCAGTTCTATAATAGGAGACGGGAAGGCGTTTGACGCACAAACACAGTTCTTGGCAAATGTCGAGGACTCCATCTCATCTCCGGTGGACCTCCCGGGGATGCAGGCGGTATCAAGACGTTTTACAGAATGCCAGCACCCCAGTAGACTATGTATTTGGAATAGGTCTTTATATGGCGCCGAGCAATATTATACTACGAGACGACCGGGTTGACGGTTACAATAATCAGATCGTGATCGCCACCGCCAAACAAAAGATCGGACATAACGGTAACGTGAACACGGATATCATCAAGCACACCCCCAAGACTGTCGGGTTCATCCAATCTCGATTGGGTGTTGAGGCTGTAAGTGGAACCGATTTCATAAACCGCAACCACCAACCCCATTACCCCCAATTCTTCCATTCGCGATTGGAGAAATTGGAACAGGAGCGGGAACTACAACCCACGAGGAGGATAAATTAGGGCTCGTCGTCGCCCTCGTGGTGATCGGACTACTCGCGCTTTGGTATTAGGAACTCTCGGGCGGAGAATAGTAGGAGACCGGCGATCGCCACGATTAAAGCCCAAGTGTTTTTGGCGAGCCATCCGGCCGTTTTTTATAATATAGATAACAAGTAAGAGACGACACCCCCGATCAGCACAGGCAGAGCGGCAGCCGCCTTTCCGGCTAATTTAGCCAGGAGACTGGCGAGGGCTTTTAGATGCTTTTTTACCCACTCCTTTGCTCCGCCGGATGGTGCGGGTTCTGGCGCGGGTGCAGCCGCCGCACCACCAGTGAAAACTAGCACTATGGTCGATATGGTCATGCCGATAGCCGCGAGGATGCTTGCTATCGTGACGCCCTGCTCTCTGAACAGAGTGCGAAGACGCTCACTGAGTGTCGTCTCCTCGTGCAGAACCCTCGAGATTGTTTCGCGGATCCGACTTATTTGGGTGCGGAGAGCCTCACGGCCAGCCAATGCAGCCTCCGAGCGAGCTGCTCTTTCATCCCGCAACGACTGCAGGCGTTCGGTGATTCGCTCGGTAGATTCTCTATCGCCACGGGCTTCCTCCAGTTTCCAGAGGAGTATTCCATCTATCTCGCTTTCGCTGAGCTCCATTGTGCGAATAGCGTCGTTGGCTACACGAGGGACCTCGTTGAGCTCTACAGTTTCTATCGCGGCGGCCGTCTTCGCCATCGTTTCGTCGGTAGACTGTAGGGCCTCTACAGTTTCTTCGCGGGCCGGCCGTTGGTCGCGTCGGTGGAGTGTTTCCATTACAGCGGGGCCTATTAACCCCTCTGCCAATCTACGAATCCGAGTTCATCCCTTACGATTTCGCCACCACCCCGGGTTCCGGCAATGGTGTTCAGCGATAGGGGTTTTCCGGTCCTCATGTTGACGAGCTCGATATTTGATGCTTTTAGTCGCAACTTACCACGCCGATCCAATTCGAACTTGGAGTAGTCGCGGCCGACAGCCGGGACCATACCTTCTTCTGCCAAACTGTTGTAGTAGTCGTCTACAGCTGAATCGAGTAATTCTCGACTTAGACTAATGGTGTTGGTAGTGCCACCTATTTCCTCCAATCGCGATTGGATTGGAATTGGAGTCTCCATGAAGTGCGTTTCGTTATCATCATCCATGTCATCATCATCGAAGTCATCATTTCGAACATCGTCTCTGCCGAATTCGTCCATGTCAAAATCATCCATCTTTAACGATGTATTAAAGAAAAAAACATACGGGTTTAATAGAGTATTTAGTTTCACTGAAAATGTCTTTGAGTCAATACGGTCACAATCTCAATCCATACCGCAGACTGCGGGAGCTTGGGGCGAAAGGCGTGAGACAGAGTGTCGTTATTACGAACAACCCATCGACTATCGACCATAACCAGCAGCTGTTAGTCCGCTTCCCCAACCTCGGAGCTAGCGACGTCATTGTGACGGGGACTGTTCGCCTCGCTTTCACTATTTCGCTGACGTCGACGGACGCGGACCGAACCGTCGTTTAGAACCTGGGTCGCGCCATCGTCCAGAAGACCATGATAAAGATTTCTGGTAATGAGGTGATGTCGATCGATGACAGCGACGTCTACCATTGTTATCAGGACCTGTGGAAGACGGTGCAAGAGCGCGAAAACGCGGTGTATCAGGGTATTGACACCAGCAAAAATAAGAACGTAACCAAACTTAGAATCGGGGCTGGTAACAAGGCAGATAACAACTCGAGCGAGAACGCGGTCGCGGGCGCTTACGGCAACCGCTTCTACATCCCGCTCGACTTTGGGTTGCTGGAGAGTCACTTGCCCTACTATCAGAGTGCTTTGGCTGACCGCCTCGAATACGAACTAACGTTCAACGACTACGGCCGAGTTCTCAGAGCCACCGACATAGCATCGACGTATACGATCGACAATGTTTCGTTGGAGTACGACATGGTCACGATGCCCGAACTCGCGCGATTAATCAGATCCTAGTATGCCGGGCGCGTTGCCATACTTTACGACCGAGTTCTTCGTCACCGCAAGATGACGAAATACAAAAGCGACACATTGTGGAATATTAATGTCAACGTACCCGCCCGCTCGATGAAAGGTATACTGATGTTGTTCGAGGATGCTCGGTTCGCGCTCGGGGCTCGAAAAACCGACAAATTCTATAACCCCAAAATCACGAAGGTAGAGGTGACGATCGAGGGAGTCCCCAATCAACTCTACAGGGCGGGTCTTCGCGCACAACAGCAGTGGGACGAAGTCAGAAAGCAGTTTTCTGCCGGCTCTAAACGCTCCCCGGAGGTTGCTGTGGTTGCCAAAGACCTGCAGCTCTCGGCCGTCTCTCTCGCGGAGTTCCTGACTACCAAATACGCGTTATGGCTAGACATGCGAGTCAGTGACGACCACCAAATGCACGGTAGCGGACGCCAAGTTGAGAATGCTAGCGAAGGTGTGACGATCCAGACAACCAAAGAGGTGGATGGAGCTGGACCATTGAACGTGTACTTATATATAATCACAGACGCACAACTCAACATCGAAGATGGTCGATACGTCTCAGCACTCTACTAAATATAAATCTAAAGATTTAAAACCTTCAAACAAAGTTTGTGATGCCCACTCTGCCATAATATGTGGGCAGACAGGATGCGGAAAAACGGTTTTCATCCTGGAATTGCTCGAGGGCTCCTACCGCGATGTCTTTCGACACATTGTGATCCTGTGTCCCACTGTGCGACACAACGAGACTTATCAGCGGCGCCCGTGGATATGGACCGACCCTGTGGTATACGTCATTGACCCCGGCGACAGGCTATAGCCCGGCGAGAGCCCACCCTATACGTGATTGACGACTGCTCGGCCAAGGCGGCGATGACCAAAAAGAAGGACATGCTCTCCGAGCTCGCATTTTCTGGCCGCCATGCGGGGCAAAGCGTATGGATCTCCACTCAAAAGTACAACGCCGTCCTCAAGGATCTGCGCGAGCAAACGAAATGGGTCGCCCTCTTTCACTGCAAATACCGAGACTCATTCGATGACTGTCTTCGAGAGAACGACGTTATCCCACGCACGAGGAGCGCCTGGTGGTTCGACAGATGCTTTCGGAAACTAAGTACGCCAAGCTTCTGTTAAAGACTGATCAACCCAGAAATTATGAAGTTATCAATTAATTACTGAATATTTACTAATATCTACTAATATTTACTAATACATGTATCTACTAATATCTACTAATATCTACTAAATATTACTGAATTATTACTGAATTATTACTGTATTACTGAATTATTTACTAAATAATCTACTAAATATTACTGAATTATTCGCAACTTCAATTCTTCCAATCGCGATTGAATTGATGTTGTTACTCATAATTAATTTTATAATTTTCTTAAAATTAATTACAAACAGTTTGATGTTAGACTTATGAGACTAGTCAGAATAGTACTAATTATTAAAAATAAAATAATAAACTGCGACGAACTTCTCCATCAGCTAATGGAAGAAACAGTCGCTCCGACTTCCGGCACAACTACCGACACGGTATCTTTCCTGAAAGAGCAATCGGGGATTGCAACGACTGCCGACACGGGTCTGAAAGATGGCCCGGCTGCCGATACGGTATCTTTCCTGAAAGAAAATGAAAACACGACGCGACGCGAGCGGCTAGCTTCGCTGGTTCCTGGGGGGCAATCGGAGCAGTATTTCGGTAGGCGTCTCTCAGTTTGTCAGGTGGATAAAATGTGAGATGTCGAGGTTGATAAATTGTATGCACGATACGAATCTAAATTGGGGGCAGAGATGACGAAAACTCTTGGATCGGCGGCTATTCATCTGTACGCTACCGCTGTTAGTACACTTCTCCCTATATCTGACATCGCGGGGTTGATTAGTGATTTAGAGATTGATCCTTTTGTAGGACACACTCATAGAACAGCCTGCTGCTCAATTTATCACAAGTTTGGAATGTACTTAGCTCCGCTGACAACCGCGTTGACCACGGCTAAACACTGTCAATTTGGACATATATGCCCACGAACTATAAGCTCAGGAAATGATGACACAAGACGCACATGCGAGAGTGACGGAACAGCCCTCAACACTGTTGAACCAGATTGCACTTCCAACTCCGATTGATCCTCCAACCTCAACACTGTTGAACCCGAGCACGTTGGGGGAACCCTCAACTCCCAATCGAGATTGGATGAACCCAATTGCACGACACAAAAACCCAAAAAGACAGGCAGCTGGGCGGGCAGCGGCTGCCACCCGAAAAGCTAAACAAGATAAAATACTCGACGAGCTTCGAGAGGCCAAACAGATGTTATCTGTTCCGGCCGCTCCTGAGCTGGAGCTCCAATCACAATTGGGGTTGGGGGCAGAAACAGCAAAACACCCGAAGGCAGATGCGGTTCAATCTCCGCAGGAATCCCCGATTGCTGTAGCTCCTACCTCCTATTACCTCAACATTGTTGAACCTGATTGGAAAATCATCCCGTGGGTTGTTGGTGGTGGTCTGGCAGTTGTGGGCACCGTGTGTGTGTGGAAATATATTTCGAGACAACCCCCAACCGCACCTCCCAATTCGAGATTGGTGTTGGAGTCGGTTCTGAAGAAAGTTACGAAACCGATTGCGCCCCATTTAAACATTAATCGCGATCCCTTTTATATGCAATAATTATAGTTATCAATAATGGATGAAAAAGATGGTAAAATGATAGTGAATGCGCTTTATCGCACCGTGGTGATATCGGGTTTCAGTATCGGGTATGCTCGACTAGGAAATATGGTTTTAGGAGGGCCCTCTCCCAAATTTGACTTTACCGTGAGAGACGTAGGGTTCGTGACCTTGGATGTAGCGGTTGCAGTTTGGACCCGAGATTATCTAATTAAAGCGGGAATTCTACCCGTTAATATATGGAAATAAAATGGCTAGTGCGATCGCAATGATGATAGGTGGTGCTGTGGCGAACGCATTGTCGTTCAGCGGTAGCAACTATTTATTCTCGAGCCTGAGAAACTCGGACGTGGATGAGGAGCGCAAGCGTCACGATTTAGCTGTAGAACAACTCAATAGCGCAAAGGAAGCACGGTCACAAAAACGAACCGCCCGTCTGGACTGGATCAACGAAGATCTTCGACGCTAGAATCACGCCATGCAAACTTTCCGGAACATTGACGAAGCCATGCGCGAATACGCGCTGGCATATCCGCATAAAATTCTCGCGCCGCTGGATCCCGAGCCCCAACTTTCAGATTTCTATGTACCGTCAGAGGCCCAAAAATACCGCGAGATCGCGTTCATCGTCGTGGGGATGGCTGCGACGGGTCTCGTCAGCTATTATATTGGAAAAGCAATAAGCAATAATTATTTTAAAAAACTATTTTAAATAAAATATATATATATTCATCCTCACGCCACGTCTGTAGAGAGTCTTGGGCCATATATATATATATATAGAACGATGTTAGTTGACGAGCTTTATTACGCTTTGATCGATGTAGGTTACATGGCCCTTAAACACCGTTTAGCTGGTGCAAAGGGTCTGATCCGTCTGGCCCAAGACTCTCTACAGACGTGGCGTGAGGATGAAAAAGCGGCCACCCTTTTCGCAAAGCGGATGTTAGATTCCTCCGAGTTCCCACTCCTGTTCCAATCCAATCGCGATTGTATTTCCAACAAAGGTTTAGTATCGATGACGCCTTTATCGGACGATCTGGCGAGGGCATGTTGGAGACTGTTCGACCTACTAGAACACCTCGCATACGATGGACATGCGCAAACGTAATACCAAACTATCGGTTCGCCTAGCGCGCAAGTTAGCGAACACATACTACAGCCCCGCGGCTACTGGAAGGGGCTCGCGGCCATCAAGAACTTCGCGGAGGCGACCAAGGTTTCCGTAAACGCCGCCACGGAATGGCTCAAGATGCAGGCCATCTGTCAGATCTATTTGCCCGCGCCTCACAATATTCCGCGGCCGAAATTCGACGTGCCGGTGCCGAACGAAGTCCACCAAGCTGACCTCCTGTTTCTCCCTCACGATCGCGTCGGTCGCAAGACGTACAAGTACGCACTGACAATCGTTGACGTAGCGAGTCGGTATAAGGGGGCTGAGCCTCTGGCCACTAAATAGGCTAAGGAGGTGGCCGAGGCTCTTTTCCGAATATATAAGAGGAGTCCTCTCAAATGGCCGAATCTTCTCCAGGTCGATCCCGGCCGCGAATTCATGGGCGCGGTATCTCATCTATTGTCTAAACACAAAGTTTCTGTCAGACGCGGCCGCGTCAACATCCACCGGGACCAGGGGATCGTGGAGCGGTTCAATCGAACCCTGGCTGAGAGGCTGTTCGGACACCAATATGCCAAAGAGCTTGTAGACCCTCATTCGCGATCGACCGAGTGGGTGACCCGGCTGCCCGCTGTGGTCTCGGCACTGAACGGTGAGGTGACCAGATTGATCGGTAAGAAGCCTGTAGATGCTATCAAGGCGAAAACGGTATCGCACAAACCATCTGCCGTCTCGCGCGGGCGACCCGTTGGTTTGGCGGAGAAACGGCTTCCATCGGATGTTGCCGTCCGGTACCTCTACCAACCGGGAGAGCTCGAGGGTGGTCGCCGCCGCGCGACTGATCCCGTGTGGTCTCTCAATTGTATATCATCTAGATCGATCTATTACCAAACCAGACGAGCCCGTGCTTTACTATTTGGATGATGGTCCATCGCGAGGGTTTGTTCGCGAAGAACTTCTTGCGGTGCCTTCTGACACCCATCTGTCTCCGGATGGCGTTCTCGTCTGCTGATTTCTACACTCCCAGCGCCAATCATACCAATAGAGTTGATGTTTATAGGTGATGGTTGTTCTAGTTAAATTTCTCTAACTTTAAATTACATAGTAATTAAAATCTTGATTCGTTTTATTACATCAACGGTTCCGTGTGGATACCGTCGGGTAACACCCTCCTCTTATCGTAGTACGCGGATAGTCCCAACTTTGTCTGCGAGTAAGTCTTCATGACTCCACTGTTCATTCTGAAACCCCTGTTTTTTCCAATGTCTAGACCACCCTCCAACGCTTTCTTGTATCTATCCCAGTTCAGACTGTTTGTTCTCTTGGACATACCTTTTGCGGAATGTTTCATAACATCATCCGGTTTAACGTTTTTGTCTTCTTCTTCCCGACTTCCTTTTTCGGGAACTCTTTCGACAATATAACACTTGCTAGACAAGGCAATCGCTCGGTGTCCGCGGAACTCCATCTTGAAGAGTCCTGGCTCGCGGTTGCTCCACTTATCCCAAGCTATCCAATCTCGTTTCTCTCTTTCGAAAGAGTCGATCATATCCGACTTTATTATAGAATCCAGGCTGTTGTTGGAAATTCCTATATACATACTGTCTGTATCCATCTGTATCAACTCGAAATCGCTTCTGTCAACTTATTTATCTAGCAAGTCGCAGTAGAACTCCAACATCCTCAACTTTGCCAACTGATAAACTGCTATCCCACAGTGAAACGGTCTAGTCATTAGTACTCTCGGTTTCCTGCTAGATATCTCGTAAGCGTCTCCAATCTCCTCGATATCTTCGAAGAATGCGGATCTGAATGCTTTGTCAACGAAGCTCTCGTTGTTAGTATACGTTGTGTTTAGATGGCGCTCGGAACATTCGATCATCTTTCCGCAACAAGAGTTGCCCACCAACTTGAATATCTCGCCCACAACGACCTGGCTACTGTCAACATCTCCTGTTCTACGTGCTGCGGTTACTTCGTCTACGAACCATTCGAATGGCTTTCCTTCTTGGTAATCCAAAGTTCTGTACACAGCAGTTATCTCTAATCCATGTCGCAGATACCACTTCAGTAGCGGCGCGTACAGCAACGTCTTCTCTGTAGACAGAGTTCCCACTTGTTTCTTACCGTCTCCCCTGTTCCTACCTGTATTTTCTAGGTAAACCAACATGTGCTCTGGAACCTCTTCTTCTTTAACAACCCTGTTTGTGAACAGCGGCGACATCTCCGAAAAGTGTTTTCGTAAATCTTTCGGCACCTCGATATCCACCTCCGCAAATCCGAACCACTCGGACTTCAAAATTCTTTGCGAGAATCTGTCCACAACCATCTGGTTTGTAGGTTCTCCAACGTGTCGGATGATCTCTTTACCGCAAGGCATCACTTTCTTCAGAGTCGACAGGTACAGTTCGTTAGCGTCGTAACCGAGCACCGATCCGCATTTCTTATTTTTATTCGTGCGTATGTTTGATACTCCGGCTTCCGCGTATCTCGAAAACACTATAGACGGTCCTCCGACAAGAGCTCCCTGCAGCATGTCATAAGTTTCCTTTTCGGGTGCGTACAGTGGTGGACATTTTGCGTATGCGGCGGCGTTTTCCTTTGTTCTGTAGCTTTTCACATCCTCCTTGATGGTTCCTCGCAACAAATATTGCAGAGCCACACCTGGTAGCGTTACTGCGTCTTTAAGAATATCCACTCCTCTGTCTTTGTAAAAGTTACACATTTTTCCCACCGCTTCCAAGAACGGTGCGATGTCCAGGTCGTTGTAGTATCGCAGCCAGTCCGCGTAAGTTTTCATGATTTTCTCTTTGTAGATCGCGTTGCACGCTTCTAGCTCACTCTCTGTAATAAGGTATCCGCCTCGCAGTTTGGAATACCAGTGTTCGATGGGTGGTAAACCATCGTAGTCCAACTTTTCTGGGGAGTCGAACCACTCGTAGGGAAAGAAAGACTTGTGCATCGAGCAGTCGTATGCCTTGATCCACTTGTCGTAACTAGTTCCAGGTCCCATGTACAGAGCAATGTCATTAAACCTGAATTCCTGGATGAACAGAAATATCGTCGTGTTTGTCTTTTTACCTACCATAACTTTATCGGTTGTGTCAGCCAGTTTCCCAACGAGATGTTTCTTTATCAGGTTTATGTCGTATCTACTAGAGTTGAATCCTACCACGGGAACCTGTTTTATCCACCTCTTTATAGCTTTGACTTGTGTTTCCGGGAGTTTGTCCATATCAGTCGGCATGTATTTGCGGTGCACATCGTTTTTGATAGTTTTACCTCTGATTTTCAACTCCCTCAAGGACTTTGATACCAAAACTTTAGGATCTCTCTCGCAAATGTGTGTTGTCGTTCCTGAGAGACTGTCGCCTACTGAAACACTTATCGGAACGTGGGCAACCTCGTACTCTAGGTCTCGAGTTTTTACCTCCCCTCCGTTGAGGTCTAGGTAAGCTTCAAAGTCGTACACTATTTGGTGCGGGTACAACACTGTCTCCGGGGCCGTCTGTTCTACTTGTGGATGATTTCGTGAATTATAGTCGCACTCCCAAATAACCACGAGTGTGTATCCGGCTGAGATTATTGACCATATCGAGAGTTTTTTTTATAATTTTTACCCATGCGCCTTGTGTGGAGTGGACGTCCGTGCCAGTGACAGCCGTGGAATTGGTACACGTTATTTGTCTCCCTGCAGTATCCGTCGACCGGAGCCCCTGCAACCCACCTTTCTCCTCCGTGTCCGCACCTGGCGGTGTGTATGTGATTGCCTTCTAAAGCTTTTATCCAGTCTATCGACATTTTGCTGGCGTGCGATCTTGGGTAGAAGGCTTTTTCAAACGCGGACATTGGTCTGTCTATCAGCTTACCTTTGCACTAGACTACGGTCTATCCCCTCAGGCATATTGCTGCGTGCCTCTTCATGTTGCTGGCGTTGGTGAATCTCTGTCTGCAGTCGTAGCAACAGCAGATTTTTGTTAGATTCTTTATGTTTGTCACGAGGAACGCGTGGTTTTTTAACAATCCTATCGTCATCTTCTTCTCTCCTACCTCCTCGTAGTGTGCCGCTGTCTTTCTCAAATACCACACTCCTTCTTCCGTTGGTTCGTACACTTCTATTCTTACACTGAAACATTCCTCCACTTTCTTCATGTCCTCAAAAGGAACCGGTCCTCTCGCGGTTTTCTTGTTTTTAGCGAAATACTCGTTAGCCATGCTTCGTGCCTATCACAACACCTGTCCGCTCGAACATCTTCCAAATGAATAGCTAGACATCTGAAAAGACACAAATCGTCGTTGTATTCATCTAACGCGTACATACCCTTCTTGTTCCTCAACCAATCCGGAAGAGGTCCTCCGGATGCTACTGTTGAGGTTATCCCGGTGTCTTCCCTCCTATCACCTAAAACTAGTTTTACGAATACGTCTACCCACCGGACAAACATCCATTTCTTGTTTGGTCTGTCTATCTTATCCTGGTTCATACGAGTTTCTTCTTGTCTCTTCACCCATGTACGTACCTCCTCGTAAGAACTCATCCATTTGCTACCTCCGAGGTTTTTGTAAAATATTATAGTTTTCGCTCTACCATGACTGGCTTTCTCCTCTATTTGTTCTAGTTTGTAAGAAAAAGAGTATCTCAGATAGAAGTTGCTCGTCAGCATCGGTGCCAACTTGTCAACTATCCTTTCAGATATTGTCCCGTCTATACCCTTATGAAAAGAAAGCTCTATGTTTCTCCTACCTTTCTTCACCCGTTCCTTACTTTCGTCGTGGCTGCCTAATATCTTCTCACCTTCGTCGGCTATTGCGTTCACCAACTTTCGGTTCAACTTCGACACCACTTTCTGTGGGGTCTTTCTCTGCGCGATAGCATTGGCACGCAGACTCATAATACTCTCTTCCACAAGTCTATGCCCAACTTTATCAGCATTGTCTATATTATTGAAGGCACCTCGCTTGTAGGCCCTTGTAAACCTAGTCGTGAAAGCTGTGTTTTTAGCCTCGTTCAAGAGTTTTATCAAACCTGGAACTCTTAGGCGTTTACTCTATGTCAACCCTAGCGATGAGGCTTCTGCTCTGAGTTTTTCAACTTGTGGCAACATTTTCAAATCTTGTTTTAAGCCTTGGATTAAACTGTGGTTTAACTCAATGTTTGAATAACTACTAGTTTTCGTTTCTTTAGCTTGAAATTTTATTAGTTTTGTCAACCCAGGAACTCTTAGGCGTTTACTGTATGGTATGTTGAGATCTTCCGCTTGTTTTCGCAGTTGATCTCTAGTTATATGAAGCTTTTCTACACCGCTAATCAGTTGAGGCGGAATAATTTTCTCATCCATAACTTTTCTCATTTTTCTTCGTCCGAAGAAATTTCTCGCAAGCATATTTTTATACTTCCTATATGTTGCCAAATATACTTTTTTTTAAAATAATTAATTAAATAATCAATTAATTAATTATTTAATTATTATATTTTTTATATAATAATAGTGGTGTTCAGTTTTAAATTATTAATTAATATTTTCATACTTCCTATATGTTAGCAAATATAATTTTTTAAATAATTAATTAATTAATTAATTTGACCAAATGGACTGTATGGTATAAGAGAGACAACTCTGACAAGGACGACCAAACGTCTGTATGGTATAAGAGAGACAACTCTGACAAGGACGACCCGCTTTAGAAAGTAAACAGTTGTCTAACTTGGCTCTGTATTCTATAGGTGGTCCGCACTTTTTGTCTATTCAGTTTATACACAAATTCGAGGGGTGTGGGACTATAGATGGAGCGTAGGGGTGGTGTGTAGGTTGGTGGTATAATTTTAGCTCCCTATATACTACTGCTTTAAACTCATGGCCTACATTGTAATGTAAATTGTGAATGCTAACAAACTTGATTCGATTAAACTCGTGACATTCACCAACCAATCAGCATTTAGTAAACCAAGTTGTCCGCCGGAAATTCGTCCGGCAAAGAAACTGGCTCACAAGAAGTGACTGTATACTTCCGCCGGAAATGACGTATATATGGTGTTCCCAAGTCATACCATTAGAGATTGTAGATTTACACCGGTGTCGATGTGCGAGGATATGTGCAATTAATTTTGCGTGGTAGGAACAGCGTGCCAATCTCAGCTTGGCGTTGTCAATAGATACGAAAGCTGTGGCAGATGATTCTCGGCATTTTCTGCTGGAATTCTTGTACGAACACCGAGAAATGGAGGCTTGCTTCCTTTAATTTTCAACCTGGCTAGATTTGCTGTCATAAATACAAGGTTAGTGTCCTTATTTTAATGATGAAATCCAGCAAGCAGTTCGATGCTAGAAAAATGTTGAAAATCTGATCGCACGTGACATTTTAACTTTGCAACCCTGCATTCAATTCTTGATTTATGGCTATTACTTCATTATAGGACCGAATTTCAAAAATAAAAAGATGGCTCATTGCGAAATTTTGCTGAAAAATGATTTTATGCCAAAACAATAAGAGTTTTAGGGTGTTTAAATAGGTGTAAAAGTTGGGCAGGTTAACGTGAAACAGACAGTAGTGTTTCACTCAGAGTAGTATATAGGGAGTCAAAATGATACCACCTACGGTGGCATCATTTCCACCCCCATATACTACTCCCACCACCCCCGAAAAATCAAAAATTGGTTAACGAGGAAATTATCTCCCGACAGCAAATTCATAAATTTGCAACCCCCTATAATACCCCCACGAGGAAATTTATGAGAAAATAATTATTTTACAAAATTAATTTCAATGAGATAGTTTATATTCCAACACCCATTTTTTCTCCTCCAATATAGCTAATTTATTTCTACGATGTCGAATTGTAGTCCAATTATATTGGTGTCATAAATTACATCATGTTATTTTCACGTCCAATTGAACAGATAAATTTAATAGGTTATAATAAAATATTATAACAAAATGGATAATAAAATACACAACGAATTGGAATTTTGTAATGACTTTTATGAAGAATTTTACGCTGTTTCTACAGTATTAAAACGCGGTAAAATGACAATACTATGTTGTATCGAATACATGAAATATCAGCGTAATTTATTACGCTGCGATAAAAACGTTGCATTTACAATATTAAACCGGCAATTATGTCGCCGGTATAAGGATCAAATTTGTGTAATGAAGCGACTAAATAGGATCAATTGGATCGGAGAAACACTACCGAAATATTATCAAACTTAATTTTATAAATTTTATAAAAACAGTTTAAAATCAAAGATTCGTTGACGGATATGCGTTTCTACGATATCACTTTTAACGAAGAAATTGGAAAATTATTAGAAGAAATTGGAAATTATTGAACAGAAAAAAAACAACTATTAGAGAAAATGGATAATACAATACAATTGAATTGAAGTTTTTAATAACTGTGTTGAAGAAATTTATGAAGAATACGGGGGTTATAGTCCTATATATAAATTCTATAAAATGAGAACACTAGGCGATATCGAATACATGAAATACCAGCGTAATTTATTACGCTCCGATAAAACGTTGCATTTACAATATTATACCGGCAATTATGTCAACTATACAAGAGGCAAATACAAACATTAAGACGGATAATGCGTATCGGATATGAAACTAAGGTGTATTATATAAAATTGTTAAAACCCAACGATTTATTTACGAATATACATTTTTACGATATCGCTTATAAAGATATTGAAAAAAATATTATTGAACAGAACTAATTAATTAATTTTAATAAAATTATTTATAATATTTTCACCAACAAAGTTAGGTTTATATACGAGAAATAAACACAGTATAGCGGATGGAGGTAATGAAGAGGAGGGGTCCGCGGTATCGGTCCAATGATGGGGTGGAGGAGATGTGAGCGTGACACATCCCACTAAGCCAAAAAAAAACGAGAAGAGAAGAGATTTAAAGCAAAGGCTTAGTGGGATGGGCCCAGAAGGGTTTTGCTGGCGCGGGTTCGAGCCTCGGTGAGACCTAAATTTTTTTTTTTAATTGTTAATAATTTTCCTAAAATTAATTAATAAATTGTTTACTGCACCAATATAATTAATAATTAATAATTTTGAAAAAAATAGGAAAATTAAAATTATTTTTATTTTTAAAAAAATAATTTTATAAAATATCACAATGGTGCTGTAACATTTCCTCCGACTTTATTTCCAAGTTTTACCTTAAATTTATCCCAATCAGTACACTCAATTTTGGGCATGGTGGCGCGCGCCTTGATTCTTATATCATTTTTTAATTCTTCATATCTCCCCATTTCTTCCACACGGATTCAAACTCTAAATTTGATATTTTCTTATCGGCCAACGCTTTGGACACCATAACGTCGATGCTATTTTTCTTAGACCTAGCGAGAACGGATATTCTATCATGTTTTCTACTTTTTTTCTCGAGTTTTCCACCCACCGCCCTAATTACCATACAAAGTGTTCCAGATAAAACTGTAATTCCACTCAAAACCCCTGCAAGTGGAATCATTACAATTGTAGATAGCGTTGCAGCAGTCCCCGCCCCAAACAACACAGAAACACTTGCCAGAACCGTACTAGATGCTTCAGCTATGTTTGCCACGCGCTTATATTTTTTAGCGTGTCTTTTTCTATTTGCACATTCTCTAACTAAAATATCCTGCATAGCGACGATATTATTCAACCTAAAATCTGAACTTCTTTCGTTAATTGGATACAGTGTTGATGGAGTGGTATTGAGAGTTGGATATAGTGTTGGTGGAGTGGTATTGAGAGTTGGATACAGTGTTGGTGGTGTGGTATTGAGAGTTGAATATAGTGATTCGTTCATAGTTCAATTTTACAAATTTATTTCAATATATTAGTATTTACACAATAAGTTCAATTAACAATGAAACAATAGTGGAAGAACTCTCTGGGTCACCGATTTTCGTAACAAAGTTAATAACACTACTTTGGGAAAGTCTAATTCGATTATTACCGGCGAACGAAACAATCGTCGAACTATCTCCAGAGATTTTAGTGACTCCAACGCCCCGTTCTTCCCCATCTACTACAATATTTATCGCGACCACGCCCACAGGTTTACCATTAGCATTAACCGAGCAGACCGCCATTTGGATAACTTCACCTGCAGCTGTCATAGTGTATCCCCCATATTTATTACTCGCTTTGGCACCGAACGAATATTCATAGTGCCCCTCAACCAATGGGCCCCGCTTCTCAGCCCAAACTGTTATGACACGTTTTGGTGTTTTCATTGTTTTCACTATTCCGGCAAGCGCCCTGTTTGCGTTATATGCCTCAGTACGAATCTTATAAGAGGCCTCCTCAAGAGCTTTGGTCGCGGCTATACGATCATGTTTCAGTTTATCGGAAACTTCGGTTATTTTTCCATCTAGTTCGGTAAGTGCCGCTTCTCTGCTGAGAGAGTCCTCTAAGCGCAACGCATCATAAGCCCCCGTAATGGTCGCCTGGTGGCCTTCTAGGGCTTTTTCAACACCCGACCGGGCATCTTTTTGAAATTCAGTTATTTTCCCGTCTACTTCGGCAACCGCCGCTTCTCTGTTGAGAGAGTCCTCTGAGCGCAACACCTCATAAGCCTTCGCAAGGGCCGCCTGGTTGTCTTCTCTTGCTTTCTCAACCCACAACCGAGCCTCCTTTCGAAATTCGGTTATTTTTTCGTATATGTCAGTAAGTGCCGCTTCTCTGTTGAGAGAGTCCTCTGAGCGTAACGCCCCATAAGCCTCCGCAATGGCATCCTTATGGTCTTCTCGGACCCCCTCAACCCCCGACCTGGTCTCTTTCAGAAATTCGGCTATTTTCCCGTCTAGTTCAGTAAGTGTAGCTTCTTTGCTGAGAGAATCCTCTAAGCGCAACGCATCATAAGCCTCCGCAAGGGCCTCCGCAAGGTTCGACTGGTGGTCTTCTCGGACTTTATCAATACCCGACCGGGTCTCTTTTCGAAATTTGGTTATTTTTTTATCTAGTTCAGTAAGTGCCGCTTCTCTGATGAGAGAGTCCTCTGAGCGCAACACCTCATAAGCCTTCGTAAGGTCCGCCTGGTGGTCTTCTCGTGCTTTCTCAATACCCGACGTGGCCTCTTTTTGAAATCTGGTTATTTTTTTACCTAGTTCGGTAAATGCCGCATCTCTAATGAGAGAGTCCTCTAAGCGCAACGTAAGGGCGCTGGCGGTCTGCCCGGACTTTATCAATATCCGACCTGCACTCTTTTCGAAATTTTTGGTTATTTTTTTACCTAGTTCGTTTAGTTCCGTTTCTCTGATGAGAGAGTCCTCTGAGCGCAAACACCTTATAAGCTGCTGATCTTTCTCAATATTCGTTCGGGTCTCCTTTCGAAAATCGATTATTTTCCCGTCTAATTCAGTAAGTGTCGCTTCTCTGGTGAGAGAGTCCTCTAAGCGCAACGCACCATAAGCCTCCGTAAGGTCTGCCTGGTGGTCTTCTCGGACGTTCTCAATACCCAACCGAGCCTCCTTTCGAAATTCGGTTATTTTCTTACCTAGTTCGTTTAGTTCCGTATGCGTTTCTTCACGACTTTGTGTATTCACAACCAGTGCATATTCTCTAGGTTGTGATAGTAGACTCTTGTGAATCTCGTCCGTGGCCCTCGATATAGTTCTATTGATCAAGGCCTTTGTTTTTTGGGTAGTTAAAAAGTCGCCCTCTGTCGGGATGAATCCCCCTTCTGCCGGTTCCAAATTCTTTGAATTTGTCACCCAATCGGAAGAACTACCTGGTCCGTATATACTCATTCTTAATTTTTTAATTATAATATTGAACACCTATACTCAATTGGAAATTTCGAGAACTACCGAAATCGGGTAATAGTTATTCAACTTTCTCGCTTGATCATCGAGAATAGAGACCGTAAATTCGTGGATATGTCCCGATTCTAAAACTTTCATCTCGGGGTGTGGGAAGTCTAAGGTCACAGTCTCGCCATAGAAACAGTCGCTGGCGGGCACAGTTTTCAGTAATGTGCTGGGGGATCCGTCTACCGTGTTGTACGATGTGTTCACCCGATCCAGGTGCACCCTGAGAGTTTTCGTGAAGGTGAAGTCCACCGGATTATCACCGACGTACTCACCCGTGGTAAACACTCCTTTGTTTGAGGAGTATGTCTCTCTAAAACCGAGTTGAATACCCAACCCCGGGGAGACCACTACCTCATTATCAGTGCTGATGGTCATTGTTGCGAGCCCGGTAGCCTTCGATACTGTGAGGTTGATTATACCGTCAAGCTCTGAGTTGACAAAATCTTTGAGCTGTCTTATTCCCCACAGTCCGTGAGGCAGCTTTACACCTAATTGTTGTCCATCCTTCACATAGTAAAACCCTTCGCTCTTCCCCACATTCTGCCATCCAATCGTGAAGGTGATTGATCTAAGGCCTACCCGCCGTTTTCAGCAGCAGTTGTCTATTAATTTTTGAAGTTCACAACTCCCTTTTTGAACATTAGTTATAGTAGCAAACATAATAATATCTTTCAATGGATACCAAAGCATTTAGCTTTAACTCTAATGTAAAGTACGCGGTCGGAGGTAAATACACACAAAAAGACGTTGTTAACCCCGTTGTACACCCAACCGTAACGGTTAGACCGGACAGCGGCTTTGCCACCAATTTCCCTAATATCTTTGAACAATATAGGCTGCCCAAGATTACTACGATGGAGGTGGTAAACGGGTGGAAAGCAACACCGATGCAGTTTTGGCAGAACCAAATAAATTTCGCTGTATGGTGCGCAACAGCCGGGTGTGGAGTTTCATATAAAGACCATCTGACATCCAAGAATGTCATGCTCCGAAGTGTCTACAACTTTCATGTGTATTATACTATTAGGAGGATTCTCAAAGAACTAGGTATTTCACTACCTCAAGACGACGCCTGGAATCCCATTTCCAACGCATACGACCGTATGGTGTTTGAAAGACTGTGTAACGAATTTAACGTTTCAAAAGACGCGGACTGGAGACAGAAAGCATTTCCTACCAGCACCGGCCTCGGGGACGTTCTCATTCACGGCCAGTCCGGGAATTGGACGCAGACTGATTTTAGACACGATCACTCCGGTGACCACATCGTCAGTCGGAACGCCGGGAATTTTGACCCCGCGACGATGACTTTCGGGCCAGAAGTGTCTGGAGGTCGGCACTGTGGCGTGTTTTCTTGTAAAATGTTACCTCCGAAACGGGCTCACGTCGATTACATACAGCAGGCTGCTGAGGTTCAGAACGCGTGGGGTACATTTATGTTAGATACGGGTCTAGGGTTCACGCAGGCCGGGGTTACTCGCGTCAACGACTCCATTCGTACGTACGTCTGGGCCATCCTCGGCGCACAGAAGCAAACTCGCAGTTCAATACTGGGCACGGGAACAGCGTTTGATGCACAAAAACAATTCTTGGCACTTGTAGAGGACGCCATCTCAGCTAGGGTGGACCTGGAGAAGGCGATCCAGAATTATCAAGACGTTTTGCAGAATGCCAGCACCCCAGTAGACTATGTATTTGGAATAGGTCTTTATATGGCGCCGAGCAATATGATACTACGAGACGACCCGGTTGACGGTTACAATAATCAGATTGTAATCGCCACCGCCAATCAAAAAATCGACCACAACGGTAACGTGAACACGGATATCATCAAGCGCACCCCCAACATGATCGGGTTCAACAGTGGAACCGATTTCATAAAACACAAAATGGATACACCTCCCCCAATTCGTAAATTAGATACACAATCGAACCCAGTACCCCCAATTCGTAAATTGGATGCACCATCGAGTTCCATCAACAATGTTGAAACACCAATCATCAACAATGTTGAAATTGGAAGCACAACACACGAGGAGGAGAAATTAGGGCTCGTCATCGCCCTCGTGGCGATCGGATTATTTACGCTTTGGTTGTAGGAACTCTCTGGCGAAGAATAGTAGGAGACCGGCGATTGTCACGATTAAAGCCCAGGTATTAAAGCTAGCCATCCGGCCGTTTTTGATAATATAGATAGCAAGTAAGAAACGATACTTCCGATCAGTCCAGGTAGTGCGGCAGCCACCTTTCCAGCTAATTTAGCTAGAAGACTGGCGAGGGCTTTTAGTTGTTTTTTTATCCACTCCTTGGCTCCACCGGATGGAGCGGGTGCTGGTGCTGGAGCGGGTGGTGGCGCAGCACCACCAGTGAAAGCTAGAACTATGGTCGATATAGTCATGCCGATAGCAACGAGGATACTTGCTATCGTGACGCCCTGCTCTCTGAACAGAGTGCGAAGACGCTCACCGAGTGTCGTCTCCTCGTGCAGGACCCTCGAGATTGATTCACGGATCCGACTTAGTTGTGTGCGGAGAGCCTCACGGTTAGCCGAGGCGGCCTCCAAGCGAGCTTCTCTTTCATCCCGCAAAGACCGCAGTCGTTCGGCGATCCGCTCGGTAGATTCTCTATCGTCACGGCTTCCTCCAGTTTTCTTTCTTCTAGCGCGATATGTTCATCCAGCGCCGTGAGTTTGGAGAGGTTAAGGACCAGTTCGCCCCGGACCGTTTGTAGAGCCTTATCGAGTCCACGGAGTTCGCGAAGAGGTAACGGTGGGTCATCGTTGAGTATTTTTCCCAATTGCGATTGGACGCTGAACGTGGTCTCCATCGTGTTAATAACGTCGGTGGCTATTTGAGGGACCTCGCTGAGCTCGACCGTTTCTATCGCGGTGGCCGTCTTCGCTATAGTTTCGTCGGTAGACTGTAGGGTCTCTATAGCGTGGGCCGGCATAATTTTTTTACCACGCGCCCAATCTGGAAATCCTAGTTCGCTCCTTATGAGTTGGCCACCGCCCCGGTTTCCTGCAAAGGTGTTTAGAGATAGGGGTTTTCCGGTCCTCGTGTTGACTAATGGGAGATTTAGTGCTGCTCTTAGTCGCAATCTACCGTTCATATCAAATTTGAGCTTGGAGTAGTCGCGACCGACAGAGGGGACCAGACCTTTTTCTGCTGCCAAATTATTGTAGTAGTCGTTTACAGCTCCCTCAAGTAATCCCTGACTTTGACTAGCGGTAGCGCCACCCAATTGTGATTGGATTGGAACTGGAGTCTCTATGGTGGGTGTCTCGAGGGTATCCTCGAAATTATCATCATCACCATCGAGGTAATCGTCTCTGCCGATTTCATCCATTTCAACATCGTAATCAGCCATATTTATAATTTTCTTAAAATTAATTATGTATTAAAGACAAAACCATACGGGTTTAATAGTTTCAATAAAATTAATTATGTCTTCGAGTCAATACGGTCGCAAACTCAATCCATACCGCAGACTGCGTGAGCCCCTCGGGGCAAAAGGCGTGAGACAGAGTGTCGTTATTACGAACAACCCATCGACGATCGACCAGAACCAGCAGCTCTTAGTCCGCTTCCCCAACCTCGGAACTCACGACGTCATTGTGCCGGGTACTGTTCGCCTCGCTTTCACTATTTCGCTAACGTCGACGGACGCGGACCGAACCGTCGTTCAGAACCTGGGTCGCGCCATCGTCAAGAAGACCATGATAAAGATTTCTTGGTAATGAGGTGATGTCGATCGACGACAGCGATGTCTACCATTGCTATCAGGACCTGTGGAAGACGTCACACGAGCGTGAAAACGCTGTCTATCAAGGTATTGACACCAGCAAAAATAAGAACGTAACCGAACTTAGAATCGGGGCTGCTAACAAGGTAGATAACAACGCTAGTGACAACGCGGTCGCGGGCGCTTACGGCAACCGCTTCTACATCCCGCTCGACTTTGAGTTGCTGGAGAGTCACATGCCCTACTATCAGAGCGCTTTGGCTGACCGCCTCGAATACGAACTAACGTTCAACGACTACGGCCGAGTTATCATAGCCAGCGACATGTTATCGACGTATACGATCGATAATGTTTCGCTGAAGTACAACATGGTCACAATGCCCGCACTCGCGCGATTGATCAGAACCCAGTACGCCGGGCGCGTTGCCATACTTTACGACCGAGTTCTTCGCCATCGTAAGATGACGAAAGACAAAGGCGACACATTGTGGAATATTAACGTCAACGTACCCGCCCGCTCGATGAAAGGTATACTGATGCTGTTCGAGGAGGCTCGGGTAGCGCTCGGTGTTAGAAAAACCGACAGATTCTATAACCCCAAAATCACGAAGGTAGAGGTGACGATCGAGGGAGTCCCCAATCAACTCTACAGCGCGGGTCTTCGCGCGCACCAGCAGTGGGACGAAGTAAGAAAGCAGTTTGCTGCCGGCTCTAAGCGCTCTCCGGAGGTTGCAGCAGTTGCCAAAGACCTGCATCTCTCGGCCGTCTCCCTCGCGGAGTTCATGAATACCAAATACGCGTTATGGCTAGACATGCGAGCCAGCGACGATGACCAAATACACGGTAGCGGACGCCAAGTTGAGAACGCTAGTGAGGGTGTGACGATCCAGATAACCAAAGAGGCGGACGGAGCCGGGCCATTGAACGTGTACTTATATATATTACAGACGCACAACTCAACATCGAAGATGGTCGATACGTATCAGCGATCTACTGATTTAATAAAAAAATCATCTAACGATTTATTAATACATAATTCTAAAGAATTAATTAAGAAAATTAACAATCAATACCAATTCACGATTGGAGATGCCCACTCTGCCATAATATGTGGGCAGACAGGATGTGGAAAAACGGTTTTCATCCTCGACTTGCTCGAGGAGTCCTACCGCGATGCCTTTCGTCACATTGTGATCCTGTGTCCCACTGTGCGGCACAAACGATACTTATCAGCGGCGCCCGTGGATATGGACCGACCCTGAGGTATACGTTATTGACCCGGGTGATAGGCTTCACGATTGGTTGCGTGGTTTATACCAAAGATTCCAGGGTGAGCCCACCCTATATGTGATTGACGATTGCTCGGCCAAGGCGGCGATTGACCAAAAAGAAGGACATGCTCTCCGAGCTCGCATTTTTCTGCCGCCATGCGAGCAAAGCGTATGGATCTCCACTCAAAAATACAACGCCGTCCTCAAGGATCTGCGCGAGCAAACGAAATGGGTCGCCCTCTTTCACTGCAAGGACCGAGACTCATTCGATGACTGTCTTCGAGAGAATGACGTTATCCCAACGCGCGAGGAGCGCCTGGTGGTTCGACAGATGCTTTCCGAAACTAAGCACGCCAGGCTTCTGCTAAAGACTGATCAACCAACTGCTTATAAAGTTATCAATTAATTAATAATTTTGAAAAAATTAGGAAAATTACAAAGTAATAAGCTATTGCAATGCTTAACAATGCTTAGCAATTTCTGAACAATGCTTAGCAATTGCTGAACAATGCTGAACAATGCTGAACAAATACTGAACAATGGTTAACAATGTTAACAATTTTCTGCTCCGCTGCGAGCTTTGTTGCGAGCATAATGGTGATCATAAGTATCGGGTGGTGCGCTTGGCAATATGTTAAAGTGATGAGACTTGTTAGAATAGTTAAATTACTAATTTTGAAAAAATGAACTGCGACGAACTTCTCGATCAGCTAATGGAAGAAACCTCAACTCCGACTGCCAAAGATAATGAAACATCAGCTCCGACAGAGCAATCGGGATCAACTCCAACTCCAACGGCAGTTGGTATTGGGTTGAGTGCAACGACTCCGAATGAAAATGCGGCGCGACGCGAGCGTCTAGCTGCGCTGGTTGCTGGGGACAATCGGAGCATTACTAGGTAGGCGTCTCTCAGTTTGTCAGGTGGATAAGATGTCAGATGCGGAGATCGTATAAAATGTATGCGCGATACGAATCCAAATTGGGAGCAGAGATGACAAAAACTCTTGGATCGGCGGCTATTCATTTGTACGCTACCGCGTTAGTAGACTTCTCCCTATACCAAACACCGAAGGGTTGATTCACGATCTAGAGACTGACCCTTTTATAGGACACACTCTTAGAACGGCATGCTGCTCAATTTATCACAAGTTTGGAATGTACTTACTCCACTAACAACCGCGTTGACCACGGGTAAACACTGTCAATTTGGACATATATGCCCACGAACTATAAGCCCTGAATGTGATGACACAAGACACACCCACGAGAGTGACGGAGTTGAACCAGATTGCTCCAACACAATGGAACCAGAGTGTTACTCCGCCACTGGATGACATACCGCATATAAAAAATACCAAAAGACAGCCAGCTGGGCGGGCGGCGGCTGCCACCCGAAAAGTTAAACAAGATAAAATACTCGCCGAGCTTCGAGAGGCTAAACTCCAATCGAGATTGGGGTTGCAATCGGGGACGGAGACAGCAAAACATCTGAAGACAGAGCAATCGGGTTCAACTTCACCCCAAATTCACGAATTAAAAGCACACCCAAATTCTTTGAATTTGTCACCCAATACCAACTCCCGTTGGAGTTGGACTGAACCCCAATTCACGAATTGGAGTTGGTTTGTTGGTGGTAGTCTGGCAGTTGTTGGTGCCCTGTGCGTGTGGAAATACCCGAAAAAACAACAGCCAGTGTTCAGAAGAAAGTTACTAAACACCAATCATCAACAATGTTGAATTTGGATGCGCCCATTTAAACATTGATCGCGACCCCTTTTATATGCAATAATTATAACAATGGCTGAACAGATGGTAAAATGTTAGTGAATGCGCTTTATCACGCCGTGGTGATATCGGGTTTCAGTATCGGGTATGCTCGACTATCAAAGATGGCCCTAGGAGGAACCGCTCCCAAATTGGACTTTACTGTGAGAGACGTAGGGCTAGCGACCTTAGATGTAGCGGCCGCAGTTTGGACCCGAGATTATCTAGTTAAAGCTGGAATTCTACAGTTAATATATGGAAATAAATGGCTTCAATCGCAGTAATAGTAGGTGGTGCGCTTGTAAACGCATTGGCGTTCAGCGGTAGCAACTTTATATTCTCTAAAATGAAAAGCTCGAACGTGGATGAGGAGCGTAAGCGTCATGATTTAGCTGTAGAACAACTCAATAGTGCAAAGGAAGCGTGGTCGAAAAAACGAACCGCCCATCTGGACTGGGTCAACGAAGAGCTTCGCCGCGAAAATCACGCCGCACAAACTTTTCAGAACGTTGAAGAAGCCAACCGCGAGTACGCGCTGGCATATCCGCACAAAAGTCTCAATCCAATGGATCCCGAGCCACAACTTTCAGATTTCTATGTACCGTCAGAGGCCCAAAAGGACCGCGAGATCGCGTTCATCGTCGTGGGAATGGGTGTGGTGGGTCTCGTCGGCTATTATATTCAATCGAGATTTTAAATTAATTAATTAAAACAATTTTTTGTTATAAATATATATATATATATAACGTTATGATGTTAGTTGACGAACTTTATGACGCTATGATCGATGTAGGCTACACTGCCCAAAAACTTCGTTTACCTGGTGCAAAGAGTATGATTCATCTGGCCCGAGATTCTCTCGAGACGTGGCGCGAGGACGAAAAAGCGGCCACCCTTTTCGCAAAGCGGATGTTAGATTCCTCCATCAAATCCCAATCGAGATTGAATGAATTAGATTCCCCTCTCCTGTTCCAACCCAAACGCGATTGGGGCTGCAGCGAAACTTCCAACAAAGGTTTATTATTAACGACGCAGTTACCGGACGAACTGGCGAGGGCATGTTGGAGATTGTCCGATATTATTAGATACTTCGCATACGATGAACACGCGCAAACTTGATACCAAAACTAACGCGCAAGCTGTCGAATACATACTATAGCCCACGCGGCTACTGGAAGGGACTCGCGGCCATCAAGAACCTCGCGGCGGCGACCAAGGTTTCAGAAAACGCTGTCAAGGAATGGCTCAAGAAGCAGGCCATCTGGCAGATCTATTTACCCGCGCCTCACAATATTCCGCGCCCGAAATTCGACGTGCCGGTGCCTAACCAAGTTCACCAAGCGGATCTCCTGTTTCTACCTCACGATCGCGTCGGTCGCAAGACGTACAAGTACGCACTGACAATCGTTGACGTAGCGAGTCGTTATAAGGGGGCTGAGCCGTTGGCCACTAAAGAGTCTAAGGAAGTGGCCGAGGCTCTTTCCCGAATATATAAGAGGAGTCCTCTCAAATGGCCGAATCTTCTCCAGGTCGATCCCGGCCGCGAGTTCATGGGCGCGGCCTCTCATCTATTGTCTAAGCATAAAGTTTCTATCAGACGCGGCCGCGTCAACATCCACCGGGACCAGGGGATCGTGGAACGCTTCAATCGAACCCTGGCTGAGAGACTGTTCGGACACCAATACGCCAAAGAACTTGTAGACCCCCATTCACGATCGACCGAGTGGGTGGCCAGACTGCCCGCCGTGGTCTCTGCACTGAACGGAGAGGTGACCAGATTGATAGGTAAGAAGCCTGTAGATGCTATCAAGTTTAAAAGGGTGACGAGCAAGCCCTCTGCCGTCTCGCGCGGGCGACCCGTTGGTTTAGAGGAGCAACGGCTTCCATCAGATATTGACGTCCGGTACCTCTATCAACCTGGAGAGCTCGAAGGTGGCAGCCGCCGCGCGACTGATCCAGTGTGGTCTCTCAATGTATATCATCTAGATCGATCTATTACCAAACCCGATGAGCCCGTGCTCTAACTATTTGGATGATGGGCCATCTCGAGGGTTTGTTCGCGAAGAACTTCTTATAGTACCTTCTGACACCCAGCTACCCCCGGATCGTTAGAGATGTTCTGTATGTATTCCGTCTGGTAACACGCGTCTTTTATCGTAGTATGCCGAGAGTCATAATTTTTGTTGACAGTACGTTTTCATAACGCCGTCTTTCATTTTAAATCCTCTATTTTGTGCTACATCTATAATGTGTTTTCCATCTTCTGTAGTTTCACTTAGTACTCGTTTATATCTATCCCAATTTAAATTGTTAGTTCTCTTGGACATTCCTTTCGCAGAGTTTTTATTAATTTTAATTTTGTTCCAAATTATCTTTAGTGAAATTAATTTTTTCTACGAAATAACACTTACTAGATAACGCTATCGCCCTATCCCGCTAAATTCCATTTTGAAAAGTCCGGGCTCTCTTTCGCTCCATTTATCCCAAGCCAACCATTTCTTTTTTTCTTTTTCAAACTCGTCTAGTAAGTTAGGTCTAATCAATTCCTCTATCGTTTTTCCACTAACTCCTATATACATACTATCTGTGTCCATCTGTATTAATTCAAAGTCTTCTCTTTTTACGTATTTATCTAGAAATTCGTAGTAAAATTCCAACATTCTCAATTTAGCTAGTTGATAAACCGCTATTCCACAATGGAATGGTCTCTTTACCGCACACCTGGGTTTTCTTGAAGATATTTCGTACGCATCTCCTATCTCTTCCAAATCGTCAAAGAATGCAGATCTTAATGCTTTGTCAACACAGGTTTCGTTTTGTGTATATGTCGTATTTAAATGTCTCTCCGTTGCCTCTATCATTTTTCCACAACACGAGTTTCCTAATAATTTCATTATGTCGGCTACTGGTTTCTTATTTGGTTCTACATCGCCTGTTCGTCTTGCGGCTGTAACTTCTTTTGCGAACCATTCGAATGGTTTTCCGCTAATATAATCTATAACACGATGAACTCCAGTTATTTCTAGGCCGTGTTTTAAATACCATTTCAACAGTGGCGCGTACAGCAATACTTTAGTGGCGGTCATAGATCCCACCAATTTTTTTCCATCTCCTCTTGTTCGGCCAGTATCGTTTAAATATTTTACATGTGTGTGGGAACTTCATCAACCTCTACTTCTCTGTTTATAAATATTGGGGACATTTCAGAAAACTTATGTTTTAAGTTGTGTGGAACTTCTATATCCACCTCCGCAAACCCAAACCAGTCTCCAGATAAAACTCGTTTACAAAACTTTTTAATAAATTTAGGGTTATGTGGGGTATCTATATGGTGTATAGTTTCTCTCCCACACGGCATCTCTTTATTTAACGTAGATAAATAAAACGCGTTTGCATCGTACCCAAAAACAGCCTTGCAAGGTTTGTTAATTCCTGTGGAATTAGATCTAATATTTGAAACACCAGCTTCTGCATATCGTGTAAATACTATTGATGGACCGCCAACTAGAGCGTCCTTCATCATTTCGTATGTTTCTTCTTTTGGTGCATATAGAGCATCCTCCGGTATAATCGTCTTTGAAGATTTTTGTTCTTTAATGGTTCCTCTCAATAAATATTGTATAGCTACTCCAGGTAGTGTTACCGCATCTTTGAAAATATCCACACCTCTGTGTTTATAAAATTCACACATTTTTTCCACCGCTTCTAGGAACGGTGCTACATCTAAATCGTTATAATATTTCAACCAATCTCTGAAAGTTTTCATATTATTTTCTTAGAAAATTCTACGACATTTACTTAATTCTGTTTCATCTATTAACATTTTCCCAGATAGTTTGGAATACCAAAAATTCTCTATATCCGGTAGTCCTGGGTAATCCAGTTTGTCTGGAGAATCGAACCACTCATAAGGAAAGAAAGATTTCTGTCCTTTGCATTCGTAGGCTTTTATCCAACTATCGTAACTTACACCAGGTCCTAGATAAAGTATTACATCAAGAAATCTAAACTCTGGAGTAAATAGAAATATTGTTGCGTTTGCACATTTTCCGACCATTACTTTCTTTGTTGTTGATGCCAGTTCGCCTACTAGGTATTTCTTTATTAAGTTCATATCGTACTTACTGCTGTTAAAACCTATAACCGGTACTTGCTCTATCCACTGTTCGATCTTGGCGATTTGGTTTTTACGTAAATGTTCTGTATTAAACCCATATCTTGACCACACTTCTTCTCTTATAGCTTTTCCCCTGACTTTCAAATCTTCTACAAATTTTTCTATAAGTTTTGCGGGATCTTTATCACAAATATGAGTTACTGTCCTGATAACAATTATCTCCTATACTAACGCTTACCGGAACGTGCTCAGCTTCGTACTCTAAACTATTACCGGTAGTTTCAACTTCTGACTGGAGATACGCCTCAAAATCGTATACTATCTGATATGGATAAAGAGTAGTGTCGCAACCGATCTTTATGTCTTTACCCGTTCTTTGAAATTCGCATTCCCAAATAACTACTAGGTTGAATTCTTTGCTTTTTCTAATAAATGTATCTCTTCTCAAAGTGGATGCGCGTTCTTCTTTTCTATGCTTTGCATGAATCTCACACCCGTGCCAGTAACAGCCGTGATATTGATATACGGTATTGGTTTCTGGACAGTATCCATCTACTGGAACTCCTAAAATCCATCTTTCACCCCCGTGTCCACACTGTTCGTGGTGAATGTGAATTCCCTCGCGCTTTTCCACAGAGTACATCCAATCGATCGCCCCATAACTGTTAGAACTTTTTGGGTAGAACGCTCTCTCGAACGACGAACGCGGGCGCTCTAAATAATTACCATCACATATTACTTTTGTCTCACCTCTCATACATGTTGGTCCGTGTCTCTTCATATTACTCGCTTTCGTGAATTTCTGCTTGCAATTATCGCAGGCGTAAATTTTAGATAGGTTTTTAAGGTTTTTTATCAGAAATGCGTGATTATTAAACAGTCCTATTGTCATTGGTTTATTACCTATTTCATTATAGTGCGCTGGTACCTTTTTCAACCACCATACATTACATTCGGTGGGTTGATATACTTCTATACCGATTTAAAAAAACTCTTCAACCTTTTTCAGATCTGAAAAAGGAATTGGTGAAACCACATTACTACCGAAATATTGCTTACTAAGTTCTTCCGCTTTTTCTGTACATCTGTCGGGTCTTTTATCTGTCATATGCATAGCTAGACACCTGAACAGACAAAGATCGTCATTATACTTATCTAAAGAATACATACCTTTTCTATTCCTCAACCATTCTGGAAGTTCTCCTCCTGCTGCTTCTTGGGATTGTAGTCCCAAATCTATTCCCCTACTACCCTGTATTAGCTTTACAAAAACCTCTACCCATCTTACAAACTTCCACTTTGTATTTGGTCTGTCTATTTTATCGGACATTATTCGTGTTTGCTCCTTATCTGACAGCCATTTTTTAACGGTTTTCATTGATGATAGTGGTTCGTTACCACCGAGATTTTTGTGAAATATTATAGTTTTAGGTTTTCCATTTTTAGTTTCTCCATATGTTCTAGCTTGTAAGAATATGAATATCTCAAATAAAAATTGGTTGTTAGATACGGAGCAGTTTATCGGACATGCGTTCAGACTCGTTAATGTTAATGTTTTTACGAAAGGATAATGTAACTACCTGTCTTCCATTTTCTACCTTTTCCAATGTTTCATCGTGAGCCCCCAATATTTCTTCACCTTTTTTCCACTATCGCGCGAACTATAGATATTTATTTGGTATTTGGTCACCTGTGTGTCTAATTTGAGACAAATTATTTTTGCTTGAAGGTAATTCTTTAGAATTAATTACACTAGCCCTTAGCTCCGCAATACTTTCTTTTTGAATTCTGTTACCAACTTCCTCCGCTAGTGAGAGGTCTTTAAATGCCCCTCTTTTATAGGCGCGGGTAAACCGCTTCATAAACGCCTCATTCTTTGTGGCATTTATCAGCTTTGTCAACCCCATAACTCTCAACCGTGTACTATAAGTAATCCCTAGCGATTCGGCTTCTCTTCTCAAACTTTCTATTTCTGGCGTTATCATATTTTCTGTAATATACTTTTGTATAACCTATGAAATTTATCTGTTCAATTAGTCTTGAAAACATTATGTTTTTTTACGACCGAACATTATACATATACATATACATAATCAAATATTAAGGAGTGTGAGACTTGTTGTAAGACGTTTACGCGTAAAGACTATCTACGAAGGCATCTAGCGAGACGTAGAAAAATTCCTTGTGTCCCCCCGCAATTTCAATGCCCCAGATGCCCTTGTAAATTCGTTAGTGCCCAAACTCTTTGTAGACATAAGCAACTACGCTGTCAGGTGGCTACAGGTGAACGTGGTAGACTAGAGCTGGTAGAATTAGTTGCTGATCGTTGGGTTTTAACAATTTTATATAATACACCTTAGTTTCATATCCGATACGCATTATCCGTCTTAATGTTTGTATTTGCCTCTTGTATAGTTGACATAATTGCCGGTATAATATTGTAAATGCAACGTTTTTATCGGAGCGTAATAAATTACGCTGGTATTTCATGTATTCGATATCGCCTAGTGTTCTCATTTTATAGAATTTATATATAGGACTATAACCCCCGTATTCTTCATAAATTTCTTCAACACAGTTATTAAAAACTTTCAATTCCAATTGTATTGTATTATCCATTTTCTCTAATAGTTGTTTTTTTTCTGTTCAATAATTTCCAATTTCTTCTAATAATTTTCCAATTTCTTCGTTAAAAGTGATATCGTAGAAACGCATATCCGTCAACGAATCTTTGATTTTAAACTGTTTTATAAAATTAGTTTGATAATATTTCGGTAGTGTTTCTCGATCCAATTGATCCTATTTAGTCGCTTCATTACACAAATTTGATCCTTATACCGGCGACATAATTGCCGGTTTAATATTGTAAATGCAACGTTTTTATCGCAGCGTAATAAATTACGCTGATATTTCATGTATTCGATACAACATAGTATTGTCATTTTACCGCGTTTTAATACTGTAGAAACAGCGTAAAATTCTCCATAAAAGTCATTACAAAATTCCAATTCGTTGTGTATTTTATTATCCATTTTGTTATAATATTTTATTATAACCTATTAAATTTATCTGTTCAATTGGACGTGAAAATAACATGATGTATTTATGACACCAATATAATTGGACTACAATTCGACATCGTAGAAATAAATTAGCTATATTGGAGGAGAAAAATGGGGTGTTGGAATATAAACTATCTCATTGAAATTAATTTTGTAAAATAATTATTTTCTCATAAATTTCCTCGTGGGGGTATTATAGGGGGTTGCAAATTTATGAATTTGCTGTCGGGAGATAATTTCCTCGTTAACCAATTTTTGATTTTTCGGGGGTGGTGGGAGTAGTATATGGGGGTGGAAATGATGCCACCGTAGGTGGTATCATTTTGACTCCCTATATACTACTCTCAGAATAAGTCCAATATATTTGTATCTATCAACAATGCACAGTTTTTCGGGTCCACACATAAATGGGAAAACAGTTCGATGCACAGATGATGGCAGAAAATGCACACTATTATTATTTTGATTATTCACGACCATGCTGTTTAAATCACACCATTCATGAAGCATGTTAAGCATACATTGCAGATCCGCTTCGTTTGCTGCAATCAACAATATGTCATCTGCGTATAATAAAATGGATAATACCTCGTGTTCTAACTGGACACCTTTACCTACGGCCTTAATATTTAGAGCAAAATCATTGATGAATATGTTAAATAATAGAGGAGACAGAGAACAGCCCTGACGTAATCCACGGTGTACATCAAACCACTCGGTTCGTAGACCGTTAAGTCAGACACACGACGATACACCAGTACATAATTATTTAACGGTACCTAACAGTTTCTAGTTAATACACACAGCAGTAAGCCTTGCCCATAGTTTGCTTCTGTCAATCAAGTCATATGCTTTCTTAAAATGAATGCACAGATTGTAGAAACTAAATTTTAAAGGCTGCTTATAAGCCGACCGATAATGCCTAAATGTATATTTTACAACCTTAGTTTAATTCCCGGTGAACAGGTTTCATTTACTTAACATGACGAATTATGGTTTATAGCCGTTTAATAAGAACATAGAAACTAGTCGAAGTATACACAAAGGAGACCGAAATGCAACTATTGAAGAAATGGACTGGAGAAATGGGGCTTATGGAATTTGTGACCAGTGTCACTCCTGATTAAATATCACACTCATGTAGCCTGATAATGATCTATATTGCTTGTTATAAACATGCCGGTGTTTCGTTGATGGAATAGCGAACGATGTAGATCCTGATCTGGATCTACACTGGTCGCAAAACCCATTAGCCACATTTCTCCAGTCACAGCCACATATAAATATGGCACGCGTACAGCGGTCATGATACAGCCATTGGTGCGACTGATGTATCACTCAGCTCAGCATGGACAAAAATGACACGTCGCAACAGTGTGATCAATTATGTCACGACATGTATTTACATGCCATAAATTGACCATGGTCTGTTAAAGGTACATTTCCACACAGTAGTCACAAAATGTTCTTTATATCAGAGATCACCTGAGACATTTTCAGGCAAAATAAACATTCATTCACCATTATCCCACGTATTTATTGGCATTATTATACATTTTATATCAGACGTAAATTGCCACACAGATATCACGCAAGATAACCGTGTTTCCTTAAAATGTTAACGGACATTACTATTTATTCTCTGTATTTATGTTTTTATGTGCAATGATCATACTTTATAATCTGTCGAGAATATTATTTGTTCAGGTGACGCATTTAACTAGTATAAATACTTAAAAAATATCATGCCTCATTTGCATATGAACATATCCTGATACCACCGCGCGTCACTAGCAGTAAAATAAATATAATTAAATGATTATATATGTATAACGGGCACTAGTAATTTTGAGAACAAGTGGAATAGTGACACAATTATACACTTATTTAATTCCTATAAAGAACAGTGTGTACCTACTGAGTGGGCATGTACCTTTAAACACATTAAATCTAAAAAAATATTTAAATGTAAATACTTTTCTAAAAAAATAAAAAATGTTATGCATCATTTGCATACGAAAATAACCTGATACCACCGCGAGTCACTACCAGTAAAATAAATATTACTAAATTATTATATCTGTATGGCGGGCACTCGTAATTTTTAGAACTGGTGGGAGAGTGACACAGTTATACACTTATTTAATTCTTATAAAGAACGGTTTGTACCTACTGAGTGGGCATGTACCTTTAATAATACGGGATATCATATTAAACGATAACAAAACGAATAGTGCATCTAAATCACCGTAAATGATTCATTCTTGCTATCATTTTTGCAAACATTTCTACACATGGTATAAACTTGTTTATATATTAACATAGGTCATCAATTCGAAAGTTAATGATTATTTATGAGATGACGCTGTCCCCAACGTAATATGTGACGTAATTTTACGGCAGAATTTCTTTCATATCTTCCTAACAAGCGGATGGATTTTGATAATATATAGTGCATCAAAGACGCTGCCTATTGTGCCGTATGATTGCTCTAAAAGTTCTTTATACCAACTTATAACTTACTCAAAGAATCTAGTACAGTTTATTGCTTACATACGTGTGCTGTAGATTTTCAGTTACATAGACGGTAATTACCGATTATTCGACAAAATGATTGAATGATGAGATTAAAGCAAACATGTACAATAAGGTGCATTCCGTTCCGAATTTGCTGCGTTATGTTTCTTAAATATCCGTCATTCCGTTAAAGCAAATATACTGTAAACACACCTAAAACATGACGTCACGTCGTTCGGAAACCACGTGATCTCACATTCTGTTAACACACGACATACGTAAACGATAAACAAAAATAACCGAATTTAACAATGCCAGAACTGAATGTTATCGCTGACATAGTCGGAGTCGTAGTGTCCAGTCAAAACAAGTGTGTCACGTGACTACTATTCGCGAATGCATCAGTCGAAACTATGAATACTGTATTTAGCAAAACTAGAGGTTAGATACAAATCAACCGTTAAATGTTATTTTACCATCTGTTGTTTTCACATTTCCTCCACATCTGAGACACGGTACCTAGTTGAAATATGTACAACATTATATTTATACACCTTATTGATGATATGTGTGCATTACAATCCATACACGTATTAGTTATTTATATCTGCCATTTTACATCAACGTAGCTCATGCTGACAACACATCCATATATGATATATGTGTCACATTGCGACTCTACGGTTGCCTTGTTCAAGGCAAGGATTTAACCCTTTCATCCTACGTGACTGGAATGCAACCAATCCAATGGTCACAAAATGAGACTAGTCAGACTAGTCCATTTATGAAAAGGGAGTGTTTTTGTTCTCTGAAAAATATGAAAATTACTTGCAAAAAGTGCAGATCCTGATGAGACGGCTCGTCACGAGCCGGCTCATCTGGATCAACACTGTTTGTCCATACATACAGGAATGTGATGTTGTAAAGGGTTAAGCTTAGATAAAGTATGTATGTCCCTGTTCAATACTATAACACCTTGTTTCCGTAAGTTCGAGAGACGCACACGATGTTGACATGTGTGTTCATGCTAGATTTGATGTAAAATAGCCAATCACGTAATAGTATCGCAATTCGACAGCGCGTTTAGCGACGACGCTACATTGAAACAAACATGTTAACTATAAGTATTACATAAAGCGATGGCGGCTGAAATCAAATGGTATCAAAAGTGGCGTCATCGGATTTCCGTACCACAAACCTATTGTACATGTCGACATGTATTCCACATGTCAGCGGCGGCATCTCTATTATGGATGTACTAATAATTATAGTATGCCACAGGAACTAGCCTTATTGTCTGTTCCACGTTTTTCTGCCGACAAACTTTTGGCTATTAAAGGTACATGCCCACTCTGTAGGCACAAACTGTTCTTTATACCAGAGACATCATCTGATACATTTTCTGGCAAAATAAACATTCGGTCACCATTACCACACGTATTAATTGGCATTATTATACATTTTATATCCTGAGTAAATTTCCACACTGATATCAGGGGCGATAACTGTGTTTCCTTAACATGTTACCGGACATTACTATTTATTCTCTGTATTTATTTGTTTATGTGCAATGATCATACTTTATAATCTGTCGAGAATATTATTTTTTTTCAGGTGACGCATTTAACTAGTATAAATAGTATAAAAAATATCATGCCTCATTTGCATATGAAAATATCCTGATACCACCGCGCGTCACTATCAGTAAAATAAATATTACTAAATGATTATATATGTATAGCGGGCACTAGTAATTTTGAGAACAGGTGGAATAGTGACACAAGTATACACTTATTTAATTCATATACATAACAGTGTGTACATGTACCTACTGAGTGGGCATGTACCTTTAAACACATTAAATCTAAAACAATATTTAAATGTAAAAACTTTTTCATCAATAACAAAAATGTCACCCTCCCAAAAAAAATAAGATTTGTTTAAATAATCTTTTATTTTTGGACCGATTTTCAAAATCTACACTTTTGTTTTCTTAGTTACATAATTCCCAAGCTATCTAGCCAATGTAAAATTCCCATAAGAAAATGATTTTTTCGCTATTAAATCAATATTTGATGGAATTTCATAACAAAAAAATGGGGAGGATGACTTTTTGTTATTGGTGAAAAAGTACTTACATTTAAATATTCTTTAGATTTAATGTGTTTAATAGCCAAAAGTTCGTCGGCAGGAAAACGTGGAACAGACAGTAGTTCTATTGAACTTTTGTTTTGAGCCTTCTTTGGACGAGTGACCAGTGGTTGGTTGATTATATGCCTACTTGCAAAACTTTCTGTTTGCCGGTCGTAGCTGACATACGTACACGTATATCGTTATTGTTTTGCATTTTCATTGAAAATTTAGAATAACAGTACAGTGTATATGTTCAATGTCTACTTAAAGAAGCAAATCTTCCGGTAAAATGTATGCATAGTGTGAAAAATGATATGCTGATTTGATGAAAATCAACATGAAATAGAAAAGAAGATTTTGGTTATGTTGAACAAGAATAAAATCAACAAGGGCTTGTTGTAACTAAGCTAATCCCCTACTGTCTGTTTCACGAAAGCTGCCCACATTTTATGGGCATCTTAACAATACAAAAACAATATTGTTTTCGATAATATTATATTATAGCAAAATTTAAGATTGAGCCTTCTTTTTATTTCGTGAAAATTGGTAAAATATTGATTTTATCGCGAAAAAATGATTGTCTATGGGAATTTAACATGGGGAAAAGGAAGATCAGGGGGAGGAGTCAAAAAACGATCTAACTAAGAAAACAAAAGTAAGATTTTGAAAATCGGTCCACTATTTCTGAAATAAGAATGCATTCCCCATGTTAAATCACAGAGTGAAGATGTCTATGGGAATTTAACATGGGGAAATTGTTTTTTCACAATAAAATCAATATTTAACAAAATTTCACGAAATAAAAAGAAGGCTCATTCTTAAATTTGTATAAAATTTAATATTATAAAAAAAATATTGTTTTTGCACTGTTTATATAGCCGTAACATTTGGGCAAGTTTCGTGAAACAGACAGTAATAATAAGTCCTCATTGACCCTGGATGTTCATAATGCTCATACGTTGGAGGTGTGAAGAACAAATCACCATCTTCAGACAGGTATTGTGGCAAACTACCATAAACATCGGTGAAGGGGTTAGACAGTTTTTGAGAAAACAAAACAAAACACACTAACGCCGTTGCATTACAAAGTTAGCATAT
>CM055265.1:7247979-7400977 GCA_029237695.1 Conchocele bisecta | reverse complement strand
TACGTATATCATTCGCAATTTATATGCGCTTCAAAAATATACAAAATATGAATAAAATCAACAAATTAGTGGTGATTTAGAATGAACTATTTTGCTATGTGAAGCGTAGTTCCGGCACAAACCAATATGGGAAAATATTGACGTCTTGCGTTGCATTGTGTTTCAATGGGGGAACGAAAGTACGTATATAATAACAAGAAGATATGCCAAACACAAGGCATGGCTGTCGTGAGTCGCAATATACAAGTGTGTCAGTCAGATTGTGCAAGAGAATAAAGCACAGTAAATTACAGCATACAAGGCCTGTCTGCATATATTTATACAATGTATATACATGTGTACATACATACATTTTAGATGGACAGATAACATTTCGCATTTATTTAACCCTTTCAACACCACAGTCCTGTATAATGGTATTGGCAAGCCGTCTCATCAGGATCTGCACTTTTTCCAAGTAAAGATAAAAAACACCCCATTTTCATAAATGGACTGGTCTGAAATTTTGTGACGGTTGCATTGGTTGAAAAATTAACATATCAACATCCATTCCAGTTGAAAGTGTTAATATCGATAGAGACACAGACGAAGATAACGTTTGACTGGATGAGCGATAAGTCATTGGGAAACATATGACGCTTGATATAAGTCTTACAGTGATAAATATATATTTGCTATAGTCTTGAATTATGTGTTTATTGTCATCCAGATATGTTGTAAAGCAAAACATAATCATTTGAGTCCTTCACATCTTAAATTCAAAATGGCCACCATTATTGACAATGATGCTGGTCAAGCCTGAATATTTACTACCGGTAGGTGTTTACGCTATCTGTTTTATAATTGTCATTTATACATGTTTGTATAGTGTATGTAGACGGTTATTAGAAAATAAATATGTGATCCAACCCATAGACGGCTATCATCTTTGATTGTAATATGGCTCCCAAATCCAAAAAAGGAACAATAGCATTGTGCATTAGCATAGTTGTCATCGTTCTTTTAATATATACTGAGCCAAAACAGAAAGTGTGCATTGCATAATTATGTTGGTACTTTTTTTGGATGTACTGTCATGTCAAATAATGGCATATGCTATATCAAACTGTAGGGAAATCTATGCGCCATAAGAACATGGTGAATTGAGAATGATGCCTTTAATGGTTCTCATGTGACGTCAGTTAAAACACCATAAGGGTCACTTTTGAAATTAACAAAGTTGACCACTATTGGAGAGTTGGCGGTTGCGTGCAATTTTCGAATAAAAAATGCGGTTTGGGCGGATGTTTCAATAAATATCGGCTATGCCCATCTCTCTTGTGCAATAATGTGACTATGAGTCTACATATAGACTGTACATAACGTCGAATGACGCCTTCTGGAATCCGATCTCGTACCTGGACCAGGGCTTCGGATAATTCCCGTACATCCACGTGTCTTCATCTTACCATTATGCCCAATTCATCCCAGATATGCTCAATAGGGTTCATATCTGGCGATGAAGCGGGCCAATGCAAGACGCGTACGTTGTTTTGGTCAAGGAAATTGCGCGTAATTCTGGCCGTGTGCGGCCCTGCATTATCCTGCATCAGGATACCTGGGCCGTGTCTCTGCAGAAAAGGAACCACTGCTGGCCACAGAACGTTGTCGATATACAACTGTGCATTAATGGCAACTAAGTCCATATTACGCCCGTCCATGATTCCTCCCGAAACAATGACGCCACCCCCATCGAATATATCCCTCTGCAGAAGGCACGATTCAACGAAATGATCACCCTTCCTCATGTAAATCTCCTGATTTGTCCGTATAGAGACCATTAGCCCACTGTGCACGTCGCCAACGTAAATGACGCCTGCCCACTACATTCTATCATTATAGTAGAGGATCTAAGTACATGAGGTGTGCACTTTGTGATACAAGCATGACATTTTGCACATAGTTACTTTATTGTGTATACAATAAAAAAAGCCCAGGAAACAAGTGAAATATGCCCTGTGGTCCAAGATGGCCGTCAATATTAAAAATTGCCGCCGTATGCATAAAAGTGAACACATGTCTGCTTACAGATGACATAGAGACACATATTTGATGGCTATTTGTTATTTTTACCAAGTTACATTTATTATGTATACAATAAAAAAGTCCAGGACATAAATTAAATATGCCCTGCAGTCCAAGATGGCCGCCAATATTAAAAATGGCCGCCGTATGCATTGAATTAACACATCTTTGTTTATAGATGCCATAGACACACACGTTTGATGGCAATTTTTTTGTTTAAAGTTACTTTATTGTGTATAAAATAAAGGACACCTTTGAAAAATATCATGTGGTTAAAAATGGCCGCCAATGTTAAGAATGGCCGCCGTATGCATTACATGAACACATGTTCAAATCATGATCCTCATGACACAGATCAATATATATATATATATAAATGCGCAATATAATTATTTCGATTCAAGTTATCAGAATTTTCAATCTATGTTGGTGTCACAGAAAGGTAGTGTGGGATGTTAGTCTAGGAAAAGCAGCAATAACAACAACAACAACAACAACAACAACAACAACAATACTTGCCATGTGAATGAGCAAAATCAAAAAGTAAAAAGAAAAATGCTCTCTTGCCCTTGTTCCACGAGAATGCACATACTGTGTATATGGTGCGACACGCTATGGACAAGATTCATGTTTCTATAGCACATTTGAATCCAATGCAGACATTTGTAATGACAGCTGATCAACCCCTGTTTGCTATTCGTAAACAGATACAATTAGATGGCCAGATCAATATTTGGAAGATAAGTTTGTCATTGTAATGGGAGGTCTACACATTGAGATGTCTGCACTGCGCGTGATTGGTGACTGATTGGAAGGTAGTGGTTTGATTAATGCACTCACCAAAGCAAATGTTACCACTCCAAGCAGAGCACACTCTCTGTTGGAAAGTAGTCACATTACTCGGACAAGGTAGGCCCATCAAGTAACAGCAGCTGCTCTCTTTGTTCTCCAGAAGGAAGCATACGAAATGTATAAAGATGCAGAGAAAGACGACCCATTTCCTTTTCAGGACTGGTGCCCTGCACAGTCTGAAAAATACCCACAGTTCAAGTTCTGGAGCGTAACTCTATATCTAGAGTTGCTGGTCTTGCAATATTTCAAGTCCCTGAGAGAAGGAAGGTTTCAGTTGTATGTTGAGAGCTTAGCTAACATAGCTCCTTGGATGTTTGCTCTTAACCACACCCACTATGCTCGATGGCTGCCAGTGCACATACGAGACATGGTGCAGCTGGAGCATAGACATCGAACTGTGTACCATGAGTTCATGTCAGGGCACTTCACAGTGCAGAAGAGCATCAATCAGTTCTCTTCCATTGCAATGGACCACAACCATGAGCAGCTGAATCTGCTTATAAAGTTATCAATGAATTTGATAACACGCACCGTACAGGAGACACAAAGCACCATGAACAATACAAATCCATCCAAGACGAGTTCAAAGGCAATGTGAATGAGATGGTGAATGTTCTGAAAGAAATGAATAACCCATTTCTTGAGCATGGGTCAGAGCTCATAGCCGTTCACACAAAGGTAGTGATGGATGAATCTGTGGTGCAACAGGTCCAAACAGTAGAGGAGATTTGCAACAAAAAGTATGAAGGGTATGTCACTGAGAGATTACTGCTGTGTCAAAAACCGGTGACAGACACCATTTCAAAGAACAAGATTACATTGTTCAAAACACCTACGAAGAAAACACTTACCTGAACCAAAAACCAGATAGCATGTCTCAAAGCCAAAACAGCCTTGTTTATTGCCTTCCAGTCACGTAATAGCAATCTTTCTGATTTTGTTTCAGTATGAAAACTAGGCATGTCCCCCATCATTGACAGACATGGGCGAGATGCGTACTGGCTCAAAGGCTGACTTGGTAATGGTGCTACAATCAACTACCCCTGACAGAGTTGTTGTAGATACATTGTTACCAACAGTTGAAACAGAAGTACTTGATGGTGCTGCCATTGTACATATGCTACCCACCACCCCCCACCACCCCCCAGAAAAGGAGGAACCAGTGTTCCAAGACGTATCAAACACGTACATACAGAGACTGGACATTGTTTGGGATAGGTACATTGCAAACAGTCTTAAGAAATCCACACGGAATAAGCGGGGTACATGTGTGCATAGACATATTCTGGCTACAGCACCTATTCCCTCGAACTGGCAGTCCTTCCTTCAGGTGGAAAGTAACAAAGCTGAATTGTTTTCCTGAGTATTTAATCAAGTAGATGCAGCCACAAGAAGATGTTAGTAACGACAGCTGACACAAGTGTGATGTGCTCTGATCCCGAACTAGAGAAATCTGGAATTGAACCATGCAGCCATGAGGAGGCTGATTCTCGAATCATGGTTCACATTGCTGATTTTGTGAAACAGGGGCACACCAAAATCACTATCCGCACAACAGACACAGACGTTGTTGTGTTAGCTGTGTCAATCATGTGTCGTCTAGATCTTGAAGAGCTGTGGGTAGCTTTCGGTACTGGGAAAGCATTCAGGTACATTGGTGCCCATACCATATTCTCAAATATTGGTACGCAGAAGGCAAAGGCATTGCCAATGTTCCACAGCCTCACATGATGTGATACAGTCTCCTTCTTTGCTGGGCATGGGAAGAAATCATGTTGGGATGTATGAAAAGTCCTTCCACAGTTGACAGATACTTTGATCAGTCTTGCAAATACCCCTGTGCAAATATCTGCTGATGGCTTCAACGCCATTCAGCGATTCGTGGTGCTCTTGTACAGCAGAACATCTGATCAGAGTAACGTTAACTGTGTAAGGAAGCAATTGTTCTCACAAGGTTCAAGAACAATTGACAACATACCGCCATCAGAAGCAGCATTGCAAGAGCATTGCAAACGGGCCATATACCAAGGAGGTTATGTCTGGGGACAAACAATTATTGTCCAAGACCCTGACATTCCCTCCCAGCCCTGCAGATTGGGGATGGGAGGATACTGGTGATGGCTGGCATCCATTCTGGACATCTCTTTCTGAATCAGCTAAAATGTGCCAGGAGCTGATAAAATGTGGATGCAAAAAGGCATGCAGAGGCCTCTGCAAATGCAAACGAAATTAATTGGCATGTACCGATATGTGTACTTCTCAGGGCGGATGCCACGAGTAAGATGGTAGATTCTTGTTACATGCAGAACACCAATGACATGAGTGACTACGCCATAATGATAATGGACATCAAGTTGTCCCTGTAATGCAACATACAGTTATATTATATAAGTACACATATAACCAGGTGGTACCATAATGCTTAACAACTAATAGTGTATGAGCAGTGTTTTATTATTGTCCTATTTAGACCAAGCTAGGCATGCAACTAAATTGATTTCGTTTCGCCTGTTTAAGGTTTCGCCTACTCGATTGTAAGAAGTGAAGACCATGACCAGACTGCACATATATGCTGACGTGTGTTGGTATACACCGCCTGGAACAATAATGACCCATATTTGGGTTGTGTATGTCATTGCTCATATATTATCAACATTTCACATGTACGTTACCACACATAATAGTATGCACATTCCATTGGCTGTAAACCATAAATAGACAGCATATATACATGCATGTCAATCTGTACTAGATACATCATTACATATATATACATATAGCTGTGGTATCATCTACTATTACGATTATTCTGGTTTATTATCTGACCAATGTATGGCCGACTTGGTCGGGTTGAATTATGGACTTTCGATCGATGCCTTTTTAAATCGAAGTCGTTAACGTAATAAATCGATATGTACGGGCCGTCGTAACTCTGGGTCTACCATTACGAGCTCGATCCATAATGTCACCTGTCATTTGGAAACGCCGTTGGAGACGAATGAGGTCAATCAACGTTCAACATTCGTGAACACATTTTACAACTTGCACGTGCAAAAATGGTAAAATAGCGCTATATACAACGCCACTGAATCATTGAAATATCATATTTAATTATCATCACGTATGGTCGGCCAGTATCGCCTGAATAAAAGTGAACATTTTCTTTTTTGACTCAGTATATGCGACTTGCTTTTAGCGATTGGATATATTAATACAGTTTTTGCTAATCTAATTTTATGATTTGAGACACGCCATGTAATGTTGTGCCTTCGGACAGCTGCTTCATTTCATGAAATAGTACATGCGGAATGTACTTTGAACAAATTATGAAAAATATTGTAAATTTTGTAAACGTATTTAACGAAATTACGCAGATGTCCGACGGTACAAAATCACATGGCATTTCTCAATTATTTTCACAGGTTAGCTGCGCAATACATATGGGCCGCGCTCTGTGAAAACCAGCATTAATGACACAATTTTCGATTTGCACTTTTTTACATTTTTGGATGCAGACACCTTTCAAAAAGAATATGCTTAACAGAAAATGCAAATATGTTTCATAGTTTTTGTTTTATCTCACTGTTTGTAGCACCATATGAATCACGCAAGGCAAAAATAGTAACGTCATTGAGAAAATGACGTTATTGAAACGCCGACGTTTTACAATGCAACAGCCTACAGTAGAAATGCGTGTTCGTAGACTCATTGACTGTGCTTGCTGTACACTGTATTTGCTGATAAGTTGCACTAAATGTATCTACAAGTGTTAATAGTATGTATACTATCAAACATTCAACAGAATAAAACTATGATATGTAGATGTCGTGAACAAACCAAACGCACCACTATCGATTTTAAATATATAATTAGCAGACATGTGACTTCGTAATTTGCTACCATCGCCAACTATGATTACATACATGCACCGTCAGAAAGATACATTGTAGTTATTGGAGATTTTAGTTGAGAATCTGATTGACGTCATTTACGTAACAGTTAATTGTCACGCAGCGGCGTAGGAGGGTATTGAAAAGTAGTGCGGCCATACCGTCGAACGAGCAAAGTTCATGATAATGCTGAAGGGGTCCGGGGGAACGGTTACACGAAACACCCAAATACACTAAAATGCACCCAAATATAGCTTAAATACATATAAATACATGTATACCACAAATACACCCTAGCTAGTGTCATATATTAGTGTAAAGCATATATTGGCACAAAACACATCATATAATTGACATATATAGTCAAATAAATCTGTTAAATTGGCCATATTTCGATTTATGCACATTGACTCACCAATCATATGGGAAATACATGCAAATATAGTTCAATATATAGGGAATATTCCATCGTACATTTTGAATAGCGGGAAATAATACAAGAGTGTGTGTCGGCTTCCGCGTAAGCAACGAGTGAGCGTAGCTTGCACGGACGCTGACGGACACGAGTGTATTATTTCCGATATTCAAACATGTACGATGGAATATCCTATGTATTACAATTCCACGGCGGATATATATATATGCACATTTAGTCTATTTTTGAGATTATGATCAATAAATTGTGATGTGCGCATGAATAGTTATACAATAACGTGAATTTCCGCGTTTTGACGTTACGTTGTGTGACGTCAAATGTGACGTCATGTAAACTTTTTGAAATCAAAATTACGCAGCTGTTTCTATGAGCCAGATATATTTGAGTATATGTTTGGAATGTGTTCAATCACATTGACATCCTAGATTAGTCGAGACCCTTTCCAAATTTTCAAATTTATTTTGACTGTAATACAACATTTCATGGTAGCTCGTGGTTTCCAAGAAAACAGGCGCGCAATTACGTGTGTTCTCTTCACGGTGTATTATTTGTAAGCAGTTGATTACGGGTTTTCTCTCACAGCGAACCCCGTAATAAATATGAATATGCCACAAATACACCCTCAAAAATATCAGTGTAAATGCTCTCCTTACGTTATAGTAGGGGATCTGACACCTTCAAAAAACATTTTTGTAGTCCCCCAGAGGGGGCCAAGGTTTTATGGTATCGTTGGAAAGGGTATCATGTGAGCTTCCATTTAAAAGATGTTAGCAAGGAAAAAAAGTGTCCGTTGCTATGGAAACGCACATTAAAGACCACGCCCTAAAATGTTCCATATATCTACAAATTCGTCCCTGCAGTGCTCAGTTATCCTGTAATGTACATTAATGTGCATTATATAAGTACTGTTGTGGGTTATCAAGATCTGCATCACTGATTCATTACCATAGATAGTGAGAAAAGTGTAAAATTTCAGAGTTATTCCCCATTTTTTGCTATTTTTTGTAATCAGCAATAGCACGTTTTGAAATGTAAATATATCATCCATGTTGCTAGACAATCAGGTGTTAAACCTACCATATGAACTGGTACTGTACATATATAATTATTCAGGATGTTAGCAAGGTCAATTAATGCTAGTTTCCATAGAAACAGTACTTTTAAAAACACACTAATATACCGATAATTTGGACGATTTTGCTATTTTGCACATTTAGTTGCTAATGTATCACTCATAATATTAAACTTATATCTGGTGTAGCAACTACCATGGGATAGAGAAAGGTATACAAATATGTATTTAGTATGTTATTAATATCAAATAGATATTTGTTACCATAGAAACAGCCTTAACAACCTTACCCAGCTGTTTTGCAAATTATTGAACAATAATGCTCATTGTGCATGTGAATCACCCCAATTTAGTGACTTTAATCACAATTACTAAGTTGGTTACACCACAAGGTTGAAGTTGAATATTCAAACTGGTTCATGTATTCTCATGAAGTGTATGGCATCTAATATCAACTGTTAATATATCTAGCAAGTGGTGAAAGACAGTATAATAGGGGGCTTCGAATGAACAAACTTTTATTTGAAGCAATGGAGCGACTCCGATGGTTTGCATTTGTACAGTCTTTGTCAGATCATGACAAGAATCGATTGCTAGGCAATGCTCTGACTTCTGAACATACAGCTCTGCGGGCAGCTGCAACTCCTGATGGTTTCAAGCAGTTTGTGGGATCTCGGCATCCTTTGATGAGCTTCATGTTGCATATCAGTCGTTTTGCCAGTCATTGACTAGACCAATGGCAATATTCTGGAATTCATATATACATATGGTAGGAACATTGCTTTGTCTCATTCGATCTACCAGGGAAGGGAACTGGGCCCTACACATGCAGGGCATACATCACACAATCCCATGGATGTTTTGCAATATGACCGGTTGAACTATGCGAAGTACTTACCCGTATATGAACACCAAATGTGTAGTTTACCAGTCACACATCAGGAGGCATATATTAGTATTTCGAATGGTGAATTCGGACTCCAAAGAGGCTCCAAGGCATTTTCTCAAGTGCCTCGTGACCAGGCCATCGAACAGACCCTGAACAAAACCACAAAGACCCATGGTGGTATTATTGGGTTCAGTAGGAATGTCCAGGCTTTGCACCGATGGACTATAACTGCCCATGAGCGTGCTTCACTTAGAGAACATTGCTTTTCAATGGCAGGCTTAAAGCCACATCATACTGAGGACCACCAGGAAAGTAGTTCAACAAGGTTGAAAAAAGATGAAGAAGAAGTCAGAAATGTTGTTGGTTTTGTTGAAAGTCTGGGCAACCCATTTACCAGTACATCAGATCTCCATAGCATTGCGTCAGGTCTTGTTGCATCTGCAGAGGTATCCTCAGACCTTATGGCAGCTGGAACGAAAGGTAAACTCGCATTCGACGAATTTGTTCAAAACAGGCTTGTGAGTAATGATACATCATTCTACGATCCTTTGAAGAAAATTGGATTAAAGACATTTTCAAGTCTCAACAAAGCCAAATCTGTTAGAATTGGCACCAAAACAGAAGTGTTAAAGGCAGATAGAAACCTTTTCTTCAGAATGATTGTGGTTGCCCAAGCGAGAAGTCTAGATCTGCGCAATGTGTTGCAACATTGTCTCTGTCCAATACCATGACCACTGGCTGAGGTTGACGGAACCTTTGCTAAAACATCCAAAGCAAAACTGGCAGAATTGATACAGTCTGATGTACCACCTTTTGATGAACAGCCCATTGACGCAGTTTGGATTATTGACTTAATGGCACTGCTACAAAGTATGTTGGATGTACCAAGTACATTTTCAGAGCTTGCTGCTTCAGTTCTGAGATTGTCCATTGCACATACTAATGACGGTGCCAGGGTTGACATTGTTGCTGACCAGTATCTTTCAATATCCATTAAAAATATTGAAAGGGAGCGAAGGGCTTGTGGTGGTACTTTGCATGTGAAGATCTCTTCTGGTCAGCAACAGGTTCCCAAACAATGGAAAAAAGTTCCTTTCCTATGGTCCCAACAAGATTGCTCTAGTTGACTTCTTGTATGAAGAATGGGTAAAATCGACATATGCAGCAATTATCTCCACGAGATCAGTATTCCTTACCAACAAAGAGACCTGTCACAAATACCAGGTCCTTGATAGCTGTGTTGTTCGTGAGGAGATCTCTGAACTCTGCACACATCAAGAAGAAGCTGACTATCGAATGCTGTTGCATGTGAAACATGCCTCTGATGTGGGGTATCAAACAGCGATTATTCGCAGTCCAGATACCGATGTGCAAGTGCTGGCATGCTACTTCCAGCCACAAATGCATAGCTGCCAGATACTTGTGCATTGTGGTACCAAAAACCGATCTCGATTTGTCGATATTATGTCAATATCAATGTCGCTTGGTCCATTCATTTGTGGATTTGCTTTGCCTGGTCTCATGCTTTCACTGGCTCAGATTGCAATAGCGCATTTGCTGGCAAAGGCAAGAAAAAAGCATTTGAGCTGGTGAAAGCATGACCTGACTTGTGCCAAAGCATGCAATCTCTTGGCAACCACATTCCTATATCGGAGGAATGCTTGTCATCTGTGGAGGTATTTGCATGTGCTCTGTATGGTGGCGATGGAGACAGTATCGATGAATTATGGTATAGGCACTTCTGCAGCAAAAACCCTCCCAGTAACCGCCTTCCTCCATGTAGGGATGCACTGCAGAAGCATGCTGCACGGGCAACTACCAGGCATTCATTTGGAAATCAGCTCTGAACGCCACAGAGGAAATTCCCAGCCCTCATGGCAATGGTTGGCAGTTGGAGAACGGCATATTGTCCGTTGATTGGATGGACAAACTACCAGCACCAAGGGCGGTACTGGAACTCATTAAATGTTCATGTAGTGCACAATGTTCCAGTGCTAGATGCAGTTGCTACAAAAACAGAATGGCATGTAGTGAGTGTTGTGGCTGTTCTCAAAATTGTTTGAACAGTATGGGGTTTGATAGCAGTGATTCCGAATCAGATAATGACATATAGATATATGTGATGGCTAAAATATGTTTAGACCTCGCAAACAAGCAGTTGTATACATGCAAGTATCATACACATTATATGTACATGTATGTTGTAACACTAAATGTAGATGTGTACTGGATGTGTAGTACAATCATGTAGTAAGTAAAATAACTACAGTAATCTAATATGATCACGATAGTTATTTATGTGTACATAGTGTTTAGTTGATCCGGTTGATAAAACCTTGTGGAGGGGGGGGGGGGGGGGGTATGTTGCCATTGTCCATACGTCACGGTTTAGCTTAACGCGCAGGGAAATTTTATTTGTTATAATGTCTGTTTCCCTTGATGGAAGGATTTCCTATTTCACAGATGCATTTGTACTAGCCTCGTGCATCATTCTGTAACAAAATGCACAACCACGATTTTATCTGGGTCAAAGCCATGGACTTAAAAAATGTGTTAATTATTATTCACTATCAAGGCTGCCAGTGGGGCATCCGTGATCCATGAACACAATAATTTTCTAGTTCCTTTCCATTCAATTTAATGTGTATATTTGTGTATACAGGTATTGATTTTCATGTAATAACATTTGTCCACCATTGTGAAATATGTCGGCCATCTTGAATTTGTCGGCCATTTTGGTATTCACTTAGCTTATTATTAAGCCATGGAACAGAATATGGTAATAAAAAAACTAAATATCTGCTTCGAGTATGTTGGTCATTACTATGTAGCTACCATCATATTCATGCCAATAATAGCACATAGCAAAATCGTCCAAATTAATGGTATAATTGATTGGTGTGTTTTTAAGTACTGTTTCTATGGAAACAACATTAATTGACCTTGCTAACATCTTGAATAATCATCTCTGTACAGTATCAGTTCATATGCTAGGTTTAACACCTAATTTTCTAGCAACAAATAGGTGATATATTGACATTTCAAAACGTGGTATTGCTGATAACAAAAAAATAGCAAAAAAGGGGGAATAACTCTGAAATTTTACACTTTTCTCACTATCTATGGTAATGAATCAGTGATACAGATCTTGATAACCCACAACAGTACTTATATAATACACATTAATGTACATTACAGGATAACTGAGCACTGCAGGGACGAATTTGTAGATATATGGAACATTTTAGGGCGTGGTCTTTAATGTGCGTTTCCATAGCAACGGACACTTTTTTTCCTTGCTAACATCTCTTAAATGGAAGCTCACATGATACCCTTTCCAACGATACCATAAAACCTTGGCCCCCTCTGGGGGACTACAAAAATGTGTTTCTAGGCCACTTATTGCATATCAGATCCCCTACTATTATAAGAATTTGTATAACCTATTGTATGTATCGGTGTAGATCAGTTTATTATTGTTACATGGTTTCCGTTGTTTGCACATATGTAGCGCTTGCTGTTTGCATATGGCTTTAGGCAATGCTCATTCCGGGGCCGCGCGTAGACCAAGTTCCTTCATGACGTCACTACGCGGAAGTGCCTTCATGACGTCACTACTTCATGACGTTCATGACGCGGCCCCGGAATATAAATATCGAAAATTATCTACGTGAATCGGACGATTTATAAAAGTACTGAAAATACTGAATATAATGCTCAAATTACATCAGTTTTTTGTTGTAAATGTAACAATAACGTTTGATCATGTCCAGCCGTGTGCAAACGTTTGCTGTGGCCCGAGGGAACTGCTTGAATCCCAAGGCAGCAGGCCGCGGGTTCAAACAGTTCCCGAGGGCCACAGCAAACGTTTGCACACGGCTGGACATGATCAAACCTTATATTGTACGCCCTTTTTGGGATACGTGTATATTTTATTAAAATGCCCCACAAATATGCCACAAATACACCCTCAAACGTAGACTACCAGTGTGAACATCGGCTTACCTCTTCAAACATTATATGAGCCGCGTCGTGCGAAAAGGTGCCTTATGGCGAAAATGACGTTATCGAGTAAATGATGTCGGAAACGTCGCTTCCATTTACGATTTTGACATAGCTGACGTCGTTGTTGACAGCTGGTAATGACAGATGATATAAGTGTATTATCGTGTACCATTAGCGAAACAAACCAATTGTATGTAGCAAATTGACTATTTTAATTACCATTTTATGCCAAAACTATAAATGTACGTTCTCGGGGCTGTTAATGATCAGAAACGAGCAATGTCTTTTTGTGTCAGTATATCGGTTACCGAGATTTTACATACATGTATGTACAGTAGATACGTGATATTGTATGGATAAAATGTTATGTAATGCTAGTGTGAAAAGTTCAAAAACGTACGTGTAGTCGTAAACGTTACAGTACACGTTACATAGCGTCTCCCTTGCTTTATACGCGTATCTGTTTCTGATTTAATTTCATTTATGTGTGTCAGATTGCATTTAGTGAATACAATTTCGTATTTGGTAAACTCTTGCATGTATCAGTAACAAGGGAATTGTATTACACACAATGTGATAACCACCGTGACTCATCAAAACTTTGAACATAATATGTGACGCGCCAAGCGAAAACCTCCTTTATGGGTCAAACATGCAAACTTGAGTTTTCAACCGTGATACTTAGGAAATTTGATCTCTCTCGAACAATATGATATATAAACCAATGTTGTATTCAACTGATAAACCATATTTCTAGACCAACAAAGATATATATCCGACATCACTTTGTCGCATCGACATTGTTTTGACAATACGTACGTTACGTCGTCGTTATCAATATTTGCGGACAGTGGACCGCACGAGTCGTGACGTTTTCGTGCTACAATTGTACTCACACAGAAACTTCTCTTTGTTTCATCACAATGCACATATTTATGCACTACATGTATACATGTATTATTATTAATACATACTTAGCGATATTTCAAAACATTTATATTTAATTTATAAATAATATAATATAGGAATGAATGGCCTTTTTGTGGAATTTATCGGGGTATAAACTTGGAAAAGTCGCGGGAATACTGGACGAAGGCCGGAAGGCCTCGTCCAGTATTCCCGCGACTTTTCCAAGTTTATATCCCCGATAAATTCTACAAAAAGGCCATTCATTCCTTATAATTCCAGCATTTGAAATAAATTCATCAAGAAAATGTGTTTATTTTCCGTTTTCTTAAGAATTATTTTAACTGCGCCTGACGGTTACGGAAAGTAGTTCGGTATGGGAGTTTACTGGGATATAAATTTTGGACAGAGACTTGCTACGGACCAATCAAATGTTAGGGAATTGTGTAAATATTTTTGTGCTGGAATTATGAAACAATAACAATTCGTTACAACTGCACACGTCGCCGGTAAATGTTATTTCCGACGTCATGTAAAGTCCACAGGTGGAAGACTCTGACCTAGGACCCAATCAATGGCTCATTTGAAAAACGTTACTCCACCCACCCGTTTCCGGTGTCTATTGTACGGAAATTGTTTGGTGGGGTAACGGTTTACAAATGAGCCATTTATCAGGTCCTAGGTCCCAGTCTTCCACCTGTGGTAAAGTCCTTGGTGATAGCAAATTATGTCACGCAAATTTATATGGGGGCAGCCATTGTCGTGCTGCGCCTAAACGGCGAGTACGACCAAGAAAATATTGCCCTAGTTTTAGGCTCAGCTTATCAGTTAAATTTTGGAAAATACTAATCATGACAGTTCGTGCGTATCAATACAGCACCTATTATCTTTTGGTCTCACGGGACAGTACTACGGAGCTAGCTACACAAATTTGCCTCCGATATGTTATCTACGGCTACAATTTGACCCATTAAAAAATGTCAACATTTAGTTAACTGTATATTTTACACCTTTAAACAACTGATATTTGATGTAGAGCTAGTAAATTGCCCAACATAATAGAACAGGTAAATCATTTTCCCATGGAATCCATCTTTTCTCTAGTTGTTGTTCAACATTCAATATAACGAAATGAAGCTTTCAAATTTACAAGATGTACATGTAAATGTCAGATAAACACCTTGAGACGGTACATTAATATTTTTTTGCATGGGTACTTTCTTTATTAATACTTTATTGATACAGCTTTGACAGTTTTATATTGCTAACATATCAAACACGCCAGATAACCGATTGGAAAAATTACTCTTACATGCGCTACATTAAACAGATGGGGTTAAACGGCCGCACTCATGTATATCTGATTGTGGTCGCCAGACAGGATAAGTTTGTTTTCTTTGAGAATTTCTGTTTCGACCTAAATTATGAAAGATGCAGACGCCTCCATCTACGCCGACTACACATGTTCTCACGTTTGTTTGTAATTGTTATATAAATAAAGTTTAAAATAAATATTAGCATTATGATTACATCATACTGATTTTGTGATGTGTTATCTAAAAATACCGGTCATATGGTTATTTAGTTTCAAATGTCATTTACAAGTCGTCCATATGATATTACGAAAATCATTTGCAATATGCTCGTTTGCATACAAATAATCAACAAAATCACTACCTGTTTCCTTGAAGGAAACCGAAAAAGCTCACAACTGAACCACTATGAAAACAACTGTAATATTCTGCCGCGCATATCCAACATTAAAATATTTGTGAGCCACAATTAGTAATGCGTACGGCTATACATAGGACAACTTATTGCAATGACGCAACTATTTCAAGTGTCAAAATCCGACGTGACGTTGGTAAATTTAAACGTAACTTTGCGACGTCATTTTCAGGCTTTCATGACGTTGTCATTAAGGCTGGTTTTCACAGAGCGCGGCCCATATATTTATTATGGGAATAAATATTTTGAGACTTTATCGGTGTATAAACATGTAAAGGTTCAACTGTACTTGTTGCAGTAGTGTTGCACTTTTAAGGTACATGTATTATGTCACATATGGATACACTTGATATTTGCTTCATAAGAGTGATGTGATATATGAATATAACATATGTGAATATTATCTTGTTACTGTCTACTATATGGAGCATTGAGTTGCCATCTCCGCCATATTTGTATGTACAAGCCATCGTACAGTTTCATCACTTCGTGCGTTTGACACATACAGCAAATAATATGACAGTAAACCAATTTAATAATACATTTGGTGCAATACATAATATACATATATGACAACGGCGTGCTATAAATATTATGGCAGCAAACTGTATAAAAGACGAGATATCTGAGCATTTCTCCCATCAATCTCACAATAAATGTTGATAACTTTTCAATCTGATGTACATCCTATGTTAGTGTACACGTTACCCATAGGTAAAGCCATATTTACTCGCGTAGTAGGTGAGTAGACACCATGGACAATATGCTCAGGTAACTTCTTGCAAGTAACTGGATTTGACAGCTAATAACAGAGTACAGTAGTGGATATATATGGTATGTGTTGTGTGGTTTGCCAGGTAAAGGTGATACACTGTGCGATTTACTGTTTGAGGCTATTTATAATGGTGGTTCATGTTGCAAAAAAGGCACAAACCTGTCCAGAAAACCGACATATTTTACAGTTTGGTGTAAAATAATTGCTGAGTCCGTTCTCCTGGATTTTCTACATGTCATTAGCTACATTAAAGCACACGTTCTACTTCACATTGCGGGCTCTTTGTCACACGGCATAACAGTTGAAACAGGCTGATGGCTGGAACACACAAAGATGGCCGACTTGGCCACTCCATGTGCCGTACAGGATACAGTGACGATGCAGTGTTCACATATAAGTTATATATATATTCTACATTTACGAAGCAATTATCTTTGAATGAAACGATGGTCAGGCATATAACGGGTCCTTAAATGTTTATATCCCCCAATACATTATTCAGTGTCGTTTATTCAAGAAACGTATTATGAACTCAGTCCATGTGTCCGGTTGTGGTTACTCGCTACCAATGAAAATGCTGACGAAAGCTTAGATCGGGTAAATCCTTTCGGGTTGCAATTATTCATTTATAACGGGACTTATGTACCCATTATTCTGAAAGATCATTCACCGAACAGATTGTCATAACTATGTACATTGGAACCTCTCCCAACCGAACACCCTGGGAGGTCCCCAGGGAGTCCGGTTGAGAGAATTCCATTGTAAATAAGCACCCCATGACAAGCGTTTGTCATTTTCAATCGGGAACAGACACGACGGCGAAATAAATAACAGTGCCGCAACCTGTCTAAATTAAAAACAACAGGGTCCTCATGGTGTCCGGTTTAGACAGGTTCTACTTTGCGTGTGTGCCTGAAAAAAAGAGGAAATAAATATACCCCACATATGAATCGGTATCTGCACGAAATAAGATGCATGTATTTACCGTTTTGACAGCAGCCGACTGAATTACAGAGGAGTACTTTTGAGCATCCCTGTCCCGGTTGGCTGGTTACCCTCTCTACGGACAGCGCAATCCGGTCGTGCTCTCGTGGCGACCTGATAGACAGCCAGCAGGACATTGGCCTGTGCCAGTTCCCATGGCGGGAGACGTTGAAGTCGATGATGCCGATGTATTCGTCCTCCCGCAGTAACACGCTCTGGTCGCACATCAGCTCCATGTTATCTGGGCAAACACATATGAGACATGCCATGTGAATCAGCGTAATTTCATGAAATACCTTTACAAAATTTTAAATATTTTCCGTAAATGGCGTCAAAAGTTGATAATTGTTCAAAGTATATTTCGCATGTACTCTGACAATTTTGTTAACTTTTGACTTTATTTACGAAAAATATTGTAAATTTTTTAACCGTATTTAATGAAATTAGGCATATGTCCAAAGATACAAAAGCACATGGCTGTTTTACCAGTTTCGCTTCTGATCAAATAGCACACTCCTGTGCTTGTTAGAAGCATCACGGATGATGTCTCTGATGGAATGGCGAACAGTGAAGATCCTGATCAGACTGTGCGGATGTACAGGATGATCTGGATCTAAGATGATCGCAAAAAAAAACAAAAGAACGAAAAGCTACATTTATCCAGTCAGAGCCCCATATATGTTACTGAACTTGGAGAACCACCCGATAGAAAAATACCGAATACATAGTGAAACGATGCACCTTGTATTATTGATATAAAAAATACCGAATACATAGTCAAACGATGCACCTGGTATTATTGATATAATAAATACCGAATACATAGTCGAACGATGCACCTGCTATCTTTGATATAAGAAATACCGAATACATAGTGAAACGATGCACCAGGTATTATTGATATAAGAAATACCGAATACATAGTGAAACGATGCAGCTTGTATTACAGATATAAAAAAATACCGAATACATAGTCAAACGATGCACCTTGTATTATTGATATACCGAATACATAGTCGAACGAATGCACCTTGTATTACTGATATAAAAAAATACCGAATACATAGTCAAACGATGCACCTTGTATTATTGATATAAAAAATACCGAATACATAGTCGAACGATGCACCTTGTATTACTGATATAAAAAAATACCGAATACATAGTCAAACGATGCACCTTGTATTATTGATATAAAAAATACCGAATACATAGTCGAACGATGCACCTTGTATTATTGATATAAAAACTACCGAATACTTAATCAAACGATGCACCTTGTACTATTGATATAAACAATACCGAATACATAGTGAAACGATGCACCTGATATTATTGATATAAAAATACAGATTACATAGTGAAACGATATACCTTGTATTATTGATATAAAAAATACAGAATACATAGTGAAACAATGCACCTGGTATTATTGATATAAAACATACCGAATACATAGTCAAACGATGCACCTGGTATTATTGATATAAAAATACAGATTACATAGTGAAATGATTCACTTTGTATTATTGATATAAAAAATACCGAATACATAGTCAAACGAAGCACCTGGTATTATTGATATAAAAATACCGAATACATAGTGAAACGATGAACCTGGTATTCTTGATATAAAAAATAACGATCACATAGTGAAACGATGCACCTTGTATTATTGATATAAAACTACCGCATACATAGTGAAACGATGCACCTGATAGTATTGATATAAAGATATACATTACTTAGTGAAACGATGTACCTTGTATTATTGATATACACAATACAGAATACATAGTGAAACGATGCACCTGATATTATTGATATGAAAATACAGATTACATAGTGAAACGATTCACCTTGTATTATTGATATAAAAAAATACCGAATACATAGTGAAACGATGCACCTGGTATTACTGATAAAAAAATAGAGATTGCATAGTGAAACGATGCACCTGGTATTATTGATATAAAAAATAGAGATTACATAGTGAAACGATGCACCTGGTATTATTGATATAAAAATACAGATTACATAGTCAAACGATGCACCTGGTATTATTGATATACATATACAGATTACATAGTGAAACGATGCACCTGGTATTATTGATATAAAAAATAGAGATTACATAGTGAAACGATGCACCTGGTATTATTGATATATAAATACAGATTAAATAGGCAAACGATGCATGGTAATTATCGATATAAAATACAGGTTACATAGTCAAACGATGCACCTTGTATTATTGATATGAAAACATCCGAATACATAGTGAAACGATGCACCATGGTATTACTGATAACAAAATAGTGATTGCATAGTGAAACGATGCACCTGGTATTATTGATATAAAAAATACGGATTACATATTGAAACGATGAACCTGGTGTTATTGATATACAAATACTTATTACATAGTCAAACGATGTACTTGGTAATATTGATATAAAAATACAGATTAAATAGTGAAACGATGCACCTGATATTATTGATAAAAAAATAGAGATTACATAGTGAAACTATGCACCTGGTATTATTGATATAAAAATGCAGATTACATAGTGAAACGATGCACATGATAGAATTGATATAAAATACAGATTATGTAGTGAAACGATGCACCTAGTATTATTGATATAAAAAAATACCGAATACATAGTGAAACGATGAACATTGTATTATTGATATAAAAAATACCGAATACATAGTGAAACGATGCACCTGGTATTATTGATAAAACAAATACCGAATACATAGAAAAACGATGTACCTGGTATTATTGATATAAGGAACACCGAATACATAGTCAAACGATGTACCTGGTATTATTGATATAAAAAATACCGAATACATAGTCGAACGATGCACCTTGTATTATTGATATAAAAAATACCGAATACTTAATCAAACGATGCACCTTGTACTATTGATATAAACAATATCGAATACATAGTGAAACGATGCACCTGATATTATTGATATAAAAATACAGATTACATAGTGAAACGATATACCTTGTATTATTGATATAAAAAATACAGAATACATAGTGAAACGATGCACCTGGTATTATTGATATAAAAATAAAGATTACATAGTCAAACGATGCACCTGGTATTATTGATATACATATACAGATTACATAGTGAAACGATGCACCTGGTATTATTGATATAAACAAAAGAGATTACATAGTGAAACGATGCACCTGGTATTATTGATATATAAATACAGATTAAAAAGGCAAACGATGCACATGGTATTATCGATATGAAATACAGATTACATAGTCAAACGATGCACCTTGTATTATTGATATGAAAAATACCGAATACATAGTGAAACGATGCACCTGGTATTACTGATAAAAAATAGAGATTGCATAGGGAAACGATGCACCTGGTATTATTGATATAAGGAACACCGAATACATAGTCAAACGATGCACCTTGTATTATTGATATAACAAATACCGAATACATAGTCAAACGATGCACCTGGTGGTATTGATATAAAAATACCGAATATATAGTGAAACGATGCACCATGTATTATTGATATACAAAATACAGAATACATAGTCAAACTACCGATACATAGTTATACTTTTACCTGGTTATTATTGATAATAAAAATTAAACAGATTACATAGTGAAAACGATGCCACCTTGTTTTATTTGAATATAAAAAAATACCGAAAACTTTATTTCAAACGATGCACATATTATAAAAAATACCGAATACATAGTAAACCGATGCACCTGGTGTTGTATTATTGATATAAAAATACAGATTACATAGTCAAACGATGCACCTGGTATTATTGATATACAAATACAGATTACATAGTGAAACGATGCACCTGGTATTATTGATATAAAAAATAGAGATTACATAGTGAAACGATGTACCTGGTATTATTGATATATAAATACAGATTAAATAGGCAAACGATGCACATGGTAGTATCGATATAAAATACAGATTACATAGTCAAACGATTTACTTTGTATTATTGGTATGAAAAATACCGAATACATAGTGAAACGATGCACCTGGTATTACTGATAACAAAATAGAGATTGCATAGTGAAACGATGCACCTGGTATTATTGATATAACAAATACAGATTACATATTGAAACGATGCACCTGGTGTTATTGATATACAAATACTTATTACATAGTCAAACGATGTACCTGGTATTATTGATATATAAATTATACAGATATAAAATATGAAATAAAAAAATAGAGATTACATAGTGAAACGATGCACCTGGTATTATTGATATAAAAATACAGATTACATAGTGAAACGATGCACATTGTATTATTGATATAAAATACAGATTACATAGTGAAACGATGCACCTAGTGTTATTGATATAAAAAAATACCGAATACATAGTGAAACGATGCACCTGATATTATTGATATAAGAAATACCGAATACATAGTGAAACGATGCACCTGGTATTATTGATAAAACAAATACCGAATACATAGTCAAACGATGTACCTGGTATTATTGATATAAGGAACACCGAATACATAGTCAAACGATGCACCTGGTATTATTGATATAAACATACCGAATACATACTGAAACGATGCACCATGTATTATTGATATACAAACTACCGAATACATAGTGAAACGATGCACCTGGTATTATTGATATAACAAATACCGAATACATAGTTAAACAATGCACCTGGTATTATTGATATAAAAATACAGATTACATAGTGAAACGATGCACCTGGTATTATTGATATAAAAAATACCGAATACATAGTCAAACGATGCACCGATATAAAAAATACCGAATGCATAGTAAACCGATGCACCTGGTGTTGTATTATTGATATAAAAATACAGATTACATAGTCAAACGATGCACCTGGTATTATTGATATACAAATACAGATTACATTGTGAAACGATGCACCTGATATTATTGATATAAAAAATGGAGATTCCATAGTGAAACGATGCACCTGGTATTATTGATAGATAAATACAGATTAACATTATGTGTACAGTCCCATAGAAAACGAACAGCAAAATGCCAAGCTGATTCTGACAGGTTAATGTTCCTGTTAATGATTTTGTATTGCACTATGGGGTCAGCTAATGAGATAACAAAGCATGCAGAACTACTTTCACTGCCCAGCTGGAGTCTCCAGTAACCGCCAGACTCGACCATCGTGCATGAGAATATGTACAGGTGAGTTTTATTACCACCAGCGACTATTATGGCCGTAATCTTTGCAGCTTAGGTCCAGATCAGAATGAGCAGTCACATCAGGATCTAGACTGTTACCGACTGGATTCATCATTGTCTAAATGGATTAGCAACTCTGGTATTGTTCCATGCTCACTTGGTAGCCTACAACATGTGTGTGCTGATTTCCACAATAATGCTGAGAGAATTGCTTGTTCTAACAGCTATAAGCTACATACACCTTGCAGAAATAAATATCTTCATTGCAAAACCTTACTTCAATCTCAAAGTCAGACTTGACACAAGGAATTTAGCCGAATGTGAGTCCTGGCTGGGGAATGGACCTTACTACATATGCGACAGTGTAGCCCCAGATCAACCAGCGCATCCGTGCAGTCTGACCAGGGCCTATATTTGTCGTGTTTTGTTTTCATCGAAGTAGTAACAATAATGATACCAGCAAAACGCCTCGACTTGAATCTTACTTAGTGCGTGTGCAAAAGGAAATATGTTTTGAGTCCAAGTTGGCGATTGGAAAAGTTTTATAAACTATCAACAGAGCTTCAGTTAAGGTGCGTAATTTGATAAATTTGAGGTAGGATTTTGTTATTTCTTCACCAAAAATGGCAAGTTGGGAGCTATGATAAGCTTATTATTTCTTACTGGAGCATAACATGATTCAGAGCTCTCAAGTACCGGGGGGCGGGTGGGGGGGGGGGGGGGGCAAAACGATACTAGAGGACCAAACCATGTAGGTCGGCATTCCGGGAAGGATGAACACACATTGGTCGTTAAATTACCCATCACATGCTCCCTCCTACTACCCATTCCCATGTTGGAATAAATTGGGGATAGTGTGTATAAACAGGTCATCAAACTTTGGTCAAGAGTACAACTACAGACGCAGTCAGTTTATTTGATACTGAATGAATGACTGTTAAAACGTTTGATTAGAAAAGTTTTATAAACTATCAACAGAGCTCAAGCTAAGGTGCGTAATTTTATAAATTCTGGATAACAACAAATTTCTGCACCAAAAAATGGCAAGTTGGGAGTCTCAATAATCTCAATGAGACGATTCTAAAGGACTCCTCACTTGATATCTTTCATTGAGAAATAAGAATTTCGCCACCAAATTATGCACCTGACACGGAGCTCGATCTGTATCAATCTCAAGTCCGCGCAGTCTGATCAGGGCTAAAGTTTGTTTGAAGGAGTAATATTAATGATACCAGGAAAACGCGTTGACTCCCAATCATTCTCAGTGTCAATTAGTGCAAATATTCTAATCAATAACACACAATTGCAAATTATACATATTTGGCCTTATATTTGTATATGCGTATACTATGTACACAGTGATCCGTTATGAGACCAACCATGTAAGTAATTTGATACATTTCCACAGTTGTCATAGTTCATGAAAAATATTTACATAATTTATGATTTTCTTCCGTACATGACAACGAATATTTATGACACTTTCAAAGCATATTGCAAGATGTCATCATTTACTAAAAAACACAAGGCTGTCATAAATATTATTCTTTGAATATCGCGGATGCTATTATGTATGAAATCAATTGAGATAGACGGAATGGCGAACCGTGTAGACCCTGATCAGACTGCGCGGATATGCAGGCTGATTTGGGTAGCGGAGTTGGCAGCATAGATCATAAGCCCCATTTCTCCGTCATGACAACATATGCCATATGTATGCATGTATGTCATAGATAATTGCAGGTTTTGCAATCGTGGTGCCATAATTATGTGCTCTTCATATTTACTGCTACATTTTGAATAAAATATAAAAATACAGCAAATATCTAGTACATATCTCTGCTATCGAATAATAACAAAAAAAGATTAGTATTTATTATATCTTCCCATTTTAGTTCAGAAACCAGACATATTTATTCTGTCCTATGCAGTGGTCAAGCCGCCTGACCATTATCCATGCGCGGACACAAAATAGTTCTCACACGTCCAGTTTCATTTTCGCACATAAGGATTATGTTTGGCGATTTGGCTTCTTGTTAGTTTTCGTTTGTTTAGTGGAATGCATACATATATCGATTCACCTCGGTGTATATAAATATTGAATACGATTTTAAATTATAATGGTATCATAGATAGTATTTTGGCCCGCATATTCCTACGCCGTATTTGAACCATTTTGGCGGGATTTGGAGAGGTCTTCGGAACACATATTTTGGTAAAATCTTAATTTTTTTTCACAATATATTTGTCGTTGGTCAACCGATTTTGACGGGAGAAAAGGCATTTTTGCATCTCTGATAATGATAAAATTGATTATTGCATCATTTATAGATTTTATTTGCGTTATAACATATTTAGAATTTAACTGGGAATTTCAGAATCTTATCATATCGCCTAATGGGCCATTTGACCCGGTGTTAGGAACATTAAAGGAACATTAAATCTCGCCGTAGGAACATTAAATCTGGTTGGTATCGGGGATGCAGACAGGTTTATTCCAGTATCCAGCTGTGCAACTCGGGTTTCCCGACCCCACGTTTTCTTTGATGTAGTGGGGTTTACAAGTACCCGACTTTCTATGGGAGCGTACACCTAATGAATAGGCAAACGATGCACATGGTATTATCGATATAAAATACAGATTACATAGTCACAAGATGCACCTTGTATTATAGATATGAAAAATACCGAATACATACTGAAACGATGAACCTGTGATTACTTATAATAAAAAGAGAGATTGCATAGTGAAACGATGCACCTGGTATTATTGATATAAAAAAATACAGATTACATATTGAAACGAGGCACCTGGTGTTATTGATATACAAATACTTATTACATAGTCAAACGATGTACCTGGTATTATTGATATAAAAATACAGATTAAATAGTGAAACGATGCACCTGGTATTATTGATAAAAAAAATAATGATTACATAGTGAAACTATGCACCTGGTATTATTGATATAACAATACAGATTAAATAGTGAAACGATGCACCTGGTATTATTGATAAAAGAAATAGAGATTACATATTGAAACTATGCACCTGGTATTATTTATATAAAAATACAGATTACATAGTGAAACGATGCACATGGTGTTATTGATATAAAATACATATTACAAAGTGAAACAATGCACCTAGTATTATTGATATAAAAAATACCGAATACATACTAAAACGATGTGCCTTGTATTATTGATATAAAAAATACCGAATACATAGTCAAACGATGCACCTGGTAGTATTGATATAAACAATACCGAATACATAGTGAAACGATGCACTTGGAATTATTGATATAAAAAGTACCGAATACATAATCAAACGATGCACCTGGCATTATTGATATACAAATACAGATTACATAGTGAAACGATGCACCTGGTATTATTGATATAAAAAATAGCGAATACATAGTCAAATGATGCACCGATATTATAAATACCGAATACATGGTCAAACGATGCACCTGGTATTATTGATACAAAAAATACCGAATACATTGTTAAATGATGCACCTTGTATTATTGACATAAAAAATACCGAATACTTAGTCAAACGATGCACCTGGTATTATTGATACAAAAAATACCGAATACATTGTCAAACGATGCACCTTGTATTATTGACATAAAAAATACCGAATACATAGTCAAACGATGCACCGATATAAAACAAATACCGAATACATAGTCAAACGATGAACCTGGTATTATTTATATACAAAATACCGAATACATAGTGAAACGCTGCACCTGGTGGTATTGATATGAAAATATACGGAATACGTAGTCAAACAATGCACCTGGTATTACTGATATTAACAATACTGAATACATAGTCAAATGATGAACCGATATGAAAAATACCGAATACATAGTCAAACGATGCACCTGGTATTATTGATATAAAAAATAGAGATTACATAGTGAAACGATGCACCTGGTATTATTGATATAAAACATACCGAATACATAGTGAAACGATGCACGTTGTATTATTGATATAAAACATGTATTAATGATATAACACATTCCGAATACATTATCAAACGATGCACCTGGTATTATTGATATCAAAATAGAGATTATATAGTCAAACGATACACCTGGTATTATTGATATGAAAAATACCGAATACATAGTGAAACGAGGCACCTGGTATTACTGATAAAAAATAGAGATTGCATAGGGAAACGATGCACCTGGTATTATTGATATACACAATACAGATTACATAGTGAAACGATGTACCTGGTGTTATTGATATAAAAATACTTATTATATAGTCAAACGATGTACCTGGTATTATTGATATAAAAATACAGATTACAGAGTGAAACTATGCACCTGGTATTATTGATATAAAATACAGATTACACAGTGAAACAATGCACATGGTATTATTGATATAACAAATACCGAATACATAGTCAAATAATGCACCTGGTATTTTTGATATAAAAATACCGAATACATAGTGAAACGATGCACCTGGTGTTATTGATATAACAAATACCGAATACATAGTCAAACGAGGTACCTGATATTATTGATATAAGGAACACCGAATACATAGTCAAACGATGCACCTGGTATTATTGATATAAAAAATACCGACTACATAGTGAAACGATGCACCTGGTGGTATTGATATAAAAATACCGAATACATAGTGAAACGATGCACCATGTATTATTGATATACAAAATATCGAATACATAGTGAAACAATGCACCTGGTATTATTGATATAACAAATACCGAATACATAGTTAAACAATGCACCTGGTATTATTGATATAAAAATACAGATTACATAGTGAAACGATGCACCTGGTATTATTGATATAAAAAATACCGAATACATAGTCAAAAGATGCACCGATATAAAAAATACCGAATACATAGTAAACCGATGCACCTGGTGTTGTATTATTGATATAAAAAATACAGATTACATAGTCAAACGATGCTCCTGGTATTATTGATATACAAATACAGATTACATTGTGAAACGATGCACCTGGTATTATTGATATCAAAAATAGAGATTCCATAGTGAAACGATGCACCTGGTATTATTGATATATAAATACAGATTAAATAGGCAAATGATGCACATGGTATTATCGATATAAAATACAGATTACATAGTCAATCGATGCACCTTGTATTATTGATATGAAACATACCGAATACATAGTGAAACGATGCACCTGGTATTACTGATAACAAAATGGAGATTGCATAGTGAAACGATGCACCTGGTATTATTGATATAAAAAATACAGATTACATATTGAAACGAGGCACCTGGTGTTATTGATATACAAATACTTATTACATAGTCAAACGATGTACCTGGTATTATTGATATAAAAATACAGATTAAATAGTGAAACGATGCACCTGGTAGTATTGATAAAAAAAATAGAGATTACATAGTGAAACTATGCACCTGGTATTATTGATATAAAAATACAGATTAAATAGAGAAACGATGCACCTGGTATTATTGATATAAAAATACAGATTACATAGTGAAACGATGCACATGGTATTATTGATATAAAATACAGATTACATAGTGAAACGATGCATCTAGTATTATTGATATACAAAAATACCGAATACATAGTGAAACGATACACCTGCGACTATCATATATATTATACCGAATACATAGTGAAACGATGCACCTGGTATTATTGATATAAAAAATACCGAATACATAGTCAAGCGATGTACCTGGTATTATTGATATAAGGAACACCGAATACATAGTCAAACGATGCACCTGGTGGTATTGATATAAAAATACCGAATACATATTGAAACGATGAACATTGTATTATTGATATAAAAAATACTAAATACGTAGTGAAGCGATGCACCTGGTAGTATTGATATAACAAATACCGAATACATAGTCAAATAATGCACCTGGTGTTATTGATATAAAAATACAGATTACATATTGAAACGATGCACCTGGTATTATTGATATAAAAAATACCGAATACATAATCAAACGATGCACCGATATAAAAAATACCGAATACATAGTAAACCGATGCACCTGGTGTTGTATTATTGATATAAAAAATACATATTGAAACGATGCACCTGGTATTATTGATATAAAAAATACCGAATACACAGTGAAACGATGCACCAAGTATTATTGATAAAACAAATACCGAATACATAGTCAAACGATGTACCTGGTATTATTGATATAAGGAACACCGAATACATAGTCAAATGATGCACCTGGTGGTATTGATATAAAAATACCGAATACATAGTGAAACGATGCACCATGTATTATTGATATACAAAATACAGATTACATAGTGAAACGAGGCACCTTGTATTATTGATATAACAAATACCGAATACATAGTTAAACAATGCACCTGGTAGTATTGATATAAAAAATACCGAATACATAGTGAAACGATGTACCTGGTATTATTGATATAAAAAATACCGAATAAATAATCAAACGATGCACCTGGTATTATTGATATAAAACATACCGAATACATAGTGAAACGATGCACCTTGTATTATTGATATAAAAAATACCGAATACATACTGAAACGATGTACCTTGTATTATTGATATAAAAAATACCGAATACATAGTGAAACGATGCACCTGATAGTATTGATATAAACAATACCGAATACATAGTGAAACGATGCACTTGGTATTATTGATATAAAAAGTACCGAATACATAATCAAACGATGCACCTGGCATTATTGATATACAAATACAGATTACATAGTGAAACGATGCACCTGGTATTATTGATATAAAAAATAACGAATACATAGTGAAACGATGCACCGATATAATAAATACCGAATACATGGTCAAACGATGCACCTGGTATTATTGATGCAAAAAATAACGAATACATTGTCAAACGATGCACCTTGTATTATTGATATGAAACATACCGAATACATAGTGAAACGATGCACCTGGTATTACTGATAACAAAATAGAGATTGCATAGTGAAACGATGCACCTGGTATTATTGATATAAAAAATACAGATTACATATCGAAACGAGGCACCTGGTGTTATTGATATACAAATATTTATTACATAGTCAAACGATGTACCTGGTATTATTGATACAAACATACAGATTAAATAGTGAAACGATACACCTGGTATTATTAATAAAAAAAATAGAGATTACATAGTGAAACTATGCACCTGGTGTTATTGATATAAAAATACAGATTAAATAGTGAAACGATGCACCTGGTGTTATTGATATAAAAATACAGATTACATAGTGAAACGATGCACATGGTATTATTGATATAAAATACAGATTACATAGTGAAACGATGCATCTAGTATTATTGATATACAAAAATACCGAATACATAGTGAAACGATACACCTGCGACTATTCATATATATTATACCGAATACATAGTGAAACGATGCACCTGGTATTATTGATATAAAAAATACCGAATACATAGTCAAGCGATGTACCTGGTATTATTGATATAAGGAACACCGAATACGTAGTCAAACGATGCACCTGGTATTATTGATATAAAAAATACTGAATACATAGTGAAACAATGCACCTGTTATTATTGATATAAAAAATACCGAATACATAGTCGAACGATGCACCTGGTGGTATTGAGTAGTAGTAAGGGAGTCAAAATGATACCACCTACCGTGGTATCATTTATAACCCTCTATAATACCCCCACCACCCCCGAAAATCAAAAAATTGGTTAACGAGGAAAATTGGGTCTCCCGACAATTTTTGGAGAAATTAATTTTGAGAAGAGGGAGTCCCAATTATATTGGTAATTGACTTTTGAAAGTATATATTGGTGTCATAAATACATCATGTTTTTTTTCACGTCCAATTGAACAGAAAAAACGTGTACCAATATTATTAGAGAAAATGGATAATACAATACAATTTGAATTGAAAATTTTTAATGACTGTGTTGAAGAAGTTTACGAAGAATACGGGGGTTATAATCCTGTATATAAATTCTATAAAATGAGAACACTAGGCGATATCGAATATATGAAATACCAGCGTAATTTATTACGCTCCGATAAAAACGTTACATTTCCAATATTATACCGGCAATTATGTCAACTATACAAGAGGCAAATACGAACATTAAGACAGATAATGCGTATCGGATATGAAACTAAGGCGTATTAAACAAAAATTTTAAAACCCAACGATTCGTTTACGAACGTACATTTCTACGATATCGCTTATAAATTTATATTGTAATCACAACACCAAGCAGACGACAATGTTTCACTTAAACATGTTATAAACACGCAAATTATGTGTCCTACCTTACACGTATATTAAGTGTCCATTTTATAGAGAGATTGCACGATTACGTCTTCCGAGATGAAACATAAACACACTATAATATATACTACACACACGTGGGTGTGTATTACACAACCCGCTATCGATATTCCGGAATGAAACATAAACACACTATAATATATACTACACACACGTGGGTGTGTATTACACAACCCGCTATCGATATTCCGGAAGTAGTTCTTACATTGTGATTGGTTGGCATGTTTTTTATTTTATTAAATTTACTTTTAATAATTTAGAACGTTATAACCTATATTATTAAATAAAAAATGAACTTGTTATATATAAAACAAATAAAAATAAACGAGTAAATATTTGGTATTGCACAACACGGTTTTAACTTCATATATGTAAAATTAAAAACAATACTTTGTCTTGGGGGACGCCCCTTGACGAAAAATGAGCGCTCAGTGCTTCCGTGCAGGCACTTCCAAGGTTGCCTAGACTTTCGACACTGGTTCCTAGATCAGTCGATAGATGGGGGTGTGCTGTACAGGCAGCTATTACACCCGGCTAGCCACAACATGAGACGAGTAAGACAAAGACAAGATCAGACAAGATCAGAAAAGGTGGCTAGCCGGGTGGGCCGGTGGGCCCAGAAGGGTTTTGCTGGCGTGGGTTCGAGCCTCGGTGGAAGCTAAAAAAAAAAAAAAAAAAAAATTTTTTTTCTTTTTAAATTGTTAATAATTTTCCTAAAATTAATTAATAAATTGTTTACTGCGACAATATAATTAATTTTAATTAATTTTATAATTAAAATTAATTATTTTTTAAAAAATCACAATGGTGCTGTAACATTTCTTCCGACTTTATCTCCAAGTTTTTCCCTAAATTTATCCCAATCAGTACACTCAATCTTGGGCATGGTGGCGCGTGCCTTGATTCTTATATCATTTTTTAATTTTTCATATCTCCGCATTTCTTCCACCACGGATTCAAACTCTAAATTTGATATTTTCTTATCGGCCAACGCTTTGGACACCATAACGTCGATGCTATTTTTCATAGGCCTGGCGAGAACGGATATTCTATCATGTTTTCTACATTTTTTCTCGAGTTTTCCACCCGACGCCCTAATTACCATGCACAACAACCCAGAAACGGCCGACACCGCACATAAAATCCCCGCTACGGGAACCGTTATAATGGTGGATATAGTTGCAGCTGTCCCCGCCCCACACAACACAGAAACACTCGCCAGAGCCGTGCTAGATACTTCAGCCATGTTCACCGCGTGCCTATATTTTTTAGCGATTCTTTTTCTATTTGTATATTCTCTAACTAAAATATCCTGCATAGCGACGATATTATTCAACCTAAAATCTGAACTTCTTTCGTTAATTGTACACAGTGTTGATGGAGTGGTATTGACAATTGGAAGCGTTGATTCGTTCATATCTAAATTTTACAAATTTATTTCAATATATTAGTATTTATAAAATAAGTTCAATTAACAACGAGACAATAGTGGAAGAACTCTCTGAGTCATCGATTTTCGTAACAAAGTTAATAACACTACTTTGGGAAAGTCTAATTCGATCATTACCGGCGAACGAAACAATCGTCGAACTATCTCCAGAGATTTTAGTGACTCCAATCCCCCGTTCTTCCCCATCTACTACAATATTTATCGCGACCGCGCCCACAGGTTTACCATTAGCATTAACCGAGCAGACCGCCATTTGGATAACTTCACCCGCGGCTGTCATAGTGTATCCCCCATATTTATTTACTCGCTTTGGCACCGAACGAACTATTCATAGTGCCCCTCAATCAATGGGCCCCGCTTCTCAGCCCAAACTGTTTATGACACGTTTTGGCGTTTTCATTGTTTTCACTATTCCGGCAAGCGCCTTGTTTGCGTTATATGCCTCAGTACGAATCTTATAAGAGGCCTCCTCAAGAGCTTTGGTCGCGGCTATACGATCATGTTTCAGTTTATCGGAAACTTCGGTTATCTTTCCGTCTAGTTCGGTAAGTGCCGCTTCTCTGCAGAGAGAGTCCTCTAAGCGCAACGCATCATAAGCCTCCGTAATGGGTCCGCCTGGTGGCCTTCTAGGGCTTTCTCAACACCCGACCGGCCTCTTTTTGAAATTCGGTTATTTTTCCGTCTAGTTCAGCAACCGCCGCTTCTCTGATGAGAGAGTCCTCTGAGCGCAACACCTCATAAGCCTTCGCAAGGTCCGCCTGGCGGTCTGCTCGGACTTTATGAATACCCAACCGGGCCTCCTTTCGAAATTCGGTTATTTTTTCGTATATGTCAGTAAGTGCCGCTTCTCTGTTGAGAGAGTCCTCTGAGCGTAACGCCCATAAGCCTCCGCAATGGCCTCCTTGTGTCTTCTCGGACCCCCTCAACCCCGACCTGGTCTCTTTCAGAAATTCGGCTATTTTTTCGTCTAGTTCGGTAAGTGTCGCTTCTTTGCTGAGAGAGCCCTCTAATCGCAACGCATCATAAGCCTCCGCAATGGCCTCCGCAAGGTTCGACTGGTGGTCTTCTCGGACTTTATCAATACCCGACCGGGTCTCTTTTCGAAATTTGGTTATTTTTTTATCTAGTTCAGTAAGTGCCGCTTCTCTGATGAGAGAGTCCTCTGAGCGCAACACCTCATAAGCCTTCGTAAGGTCCGCCTGGTGGTCTTCTCGTACTTTCTCAATACCCGACGTGGCCTCTTTTTGAAAATTGGTTATTTTTTTACCTAGTTCGGTAAATGCCGCATCTCTGATGAGAGAGTCCTCTAAGCGCAACGTAAGGGCCGCCTGGCGGTCGGCCCGGACTTTATCAATATCCGACCTGCTCTCTTTTCGAAATTTGGTTATTTTTTTATCTAGTTCGTTTAGTTCAGTTTCTCTGATGAGAGAGTCCTCTGAGCGCAACACCTTATAAGCCGCCTGATCTTTCTCAATATTCGTTCGGGTCTCCTTTCGAAAATCGATTATTTTACCGTCTAATTCAGTAAGTGTCACTTCTCTGGTGAGAGAGTCCTCTAAGCGCAACGCATCATAAGCCTCCGTAAGGTCTGCCTGGTGGTTTTCTCGGACTTTATCAAGCCCCAACCGGGCCTCTTTTCGAAATTTGGTTATTTTTTCACCTAGTTCGTTTAGTTCCGTATGCGTTTCTTCACGACTTTGTGTATTCACAGCCTGGGCATATTCTCTAAGTTGTGACAGTAGACTCTTGTGAATCTCGTCCGTGGCCCTCGATATAGTTCTATTGATCAAGGCTTTTGTTTTTTGGGTAGTTAAAAAGTCGCTCTCTGTCGGGATGAATCCCCCTTCTGCCGGTTCCAAATTCTTTGAATTTGTCACCCAATCGGAAGAACTGCCTGGTCCGTATATACTCATTTTCAATAATGTTGATAATATATATTACGAACATGCGTTTAATTCTAAATAATTTTCTTAAAATTAATTAATTTGAAATTTCTAGGACGACCGAAATCGGGTAATCGTTCTTCAACTCTCTCCCTTTATCATCGAGAATATAAATCTTCAACTCGTGGATGTGTCCCGATTCCAAAACTTTCATCTCGGGGTGTGGGAAGTCTAAGGTCAGGGTCTCACCATAGAAACAGTCGCTGGCGGGCACGGTTTTCAGTAATGTGCTGGGGGATCCGTCTACCGTGTTGTACGATGTGTTCACCCGATCCAGTTGCACCCTGAGAGTTTTCGTGAAGGTGAAGTCCACTGGATTATCACCGACGTACTCACCCGGGGTAAACACTCCTTTGTTTGAGGAGTATGTCTCTCTAAAACCGAGTTGAATACCCAACCCCGGGGAGACCACTACCTTATTATCACTGCTGATGGTCATTGTTGCGAGCCCGGTAGCATTCGATACTGTGAGGTTAATTATACCGTCAAGCTCTGAGTTGACAAAATCTTTGAGCTGTCTTATTCCCCACAGTCCGTGAGGCAGCTTTACACCTAATTGTTGTCCATCCTTCACATAGTAAAACCCTTCGCTCTTCCCCACATTCTGCCATCCAACCGTGAAGGTGATTGATCTAAGGCCTACCCGGCGTTGTCCGCAGCAGTTGTCTATTAATTTTTGAAGTTCACAACTCCCTTTTTAAACATTAGTGATAGTAGCAAACATAATAATATCTTTCAATGGATACAAAAGCATTTAGCTTTAACTCTAATGCAAAGTATAAAGTTGGTGGTGTATACGCTCAATAGAACACCATTGGTTGGCTTGTGCACCCTAAAATAAGAGTCAGTTTGGGCATGGGTTTCGACACAAATTTAACTAACATATTTGAGAAATATAGGGTGACCAAGATTAGTACGGTGGATGGGGTAAACAGATGGCGGGCAACTCCGATGCAGTTCTGGCAGAACCAACTAAATTTTGCCGTGTGGTGTGCCACAACTGGGTGTGGTGTATCTTTCGGAGACCACATAAAACCAAGTAACAGCATGATGAGCAGTAGCTTATACAACTTTCATGTTTATTATACTATTAGAAGGATTTTGAAAGAATTACGTGTTCCACTACCTCAAGACGACGGGTGGAATCCCATTTCCAACACATACAACCGTAAGGAGTTCGAACGGATATGTGACGAATTTGGTGTGGACCCAAACCGTGATTGGAAACAAAAAGTTTACACCAAGAACGATTCAATGGGCGACCCCTTTTTTGAAGAAGCTGGACATGATGTAAAAGTTGTTGATGGCACATTCGATAGCAGTACTATGAGGTACACGTCAAGTTTCCTAATACATAAAAGACCAAGTTTTTTTCTTGATATTTTCTCAGATAAAACCTACTACCAAACATATCCGGCTTCACTACACCAACCATCTAAAGTTGGAATAGCATGGAGTACATTTATATTAGATAAAAGCACTGGATTTACTCAGGCCGGGGTTACTCGCCTCAACGACTCCATTCGTACATATGTGTGGGCTATACTAGGTGCACAAAAACAAACTCGCAGTTCTATAATAGGATTCGGAACGGCGTTTGACGCGCAAAAACAGTTCTTGGTACTTGTTGAGGACGCCATCTCAGCTAAGGTGGACCTGGAGAAGGCGATCCAGAATTATCAAGACGTTTTGCAGACTGCCAGCACCCCAGTGGACTATGTATTTGGAATAGGTCTTTATATGGCGCCGAGCAATATGATACTACGAGACGACCCGGTTGATGGTTACAATAATCAGATCGTAATCGCCACCGCCAATCAAAAAATCGGTCACAACGGTAACGTGAACACGGATATCATCAAGCGCACCCCCAACATGATCGGGTTCAACAGTGTTGAGGGAACCGATTTCATAAAACGCCCAAAACTTAAAATGGATACACATCCCTCAACACAATCGAACCCAGTACCCCCAATTAGTAAATTGGATGCACCATCGAGTTCCATCAACAGACCAATCGCGATTGGAGAAACACCAATCAATCACAGATTGTGTGAAATTGGAAGCACAACACACGAGGAGGAGAAATTAGGGCTCGTCGTCGCCCTCGTGGCGATCGGATTATTTGCGCTTTGGTTTTAGGAACTCTCTGGCGAAGAATAGTAGGAGACCGGCGATTGCCACGATTAAAGCCCAAGTATTTTTGGCTAGCCATCCGGCCGTTTTTGATAATATAGATAGCAAGTAAGAAACGATACTTCCGATCAGTCCAGGTAGTGCGGCAGCCGCCTTTTCGGCTAATTTAGCCAGGAGACTGGCGAGGGCTTTTAGTTGTTTTTTTACCCACTCCTTGGCTCCGCCTGATGGCGCGGGTGCTGGTGCGGGTGCTGGTGCTGGTGCGGGTGCTGGTGCGGCACCACCAGTGAAAGCTAGAACTATGGTCGATATAGTCATGCTGATAGCAACGAGGATGCTTGCTATCGTGATGCCCTGTTCTCTGAACAGAGTGCGAAGACGCTCACCGAGTGTCGTCTCCTCGTTCAGGACCCTCGAGATTGTTTCGCGGATCCGACTTATTTGGGTGCGGAGTGTCTCACGGTTAGTAGATGCAGCCTCCAAGCGAGCTTCTCTTTGATCCCGCAACGACCGCAGGCGGCGTTCGGTGATCCGCTCGGTAGATTCTCTATCGCCACCGGCTTCCTCCAGTTTTCTTTCTTCTAGCGCGATATGTTCATCCAACGACGAGAGTTTGGCGAGGTTACGGACCAGTTCGCCCCGGACCGTTTGCATAACCTTATCGAGTCCCCGGAGTTCGCGAAGAGGTAACGATGGGTCATCGTCGAGTATTTCGTTTTCGCCGAACGTGGTCTCCATCGTGTTAATAGCGTCGGTGGCTACTCGAGGGAGTTCGCTGAGCTCAACAGTTTCTATATCGGCGGCCGTTTTCGCCATCGTTTCGTCGGTAGACTGTAGGGCCTCTACAGCGCGGGTAGGCATAATTGTATTACTACGCGTCCAATCTGGAAATCCTAGTTCGCTCCTTATGATTTCACCACCGCCCCGGTATCCGGCAATGGTGCTCATCGCTAGGGGTTTACCGGTCATCGTGTTGACGATCGGGACATTTGATGCTTTTAGTCGCAATCTACCGTTCAGATCCAATTCGAATTTGGAGTAGTCGCGACCGACAGATGGGACCACACCTTTTTCTGCCAAACTGTTGTAGTAGTCGTCTACAGCTCCATCAAGTAATTCCCGACTTTGACTAGCGCCACCTAATTCCCCCGATTGGATTGGAACTGGAGGCTGTATCAAGGGGGTTTCGTCATTATAATCATCTATGTCATAATCATCCTCATCCGCATCGACGTAATCGTCTCTGCCGATTTCATACATGTCATTATCGTAATCAGCCATATTAATTTCTTAAAATTAATTATGTATTAAAGACAAAACCATAAGGGTTTAATATAGTTTCACTAAATTATGTCTTCGAGTCAATACGGTCGCAAACTCAATCCATACCGCAGACTGCGTGAGCCCCTCGGGGCAAAAGGCGTGAGACAGAGTGTCGTTATTACGAACAACCCATCGACGATCGACCAGAATCAGCAGCTCTTGGTCTGCTTCCACAACCTCGGAGCTAACGACGTCATTGTGCCAAGAAGACCATGATAAAGATTTCTGGTAATGAGGTGATGTCGATCGACGACAGCGACGTCTACCATTGTTATCAGGACCTATGGAAGACGGCGCAAGAGCGCGAAAACGCTGTCTATCAGGTTATTGACACCAGCAAAAATAAGAACGTAACCAAACTTAGAATCGGGGCTGGTAACAAGGTAGATAACAACGCGAGTGACAATGCTGTCGCGGGCGCTTACGGCAACCGCTTCTACATCCCGCTCGACTTTGAGTTGCTGGAGAGTCACATGCCCTACTATCAGAGCGCTTTGGCTGACCGCCTCGAATACGAACTAACGTTCAACGACTACGGCCGAGTTCTCATAGCCAGCGACATGTTATCGACGTATAAGATCGATAATGTTTCGCTGGAGTACGACATGGTCACGATGCCCGAACTCGCGCGATTGATCAGAACCCAGTACGCCGGGCGCGTTGCCATACTTTACGACCGAGTTCTTCGCCATCGCAAGATGACGAAAGACAAAGGCGACAAATTGTGGAATATTAACGTCAACGTACCCGCCCGCTGGATGAAAGGTATAATGATGTTGTTCGAGGATGCTCGGTTCGCGTTCGGTGCTAGAAAAACCGACAAATTCTATAACCCCAAAATCACGAAGGTATAGGTGACGATCGAGGGAGTTCCCAATCAACTCTACAGCGCGGGTCTTCGCGCGCACCAGCAGTGGGACGAAGTAAGAAAGCAGTTTGCTGCCGGCTCTAAGCGCTCTCCGGAGGTTGCAGCGGTTGCCAAAGACCTGCATCTCTCGGCCGTCTCCCTCGCGGAGTTCCTGAATACCAAATACGCGTTATGGCTAGACATGCGAGCCAGCGACGACGACCAAATACACGGCAGCGGACGCCAAGTTGAGAACGCTAGCGAGGGTGTGACGATCCAGATAACCAAAGAGGCGGACGGAGCCGGGCCATTGAACGTGTACTTATATATAATTACAGACGCACAACTCAACATCGAAGATGGCCGATACGTCTCAGCACTCTATTGATTTCATAAAAAAATCATCTAACGATTTATTAATTAATAATTTTGAAAAAATTAAGAAAATTAGCAATCATTCTAACGATTTATTAATTAATAAATTTGATAATTCTAAAGAATTAATTAAGAAAATTAGCAATCAATACCAATTCACGATTGGAGATGCCCACTCTGCCATAATATGTGGGCAGACAGGATGTGGAAAAACGGTTTTCATCCTCGACTTGCTCGAGGAGTCCTACCGCGATGCCTTTCGTCACATTGTGATCCTGTGTCCCACTGTGCGGCACAACGATACTTATCAGCGGCGAACGTGGATATGGACCGACCCTGAGGTATACGTTATTGACCCCGGTGATAGGCTTCACGATTGGTTGCGTGGTTTATACCAAAGATTCCAGGGTGAGCCCACCCTATACGTGATTGACGATTGCTCGGCCAAGGCGGCGATGACCAAAAAGAAGGACATGCTCTCCGAGCTCGCATTTTCTGGCCGCCATGCTAGGCAAAGCGTATGGATATCCACTCAAAAGTACAACGCCGTCCTCAAGGATCTGCGCGAGCAAACGAAATGGGTCGCCCTCTTTCACTGCAAGGACCGAGACTCATTCGATGACTGTCTTCGAGAGAATGACGTTATCCCAACGCGCGAGGAGCGCCTGGAGGTTCGACAGATGCTTTCGGAAACTAAGCACGCCAAGCCTTTGCTAAAGACTGATCAACCAACTGCTGACGAAGTTATCAATTAATTTTATAATTAATTAGCAATTACTGAACAAATGCTGAACAATGCTGAACAATGCTTAGCAACTGCTGAACAATGCTGAACAATGCTGCACAAATGCTTAACAAATGTTGAACAAATGCTGAACAATGGTTAACAATGTTAACAATTTGGTGCTCTGCTGCGAGCTTTGTTGCGAGCATAATGGTGATCATAAGTATCGGGTGGTGCGCTTGCCAATATGTTAAAGTGATGAGACTTGTTAGAATAGTTAAATTAATTTTAAGAAAAATGAACTGCGACGAACTTCTCGATCAGCTAATAGAAGAAACCTCAACTCCGACTGCCAACATAGATAATGATCCGACAGAGCAATCGGAATCAACTCCAACGGCGGTTGGTATTGGGTTGAGTGCAACGACTCCGAATGAAAATGAAAATGCGGCGCGACGAGAGCGGCTAGCTGCGCTGGTTGCTGGGGGACAATCGGAGCATTATCTCGGTAGGCGTCTCTCATGTTTTTCAGGTGGATAAGATGTCAGATGCGGAGATCGATAAAATGTATGCGCGATACGAATCCAAATTGGAGCGGAGATGACAAAAACTCTCGGATCGGCGGCTATTCATTTGTACGCAACCGCCGTTAGTATACTTCTCCCTATACCAAACACCGCGGGATTGATTGACGATCTAGAGACTGACCCTTTTATAGGATCACACCTCTTAAAGAACAGCCTGCTGCTCAATTTATCACAAGTTTGGAATGTACTTAGCTCCGCTGACAACCGCGTTGACCACGGTAAACACTGTCAATTTGGACATATATGCCCACGAACTATAAGCCCTGAAAATGATGACACAAGACACACCCGCGAGAGTGACGGAGTTGAACCCGATTGCTCCAACCCAATCGAACCCAACTCCGCCACTGGATGACATACCGCATATAAAAATCCCAAAACAAAAGACAGGCAGCTGGGCGGGCGGCGGCTGCCACCCGAAAAGTTAAACAAGATAAAATACTCGCCGAGCTTCGAGAGGCTAAACTCCAATCGAGATTGGGGTTGCAATCGGGGACGGAGACAGCAAAACATCTGAAGACAGAGTTGAGTACAACCCCAATTCACGAATTGGAAGCACACTTAACACCCAATACCAACCGCCGTTGGAGTTGGGCGAATCCGATTGAACCCAAATTCGTGAATTGGAGTTGGGTTGTTGGTGGTGGTCTGGCAGTTGTTGGTGCCCTGTGAGTGTGGAAATACCCCATATTATCGAAAAAACAACCAGCCAGTGTTCAGAAGAAAGTTACGAAACACCAATCGCGATTGGATGCGCCCCATTTAAACATTGATCGCGACCCCTTTTATATGCAATAATGGCTGAACAAGACGGTAAAATGTTAGTGAATGCGAATGAGACGTAGGGCTCGCGACCTTAGATGTAGCGGCCGCAGTTTGGACCCGAGATTATCTAGTTAAAGCTGGAATTCTACCAGTTAATATATGGAAATAAATGGCTTCAATCGCAATAATGATAGGTGGTGCGCTCTTAAACGCATTTGCGTTCACCGGCAGCAACTTTCTATTCTCTAAACTACAAAACTCGAACGCGGATGAGGAGAGTACGCGTCACGATTTAGCTGTAGAACAATTCAATAGCGCAAAGGAAGCGTGGTCGGAAAAACAAACCGCCCATCTTGACTGGGTCAATGAAGAGCTTCGCCGCGAAAATCACGCCGCACAAACTTTTCAGAACGTTGAAGAAGCCAACCGCGAGTACGCGCTGGCATATCCGCAAAAAGTGTCTCGCCCGCTGGATCGCGAGCCCCAACTTTCAGATTTCTATGTACCGTCAGAGCCCCAAAAAGACCGCGAGATCGCGTTCATCGTCGTGGGAATGGGTGTGGTGGGGCTCGTCGGCTACTATATTCAATCGAGATTTTAAATTAATTATTTTAAATAACTATAAATATATATATATATAGAACGATGTCAGTTGACGAACTTTATTTTGCTATGATTGATGTAGGCTACACTGCCCTTAAACACCGCATAGCTGGTGCAAAGGGTATGATTCGTCTGGCCCGAGATTCTCTCGAGACGTGGCGGGAGGACGAAAAAGCGGCCACCCTTTTCGCAAAGCGGATGTTAGATTCCTCCACCAATCCTGGGGGATTAGATTTTCCCAATTTCCTTCAGAACTTAACCCCCAATCGCGATTGTACTTCCAACAAAGGTTTATTATTATCGACGCAGTTACAAGACGATCTGGCGAGGGCATGTTGGAGATTGTCAGATATATTAGAATACATCGCATACGATGAACACGCGCAAACTTAATACCAAACTATCGGTTCGCCTAACGCACAAGCTAGCGAACACGTACTATAGCCCCCGCGGCTACTGGAAGGGACTCGCTGCCATCAAGAACCTCGCGGCGGCGACCAAGGTTTCAGAAAACGCTGTCAAGGAATGGCTCAAGAAGTAGGCCATCTGGCAGATCTATTTACCCGCGCCTCACAATATTCCGCGCCCGAAATTCGACGTGCCGGTACCGAACCAAGTTCACCAAGCGGATCTCCTGTTTCCTCCCTCACGATCGCGTCGGTCGTAAGACGTACAAGTACGCGCTGACAGTCGTTGACGTAGCGAGTCGTTATAAGGGGGCTGAGCGTTGGCCACTAAAGAGTCTAAGAGGTGCCGAGGCTCTCTCCCGAATATATAAGAGGAGTCCTCTCAAATGGCCGAATCTTCTCCAGGTCGATCCCGGCCGCGAGTTCATGGGCGCGGTCTCTCATCTATTGTCTAAGCACGAAGTTTCTATCAGACGCGGCCGCGTCAACATCCACCGGGACCAGGGGATCGTGGAACGCTTCAATCGAATGAACCCTGGCTGAGAGACTGTTCGGACACCAATACGCTAAATAACTTGTAGACCCTCATTCGCGATCGACCGAGTGGGTGGCCAGACTGCCCGCCGTGGTCTCCGCACTGAACGGAGAGGTGACCAGATTGATAGGTAAGAAGCCCGTAGATGCCATCAAGTTTAAAAGGGTGACGAGCGAGCCCTCTGCCGTCTCGCGCGGGCGACCCGTTGGTTTAGAGGAGCAACGGCTTCCATCGGATATTGACGTCCGGTACCTCTATCAACCGGGAGAGCTCGAAGGTGGCAGCCGCCGCGCGACTGATCCCGTGTGGTCTCTCAATGTATATCATCTAGATCGATCTATTACCAAGCCCGATGAGCCCGTGCTCTACTATTTGGATGATGGGCCATCTCGAGGGTTTGTTCGCGAAGAACTTCTCGCGGTGACACCCAGCTACCCCCGGATCGTCAGAGTCTTTAGATTGCTAATTTTCTTAATTTTTTTCAAAATTATTAAATAAAGCATTAGAGAGGTTCTGTATGTATTCCGTCTACGGGGCGCCATGCAGGACAGGTTAATTATGTGTACAAAATTGAGTTTTGTAACACTAAAAATCACAAAATTCAATTCTGTGTCACAAAATTCAATTCTGTGTCACAAAATTCAATTCTGTCAATTCTGTGTCACAAAATTCAATTTTGTAAGACAGAATTGAGTTTTGTGAAGAAAATTCAGTTTTGTGGGACAGAATTCATTTTTGTCCACAAAAATTAGTTTGCGTAGGATAGTCTATGTCATATCTACGTTGATTGGTTGAGATCGGTCTTAGTCCATTTTACTAAATGGTGGAGTACACTTGCAGGTTTAAATATTTCAATGCGAAAATATAACCCAATATATCAATATAATACTTCTTTATGGACAGTTATTTTGGTTTTATTATGATTACAAATGAGTGGTCACACCATATAAGCATATATACTTTGAAGGAGAAATAAGAAAAATATTCAGAATTTTCCCTCAATTATGTAAACAGGGTCAAACATAAAGTAGCCGGGACATAGCTAGACCTGAGAGCATGCCCATACATAGAGAATACCAGGCTAGTGTATTTTTGATATCAAGTTTATCAGGCAAGGCTAGGAAACGCGTAGGAATTCCGAGGCTTGCCGAGGAATTCCTACCGTTTCCGAGCCGAGCCTGATAAACTTGATATTAAAATACACTAGTCTGGTATTCTATTATCAGGTAACGTTTTATAGCTCGAAAATGACATTAGATGACGTCGTATTCTAACAGTAGATCTAACCTTGTGAAACAAATGGTATTGGATCTGTGTCTACTAGTTGCGAAGTTACGTGTTCGCAACCATGTGTCTACATGCATTATTTACAGTATACACCATCTTAGTATCCATGGTATCTACACAAATACTACAAATGGTTTCCTCTAAATGGCCCAATACACACATTCTGTTTATAAACACAGACAGCAGTCAGAACACAGGTCACAGCGCGTGTATTATTGATTTAACTGGGGCAGATGTACCTTGCGATACACAATACATGACGTCAGTACTCGCGGGAGATCTACATGTACATGAATTATGTGTACAATTATAACGCAAATGAGTTTAAATACGAATGAGTTTGTCAACGTTTGACTGTTTGGAGATAGTTGAAGCAAAATGGCAGAATGAGAAATGAATCATCGGCAGAATGAGAAATGAATCAACGACATTGAATGTGTAGATCGGCGACCGTGACCCATTTCTCCAGTGCAGTTTCTGACCAATGGTAGTCCTTCTTACATGCGTGTGCAGAATTGACAGAATTGAATTTTGTGACACAGAATTCAATTCTGTGGCACAGAATTGAATTCTGTGCCACAAAAGTGAATTTTGTGACACAGAATTGAATTTTGTGGCACAAAAATGAATTTTGTTGACAAAATTGAGCCATGTCCCACTTGGCGCCCCGTACCGTCTGGTAACACACGTCTTTTATCGTAGTATGCCGAGAGTCCTAATTTTTGTTGACAGTACGCTTTCATAACACCGTCTTTCATTTTAAATCCCCTATTTTGTGCTACATCTATAATGTGTTTTCCATCTTCTGTAGTTTCACTTAGTACTCGTTTATATCTATCCCAATTTAAATTGTTAGTTCTCTTGGACATTCCTTTCGCAGAGTTTTTATTAATAGGATTAAATTTTTCTACAAAATAACACTTACTAGATAACGCTATCGCCCTATCTCCGCTAAATTCCATTTTGAAAAGTCCGGGCTCTCTTTCGCTCCATTTATCCCAAGCCAACCATTTTTTTTTTTTTTCTTTTTCAAACCCGTCTAGTAAGTTAGGTCTAATCAATTCCTCTATCGTTTTCCCACTAACTCCTATATACATGCTATCCGTATCCATCTGTATTAATTCAAAGTCTTCTCTTTTTACGTATTTGTCAAGAAATTCGTAGTAAAATTCCAACATTCTCAATTTAGCTAGTTGATAAACCGCTATTCCACAATGGAATGGTCTCTTTACCGCACACCTGGGTTGTCTTGAAGATATTTCGTACGCATCTCCTATCTCTTCCAAATCGTCAAAGAATGCAGATCTTAATGCTTTGTCAACACAGGTTTCGTTTTGTGTATATGTCGTATTTAAATGTCTCTCAGTTTTGTTGCCTCTATCATTTTTCCACAACACGAGTTTTCCTAATAATTTCATTATTGTCGGCTACTGGTTTCTATTTGGTTCTACATCGCCCTTCGTCTTGCGGCTGTAACTTCTTTGCGAACCATTCAAATGGTTTTCCGCTAATTATAATCTATAACACGATGAACTCCAGTTATTTCTAGGCCGTGTTTTAAATACCATTTCAACAGTGCGCGTACAGCAATACTTTGGTGGCCGACATAGATCCCACCAATTTTCTTCCATTTCCTCTAGTTCTTCCAGTATCTTCCAAATATTTTATCATGTGTGTGGGAACTTCATCAACCTCTACTTCTCTGTTTATAAATATTGGGGACATTTCAGAAAACTTATCTTTTAAGTTGTGTGGAACTTCTATATCCACCCTCCGCAAACCCAAACCAGTCTCCAGATAAAACTCTTTTACAAAACTTTTTAATAAATTTAGGGTTATGTGGGGTATCTATATGGTGTATAGTTTCTCTCCACACGGCATCTCTTTATTTAACGTAGATAAATATAACGCGTTTGCGTCGTACCCCAAAACAGCCTTGCACGGTTTGGAACCCACTCAATAATATTTGAAACACCAGCTTCTGCATATCGTGTAATACTATTGATGGACCGCCAACTAGAGCGTCCTTCATCATTTCGTATGTTTCTTCTTTTGGTGCATATAGAGCATCCTCCGTATAATCGTCTTTGAAGATTTTGTTCTTTAATGGTTCCTCTCAATAAATATTGTATAGCTACTCCAGGTAGTGTTACCGCATCTTTGAAAATATCCACACCTCTGTGTTTATAAAATTCACACATTTTTTCCACCGCTTCTAGGAACGGTGCTACATCTAAATCGTTATAATATTTCAACCAATCTCTGAAAGTTTTCATATTATTTTCTTCGAAAATTCTACGACATTTACTTAATTCTGTTTCATCTATTAACATTTTCCAGATAGTTTGGAATACCAATTCTCTACATCCGGTAGTCCTGGGTAATCCAGTTTGTCTGGAGAATCGAACCACTCATAAGGAAAGAAAGTTTCTGTCCTTTGCATCGTAGGCTTTTATCCAACTATCGTAACTTACACGGGTCCTAGATAAAGTATTACATCAAGAAATCTAAACTCTGGAGTAAATAGAATATTGTTGCGTTTGCACGTTTTTCCGACCATTACTTTCTTTGTTGTTGATGCCAGTTCGCCTACTAGGTATTCTTTATTAAGTTTATATCGTACTTACTGCTGTTAAAACCTATAACCGGTACTTGCTCTATCCACTGTTCGATCTTGGCGATTTGGTTTTTACGTAAATGTTCTGTATTAAACCCATATCTTGACCACACTTCTTCTCTTATAGCTTTTCCCCTGACTTTCAAATCTTCTACGAATTTTTCTATAAGTTTTGCGGGATCTTTATCACAAATATGAGTTACTGTTCCTGAGAAATTATCTCCTATACTAACGCTTACCGGAACGTGCTCGGCTTCGTACTCTAGATTATTACCGAGAGTTTCAAATTCTTCTGGGTTGAGATATGCCTCAAAATCGTATACTATCTGATATGGATAAAGAGTATGTCGCTAACCGATTCTTTATGTCTTTACCAGTTCTTTGAAATTCGCATTCCCACATAACTACTAGGTTGAATTCTTTGCTTTTTCTAATAAATGTATCTCTTCACATAGTGGATGCGCGTTCTTCTTTTATGCTTTGCATGAATCTCACACCCGTGCCAGTAACAGCCGTGATATTGATATACGGTATTGGTTTCTGGACAGTATCCATCTACTGGAGCTCCTAAAATCCATCTTTCACCCCCGTGTCCACACTGTTCGTGGTGAATGTGAATTCCCTCGCGCTTTTCCACAGAGTACATCCAATCGATCGCCCCATAAACTGTTTAGAAACTTTTGGGTAGAAAAAAAACGCTTTCTCGAACGACGAACGCGGGCGCTCTAAATAATTACCATCACATATTACCTTTTGTCTCACCTCTCATACATTTTGGCCCGTGTCTCTTCATATTACTCGCTTTCGTGAATTTTCTGCTTGCAATTATCGCAGGCGTAAATTTTTAGATAGGTTTTTAAGGTTTTTTATCAGAAATGCGTGATTATTAAACAGTTCTATTGTCATTGGTTTATTACCTATTGCCTTATAGTGCGCTGGTACCTTTTTCAACCACCATATATTACATTCGGTGGGTTGATATACTTCTATACCGATTTAAAAAAACTCTTCAACCTTTTTCAGATCTGAAAAAGAATTGGTGAAACCACATTACTACCAAAATATTGCTTACTAAGTTCTTTCGCCTTTTTCTGTACATCTGTCGGGTCTTTTATCTGTCATATGCATAGCTAGACACCTGAACAGACAAAGGTCGTCATTATACTTATCTAAAGAATACATACCTTTTTTATTCTTCAGCCATTCTGGAAGTTCTCCTCCTGCCGCTTCTTTGGATTGTAGTCCCAAATCTATTCCCCTACTACACCCTGTATTAGCTTTACGAAAACCTCTACCCATCTTACAAACTTCCACTTTGTATTCGGTCTGTCTATTTTATCGGACATTATTCGTGTTTGCTCCTTATCTGACAGCCATTTTTTAACGGTTTTCATTGATGATAGTGGTTCGCTACAACCGAGATTTTTGTGCATTATTATAGTTACAGGTTTTCCATTTATAATTTCCTCATATGTTCTAGCTTGTAAGAATATGAATATCTCAAATAAAAATTGGTTGTTAGATACGGAGCGAGTTTATCGGACATGCGTTCAGACTCGTTAATGTTAATGTTTTTACGAAAGGATAATGTAACTACCCGTCTTCCATTTTCTACCTTTTCCAATGTTTCATCGTGAGCCCCCAATATTTCTTCACCTTTTTCCACTATCGCGCGAACGAGAGATCTTTTATTTTGTATTGGGCCACCTGTGTGTCTAATTGGGACAAATTAATTGGTGCTTGAAGGTTTTATTACACTATTCCCTTAACTCCGCAATACTTTCTTTTTAAATTCTGTTACCAACTTCATCCGCTAGTGAGAGGTTTGTAAATTGCCCCTCTTTTATAGGCGCGGGTAAACCGCTTCATAAACGCCTCATTCTTTGTGGCATTTATCAGCTTTGTCAACCCCCTAACTCTCAACCGTGTACTATAAGTAATCCCTAGAGATTCGGCTTCTCTTCTCAAACTTTCTATTTCTGCTCTAGTTTCTGGCGTTATCATATTTTCTGTATTATACTTTTGTATATATAACTTTTGTATAACCTATAAAATTTAATCTGTTCAATTGGACGTCAAAAATTTACATAATGTTTTTTTCACGTCCAATTGAACAGATAAATTTTATATACATATATAATGGAGTGTGTGACTTGTTGTAAGAGGTTTACGTGTAAAGACTATCTACGAAGGCATCTAGCGAGACGTAGAAAGTTTCCTTGTGTCCCCCCACAATTTCAATGCCCTAGATGCCCTTGTAAATTCGTTAGTGCCCAAACTCTTTGTAGACATAAGCAACTACGCTGTCAGGTGGCTAAAGGTGAACGTGATAGACTAGAGCTGGTATAATTATTTGCTGGTCTGCGAAATAAATTAGCTATATCGGAGAAGAAAAATGAGGAATATAAACTATTGTACTTGCATGAATGATTTCGACTTTTTTCAAAAGTCAATTACCAATATAATTGGGACTCCCTCTTTTCAAAATTATTTTCTCCAAAAATTCATAAATTTGCTGTCGGGAGACCCAATTTTGCTCGTTAACCAATTTTTTGATTTTCGGGGGTGGTGGGGGTATTATAGAGGGTTATAAATGATACCACGGTAGGTGGTATCATTTTCACTCCCTTACTACTACTTATTGATATAAAAATACCGAATACGTAGTGAAACGATACACATGGTAGTATTGATATAACAAATACCGAATACATAGTCAAATAATGCACCTGGTATTATTGATATAAAAATACAGATTACATAGTGAAACGATGCACCTGGTATTATTGATATAAAAAATACCGAATACATAGTCAAACGATGCACCGATATACAAAATACCGAATACATAGTAAACCGATGCACCTGGTGTTGTATTATTGATATAAAAAATACCGAATCCATAGTGAAACGATGCACCTGGTATTATTGATATAAAAAATACCGAATACACAGTGAAACGATGCACCTAGTATTATTGATAAAACAAATACCGAATACATAGTCAAACGATGTACCTGGTATTATTGATATAAGGAACACCGAATACATAGTCAAATGATGCACCTGGTGGTATTGATATAAAAATACCGAATACATAGTGAAACGATGCACCATGTATTATTGATATAACAAATACCGAATACATAGTGAAACGATGCACCTGGTATTATTGATATAACAAATACCGAATACATAGTTAAACAATGCACCTGGTATTATTGATATAAAAATACAGATTACATAGTGAAACGATGCACCTGGTATTATTGATATAACAAATACCGAATACATAGTTAAACAATGCACCTGGTAGTATTGATATAAAAAATACTGAATACATAGTGAAACGATGTACCTGGTATTATTGAGACCAAATAGATATCCCCGAATCACCTGGTAATATTGAAATTCAAACGATGCACCTGGTATTATTGATATAAAAAATACGAATACATACTGAAACGATGCACCTTGTATTATTGATATAAAAAAATACCGAATACTTAATGATACTGAAACGATGTATCTTGTATTATTGATATAAAAAATACCAAATACATAGTGAAACGATGCACCTGGTAGTATTGATATAAACCAAATACCGAATAAATAGTGAAAACGTTATGCACTTGGTATTATTGATATAAAGTACCGAATACATAATCAAACGATGCACCTGGCATTATTGATATACAAATACAGATTACATAGTGAAACGATGCACCTGGTATTATTGATATAACAATTAGCGAATTACATAGTCAAACGATGCGCACCGATATAATAAATACCGAATACATGGTCAAACGATGCACCTGGTATTATTGATACAAACACCGAATACATGTCAAACGATGCACCTTGTGATATAGATATAAACATACCGAATACATAGTGAAACGATGCACCTGGTATTACTGATAACAAAATAGAGATTGCATAGTGAAACGATGCACCTGGTATTATTGATATAAAAAATACAGATTACATATTGAAACGAGGCACCTGGTGTTATTGATATACAAATATTTGTTACATAGTCAAACGATGTACCTGGTATTATTGATATAAAAATACAGATTAAATAGTGAAACGATGCACCTGGTATTATTGATAAAACAAATAGAGATTACATAGTGAAACTATGCACCTGGTATTATTGATATAAAAATACAGATTAAATAGTGAAACGATGCACCTGGTATTATTGATATAAAAATACAGATTACATAGTGAAACGATGCACATGGTATTAATTGATATAAAATTCAGATTACATAGTGAAACGATGCATCTAGTATTATTGATATACAAAAATACCGAATACATAGTGAAACGATACACCTGCGACTATTCATATATATTATACCGAATACATAGTGAAACGATGCACCTGGTATTATTGATATAATAAATACCGAATACATAGTCAAGCGATGTACCTGGTATTATTGATATAAGGAACACCGAATACATAGTCGAACGATGCACCTGGTATTATTGATATAAAAAATACCGAATACATAGTCAAACGATGCACCTGGTGGTATTGATATAAAAATACCGAATACATAGTGAAACGATGAACATTGTATTATTGATATAAAAAAATACTGAATACATAGTGAAACGATGCACCTGGTAGTATTGATATAACAAATACCGAATACATAGTCAAATAATGCACCTGGTATTATTGATATAAAAATACAGATTACATAGTGAAACGATGCACCTGGTATTATTGATATAAAAAATACCGAATACATAGTCAAACGATGCACCGATATAAAAAATACCGAATACATAGTAAACCGATGCACCTGGTGTTGTATTATTGATATAAAAAATACCGAATCCATAGTGAAACGATGCACCTGGTATTATTGATATAAAAAATACCGAATACACAGTGAAACGATGCACCTAGTATTATTGATAAAACAAATACCGAACATAGTCGGATAGTCAAAACTACCTTGTATAGGAACACCGAATACATAGGCAAATGATGCACCTGGTGGTATTGATATAAAACTACCGAATACATAGTGAAACGATGCACCATATATTATTGATATACAAAATACCGAATACGTAGTGAAACGATGCACCTGGTATTATTGATATAACAAATACTGAATACATTGTTAAACAATGCACCTGGTATTATTGATATAAAAATACAGATTACATAGTGAAACGATGCACCATGTATTATTGATATACAAAATACCTAATACATAGTGTAACGATGCACCTGGTATTATTGATATAACAAATACCGAATACATAGTTAAACAATGCACCTGGTAGTATTGATATAAAAAATACCGAATACATATTGAAACGATGTACCTGGTATTATTGATATAAAAAATACCAAATAAATAATCAAACGATGCACCTGGTATTATTGATATAAAAAATACCGAATACATAGTGAAACGATGCACCTTGTATTATTGATATAAAAAATACCGAATACATACTGAAACGATGTACCTGGTATTATGGATATAAAAAATACCGAATACATAGTCAAACGATGCACCTGGTAGTATTGATATAAACAATACCGAATACATAGTGAAACGATGCACTTGGTATTATTGATATAAAAAGTACCGAATACATAATCAAACGATGCACCTGGCATTATTGATATACAAATACAGATTACATAGTGAAACGATGCACCTGGTATTATTGATATAAAAAATAGCGAATACATAGTCAAACGATGCACCGATATAATAAATACCGAATACATGGTCAAACGATGCACCTGGTATTAGTGACATAAAAAATACCGAATACATAGTGAAACGATACACCTGGTATTATTGATATAAAAATACCGAATACATAGTCAAACGATGCACCTGGTATTATTGATACAAAAAATACCGAATACATTGTCAAACGATGCACCTTGTATTATTGACATAAAATATAACCGAATACATAGTCAAACGATGCACTGATATAAAACAAATACCGAATACATAGTCAAACGATGAACCTGGTATTATTTATATGCAAAATACCGAATACATAGTGAAACGCTGCACCTGGTGGTATTGATATGAAAAAATACGGAATACGTAGTCAAACAATGCACCTGGTATTATTGATATTAAAAATACTGAATACATAGTCAAACGATGAACCGATATGAAAAATACCGAATACATAGTGAAACGATGCACCTGGTATTATTGATATAAAAAATACCGAATACGTAGTGAAACGATGCACCTGGTAGTATTGATATAAAAAAACGAATACATAGTCATACGATGCACCTTGTATTATTGATATAGAAAATACCGAATTCATAGTCAAACGATGTACCTGGTATTATTGTTATAAAAAATACCGAATTCATAGTGAAATGATGCACCTGGTATTATTGATATAAAAAACGGATACATATTCAAACGATGCACCTTGTATTATTGATATAAAAAACAAATACCGAATACATAGTGAAACAATGCACCTGGTATTATTGATATAAAAAACGAATACATAATCAAACGATGCACCTGTTATTATTGATTTAAAAAATACCGAATACATAGTCGAACGATGCACCTGGTGGTGCTGCAGTTTTCAGTAATTAAACAAGAAGAAGATTGATATCTATATATAGTATGCACTATTATCTGTTTTTTTCAAAGACAAATATGGATGGGTTTCAATCATTTTGAGTATTGAAAATGTGTTTCAAAATGTTTCCAAAATGAATACAATGCTATAATTGAGCTGTCTAGTGAATGTGATTGGTAACAAGCACACTTCTCTGGGAGGAGGTTCCGCATAGTGGCTTGTGCTGACACTAAAATGTGCTAACCTATATCATATACTTGAATACATGTCTCTAGTTGCTTTATAATGGAATGTGTCAATCAGGAGTGTAATAAATTTGAAAGACGACTTTAGAGATTGTTCTTGGATTCAATGACACATAGGGGTATATATATGTACATGTATGTCATAAAGTCACGTATATTAGCTATTAAATACGTGTAGTATGCATATGCTAAACAGTTGAATACAATTCTGCATTCAGGAAACAAATGTGCAAATGACACATGCTTATAGTGTGCTTAGGTCAATAGAATAGCATTGCATGTTGTAAAATTGAGAAATAGATATCCCGAGAAGACCAAAGAGACAGAAAAATACAAAACCTGTGGTACAATGCGGCACAATGTGCCTTCGACAAACCTGATTCTGACTGCCCGGGTAAATACTTCGAATGTCATGTAGACATTAATTCAACTGCATAGTAAATGCATGTTTAATGTGTCTTGTTAGAGGCTATGTCATAGTGTTTAGATGAAATTTTGATATATTGCATAAGAGGTTGTAGGGATACGTTTATCATTTTAGGGCATGTCAACGCCTATTGATGGTCATATGAATGTGTGTGGCAACACATGGTAACACATCAGTTTGTGTATTATAAATAATGTTGAATATCACAGAATGGCTTTGTCTGACTACATACATTCTAATATACCAATATATATATATATATAATGATAATCAGTTATATAATTATATACATGAACTTGGAGGACATATACAGCTTTCCAGAAGTTATTGATACTTTCAGCCACATTTGTCACATACTAGTATTCATTTTGTGAAATGCGTAGACTACATTTAAGTGATGTTCTTGAAAAAGTTAAATATGTAATGATGGTGTTATCTGCATGTTATGCCTGTATATGTCAATCTGAACTATCAAAAGTTGATTACAAACCTACATCGTTTTTGCTTTTTTATAATTTGACAGAACAGGTGTAGAATAACACATATGAAACACTGAATGTTTGAAACATATTCGAGAGAGACAGTATTTTATGAATGCGTACATAACAACTATATGAACACAGTGGGTGTATTTGCAGAGCACATGCATGGTTTTAGAAAGATCATGCACCTTATCGTTCTCTGTTTACATGCAAATTATAAAATGGTCTATCAACCTTACAGGTTATCAAATGTTACTAATACATCCTGGTTAAATATTAACTTGCAATGCCTCACTTTCAAAATACAATATCGTAATGGGTGCCTCTCTAATGATAGTGTTCACTAATGGAGCAATATATCTACATGTTTAAGCAATGGCCATGGTACATGCACGGATGTGCACTTACACTGGTAATGGATGATGGCCATACACATTGGAACACACACGTTGTCGTATGACACATAGTGTATTTCAGTAGTTATATGCCTTACCGAGATGCAGATATTTGCTTGTCCTCTCTGGTTGTTACCATATCAGTAAGTTATGCACTTTTACTATATACATGTTTTACAAGTACAAGTGCCAACTACGAATTTGAGTCCTGTTCCTGCTGATGACTGGGAATGGGTTATGAGAAGAATATTGGAATGCTCAATAAATACTATGTACATTATGTGGAACCGGGTTTTATATGTATTATACCAGTTTCATCGGTTCCAATACATAATTTTATTATTATGTCGAACAAACTAATTCACTTGCATGTCTGCCATCTTGAAAATATACAAAGTATGTGTCTAGTTTTATTCCAACTTAGATTGCTGGCATTGGTAAGACAGCTATCTTAATGTCCCATAGTGTGTATCGTGCCATACATGGAATAATATGTGCTACAAACCATTCATTCAGCAAGTATGGTACAACAGATATATTTTCTATATCCAGTGTGCAAATTAGTATCTACTATTATTCAAAGTAATTATATTTGCTTATTTATTTTATTTAATTGTTTTTAACGGCCACACTACAGCTAATAAGTGTATGTATCGGAGAAGTTAGTATTGGAATACACGCCATAGTAATCATGATAATTGTCATCGCTGCATATATATGAAATGGACATATATAGAAGAACACACATGCATTCTGTATCTGAAATGTGTGTGGATAACTAATATTATAAGTTTTAGTAGCTACACATTCATAAGTAGCTGGCAGTGAATAAAATAATAAAATATATTGCATGTCAAATGGCTATTGTAAATTTAGTGGGATTCTACGAAACTGAATGTTAGCTCCGGTTGATTTTGACATCTTGGAAAATGGCGCATGCTATGCTGTCTCGCCGGTACGGTTTCGCGTCAGAATTTAAGGTATTTTTCGGGCATTTGTAGCGAAAATTTGTTGTTAACAATACTTGTTTAACCATTGCATCATCTGCTGTAGACATTATGTAATCAGAATATGGGCATGGAACATATCTTGCAAACACTATTGAGTACCATTATCATTGATACAATTAAAAGAGACACTGTTAGAGAAGTAAATGTGAAGCGGACGGACAGATGGACGAACACTCGGACACACTGTACATGAAGTGTGTTCGGATAGCTATTAGTAGTGCCTAAGTAGTTACATATGCATTTAAACCGTTTATAAGTAAATGACAGTGCATAACATAAATGAAATTCATTACATGTTAAGTTCCCATTGTAAAATTTGTGGGTGGGGAATGGTGAAAATACTTTGTAATTAACATTGTATCATTGGCTCTACTGTAAACATCAGGTAATCGACTTATATGCAATGAACATATCTAATAAGCACTACTAGGTACCATCGCCACACAGAAAATACAAAAGTATCATACTTTAATTGAGTTATTTAGGTAGATGTTTTGTCATGAAAATCAGTGGGTGGGGTAATAAAACATGCAACATTCTTCATCCGAGTTGTAAGTATTATTTAATTGAACTTTATTCCATTGTATAGTTATGAACACATCTGCAAACGTATACAACTGCCATATCAGTTGTTTCAAATGATAACAATTAGTCGAATTTCAATGAAAATTGCCATTTTTCACAATTGCAAAAGGTCCGAGGGATGTATGCTTCAAAATGGTGCCAAACATTCATCCAACTGGTTACAGAGCGTATACATACGGCATAATAATCGTCATTGAATGTCGTTTCAGAAAAGATATGTCTGAAAAAACAACCAGTGGGGAGGGTTCCCATTTCTGGCTGACGGTCTAATAGATACTCACACTGCGTCATTAAAAAGGCGTGTCCGGAGTTCACAGCCAGCGACAGCATGGCAACGGGGTACAACACTGCTATATACGCGTACATGTTGTAGAGGGTTCCTCCCACGATGTACCGTACACAAGTCACACACAATACTGAACTAGTGACGTTGGAGTAAAGTCAAATGTACAGAGAATGCATATTCGTCAACTCGGTGTGTATGCGCATGTGATTATCCAAGGGTCTAAATTTAAAAAAAAACATGGGCTTGTTTAACTAAACTGTGCAAAAATACTACTGTACAATAATTTATATGAATTTTCAGATTAGAATGGTTACTTATTGCTACCACCGTCCGCCTACATGCAGGCCCTTGGCTAACAAAAGGAACATTGCACGCATCGACGCAGTTAGGTCAATGCCGACACCGTTCTGAACCTAATTGTACATACCAGCCTCATGTCACTTCCTGTAGTATTGGATACAAAGAGCTAAGCATATGACAGATAAACTATTAAATAATATTTAGTGCAATATGTTCCAAGAATTGTTTACAATGTTATATCCGCTATACTGATAGTTAGCCGAAGTATAAATTTTGTATGGTTTCAGACAATAAATGTTCCCAGTCGTGTAATAAATTTTACATATAAAATGGTCAACAGAGTGCACAGTCAAATGGGTGACAATAACTGCACACACACGTTGTACCATATTACCTTGTACGTATGGTATAATGCTGATACCATAAATGTGTTGCTAGCAGACTAGATGTGGTGGCGCTGTCATAAATGTAATTCTAACTGTACAGTAACAATATCATGCTCAGATATAGTTTATACATGCATCCCAGCACTCTCAGGAAGCAGATATTTTTTAAATCAATGCTACTTTTCTGTGAAGTATGTCCTTAAGATTGCATCACATAGTATTAAACGATATTGGTTATAGCTCAGCTTTCATTCTCCCACAACACAGTTTATGTCTGTGCTCATTGTGTTACATTGTGAGAATGTGCTACCACTAGAAAACACAATTTAGTATGAATTCATATCTTGTTTGCCTCACATTTATAGAACGCCAAATCTACATAAACTCAAATAAGTATTGCTAGCTCTAAATAATAGCATTAAATATTTAGAGCTAGCATTAAATAATTAGAGTTAGCATTAAATAATTAGAGCTAACATTAAATATTTGAGTGTATGTAGATTTGGCGTTCCTGGAACCCCGAATCTACATAAACTCAAATAATTATTTCTAGCATTACATATTTAGAGCTAGCTCCAAATGATTTAGAGAGCTCTTCAAGTGATTTGGAACTAGCTCTAAATATTTAATGACAGCTCTAATTATTATTACCTAAGACCCCGAACGTGTGCCCAGACCGACGAACACACGGGATAACACTATATATATCCTTCTTCCATTATTGTTTGTTAGTTTGTTTGTTGGGGTTTAACGGCCTATCAACAGCTAAGGTCATGTAAGGCCGGGTCAATGGGTTTAGTACTAAATCTCATATATTACCTGTACAAGTACATGTTCAAGTACACATTTACAAGTGGGGGGATGGGGATGGGGGGGGGGGGGGTGAATCCCAAAGTCAGAACTGAATATTTACAATAAAAAAACTATATATTCAGCCATGAAATCAGAATAATCCTGGTCTGATGCCAGGTCCTCGCAAAACCAGAATCACTTGGCCCCCTCCCAAAAGCAGTAGGATCAGTAATAATCTGACTACTTTTATAATGGGAAGCATAGTCATCACTCATGTAAGATACTCGACATATTATAATGGAAAATAAGGAAACAATATCTGGGAATGTGTGTACTGTGACAGAAAATTACAATATCTTCCCAGTAATGACATCTGGGCCGTTTCACTAAGCTTCGTAAGACTAAAATGTTCGTAAGTGCAAATTTAGGATCGTCTGGAAATTTCAATTGATGGATTTACATTTATTGAATATATGCAGCCTATGTTCAATAAATGTAAATCCAATAATTGTTTACACAAAAACAAGGTTAATGTGAAATTTACAGACTCGTAATTGTGCACTTACGAACATTTTAGACGTACGGAGTTTAGTGAAACGGCCCCCAGGTGTGAATCCGTGAATCACTGGCACAGTATGAATCACGGTAGGGATGAGTTCGACGTCAACATATGAGACAAGCCATGTTATTTTGTACCTAAGATATTGTGCACTTTTTCATAATAAATGATGTCAAAAGTTGACGAAATTACCACAGCAAATGCGTAATTGCTATGACAATTTCACGAACTTTAGACGTCATTTATGGAAATATCATACATTTTGTAAATATGTTCATGACATGTCGCACATGTTCTTAGGTTGACAAATATCTCATAATGCGAACACTCCCACAGTGATCGGACATACATAGCATAATGATGTCACATTTTACTTCAAGCACTTTAGATCTACAGTTTGTTTGTTTGTTTATTAGTGTTTAACGGCCTATCAACAGCCAAGGTCATGTAAGGCCGGGCAAACGGATTCGATCCCATTTTAACCTGCTGCATTGGGGGGTGGGGGGGGGGGGGTGGGGTTCCAAAATCAGAACGGAATATTTACATCGAGAACAAATATATTCAGCCCTGACATTATTAGATCTACAGAGACAATCTTACAGAAGGGATGATTTAATAGTATATTTATTAAACTTATGATTTCATAAGAAGAGATGCTATAGAATACTGTTTATTGTATAAGCGCAGCAACATACATTGAAGCTGAACTGATATACATGTATTAACATGTTTCTGTAGCTGTCTCATTCACGTATGATTTAAACTATAGTTTTGTTTATTAATATTGACATTTTATTTATTTATTTATTTATTTAACAGTGTATGCCACTTTAGGCCGGGTTAACGGGGTCCAATCCCGTATTTCGCCTGAACAGATGAGGGGTTACGCTATAGTATTAGTAATAGTTATAGTTCATATATTGAAGTCTTAATCAATTAATTTCGTAGCGAGCGAGAAATAAATTTATTAAAAAATCAATATGTTAACTATAACGTACGTATTGTTTACCAGCCCACTCGCGAAGCTCCGCCCCTAAACGTGATATTGTATCACTATTCTAGCATGTGATTGGCGATATGAAACGAAGTGACCGCGTTTGTGGGCGAATATGCTTTGCGTCTCAGTGAACTGATGACACAAGGCGTAAAATATGTTCTAAATATAGCTGCTGAATATTTAATGATTAATTTAATAGATATTGGCGAAAGTGTCGCAATATGCGATTAATTGAGACGAAATGCTGTGCTTTCATTGGTCGAGAAACTAGGGTAAACAATAATGAGACTTAAATATAATAAACTCACTCTTTCGTTTGTGGTTTATTAAGTATCGTTCAACATATATTATTGCAGAAATGCTTTAAGTCTGATTGGTAGTTAGGATTTTCATTGATCCTTACATGGGGAAAGGAGGAAACCTGTGTTGGTTAATAACCCACCCTGTGGATTATTGTTGTGATTCAAGTATTGTTTTTTTGTTTGTTGTTTACAAAGTCTTTTTGAATCGTTATAAAAAAGTATTGTTTTGTTTATCAATGGTCTTTTATCATAGTGCAACGAAAACGTGTTTTGCATGCACATTGTATTTATATACAGTTTTAATTTTATTATGTTTTGTACGAAAGTTTAGACACCCTGCAAAAATAAGCCCATTTTTATGAAACATAAAGCGAAATTTGCAAAAATAACTGTATTTGATGTCAGTTCGGATTAAAAGCAAGGCCAAAGGAAAACAATGGTAAGATATCCAACAACACTATTATATCGTCAATTCAAACTGTTATATAAGTATCACTTATGTAACTCCATCCCGAGCTAACAGTAGCAATTTTACTGAACCTTCTATTAAGTGACCAAAACGTTACACAACACAGTGTAATCTCTTCCTTTTGTTTTTCTCGATATCAATAAATAAACGTTGGTTTAATGGTATATCCCATTTGAAATTAAATGCCACGTGTTTTGGTGGATGTACTAAAATTTTACACAACTTATAGCTGTCATCGTGTATGATTACATTGAACATTGACTGACAATGCAGAACCAAAATACCAAACCGTGGAACCTTCTGTTAAACCGGACAACCTTCACAGGCTGTCCGGTTTGATAGCGCGGTTTCCACTACAATTCAAGCCATGTGAGCTCAAAAGATGTTCTGCGTTGATTTTGTTTTAGATCATAAACCGAACCGAAATTATAATTATAACAAAAAGAAACATCAAGTGTGTTATGGTTTATGCACATATATGTCGAATTCACAATGTAGATATACATGGTTGTTCTTTTCTCAAACCAATATTCCACAGAAACTAACCTAAACATCAAAAGTTAATGGAAAGTTATAATATACATTTGATTCATTCAGCAAAAAGGCATGTCGTTACTGACTGGTGTAATGGGGTTTTCCTCATTTTATTTATTAGATTTAATATTCAAGGTGTAGAACTATCTAATTATCTTTACACAGTCTGAGGTTGTTAAACGGGCATGAAATAAACCGGGTATATAGTTGATGTAGCAGATTGGCAGGCGGTTAAAGGCTGGGTGAATTACGTAAACGTGACGCTGAATATTGAAAAAATCTGGGACAAATTTGATAAAATGGTCGCTTTAACGGTAAAGGGCACAAACTTTAAAATAAGATAACGTTTCAAAGACACAAACAGAAAGATGGGCGTTAAGTGATGTCCAAAAACAAGTGATCGGGACCACATACAATCGAGAGACAGTTAACCCTTAGACTGTTGAGCACGAAAATTGTTCGGTCGTTGCTGATGCTTTTATAGTTTGCCTTCTTTCTCAATAAAGGACATGGTTTTGGACAGCACTTTGTCGAATCATTTCCTCTTATTTGCCAACTTGGAAATGGAAATTGATTTAAAAACTGCTGGTCAAACCATGTTTTTGATGAGGGTAAAACAATCGAAACTAAAAAAATTAAACAGCAGACCGACAAATTTAATTGCTGCAGTTGTTAACGGGTTAAAGGCTTTGTACCCATTTAATAATAAGGTTAAACTGGTGGGTGGGGGGCGGGTTATTGACTATTAAAAAACAAAATTACTTAAAATTTATTTTCAAATGTAAAATGTTACCATTCAATTTTGAATCTTTTCGTCGAGGAAGACGGTTTACAAAAGGCGTGGTAATGACAGAGAGGACAATAGCAAAATAACAAAGAAACATAACATGATATGATATATAGGTCCGCGTTTGGGTTTTTTAATAGAAGCAAACATCCCCTTAGGCTTCGGACTTCATGATATACGGATGACTACGGGCTCCATATGAAAATGGCTTTGGCCTTATAAAAGCCCGAGTGTGGACACCTGGTAGCCTATTTCATCATCCAAATCATTTGCAAATGAAATTTTCAATTTTTATTGTAACTGAATTTGTATTACCATTTATCCACAAGCCAAAATTTAAATTCGGGATATTTTAATTTTTATCATCAAAATATTTATGCAGTGGTGATTAAGTTATATATTTGATATAATGCATTTCGGGAAAAATAAATGCTTACTCCGCCTCAAAGTATTACGATTTTGCCTAGCAAATTTTCGATTGAAATCGGCTACTTGAACAATATCAGGAACCTACCACTTAACTAAAATAACTCAAGGCGGGCTAATTATTTTGTCATGATGTATCACGGTAACATAGCCATCGAGGGTAGTGTTGATATGTCGCGATTAATCTCGAGATTAAATTACAGGAAATAAAGTTTTGTGCTAGCTTTTCTTCAGTTGGACAAAAACCCACTGTACTTAACGATGTATAGAAGGTAAGGTAATCTCCGACCATAATTCTGTATGTGACTTGATGGCTTGCGTGCTGATGAACGATTTACAACTTATTTATTCATGTTTTTTATTCCATTCGTCAATTTGTTTATGTATTACCATTTAGAAAATCTGCTTGTTGTAATTGTATTTGGTCTTTTCTTGGACATGGTCCAATTCTGCTGGGTTGCTTTGTTAATTCGTCTTGATTTACATTGCTTAAAATTGTATTGTTACGTCCTTTTTCGTGTCCCTCTTTTTATTGCACTAAGCATTTGCCAATAGAAAATTAATAAACAAAAGCACTTAGCACTTTGAATCTGGCCGAAACGCTAGTTCAAGGGATTTAAAATAAAGCCGTGGGAAGTAAGCAACAACGCTTACAGTCCTTAAAAGCGGAAAGCCACAAGCAGAAAGATCACAAGCTACAAGCAGCAATGATGCAAGCAATATATGGGTTAGTATGTTGGCGTCAATTTATGGACCGTCAGCTGGCACTGCTGTCGCTCAAGGTTAATTCCCCCTCTAATAAAATTTATTAGTCCGACATCTGATTGGCTGTTCAAGTCCCTGACCTCCAATGCCGGGTGCTGATGCAAGATTTCACCCAAACAAATTAATCACAGTTTTGGTTTTTAGGTTAAGAAGGACAACCAAATAGTTTTACTATTTACTTTCACCGAATCCCATCAAATGAAGGCCAGGCTCTCCATACCTTTCAATTTTATTTGTAAGGCTGTTGTGGGTTCTACCTTTGTAACATAAACCTGCAGTCCTGGTCTGTACTGGTTCAACATGAGATTTAAACTAATTAGGTTTCACTTAACTCCTAAGAAAGAAAAAAGAAAAAAATCCAACCTCGTCATGCCTCCCCAATATTGTTTACCGTTTTTATTGGCCACGGAAACTCTGTTTACATATACGATGACCACTCCTCCAACATGTACCTCAAGTGAAACTGGGTTAGTAATGGATCAAGATTTGGCGAGTGACCTCAAAACACCCGTACGATTTTGTTTTCATATGGGATTACTATTACCCTCTTGACGATTTCGGCAACCATTTATTATTCTTCTAATCTATGTTTACTAAAATTTACATTACATATGGTATGGTGTTTATGAAATCTTAACTAATGTGTTTTTTTAATCGTTACATGTATTCCTCATAATTAAATTACATTATGTTACGTAATTGAAAATCAATCACATTTTTTATTAGTATAGTTACACATATTGGGTTAAACTTATACAGGTTGACTGTCCAAAACTGGCCCGCCCGTTACCGATTGCTAAACCAATAACGGCAGGGTAGATCAGAACTAAGGTGGCCCCCACCAACACATTGATTTTCCCTAAAACCAACTAATCCCGTTACCACTAACATTTTGCTGTTCTCTGCTTACTTTCATTTTCTTTTGGATGTTGTGGGACCTATTTTCCAATAACCTGCACTTATTGTGCTCTGTATCAAGCTAGTTCCATATGCAAATTGATGCAGTATTTTTCTAAATTATTTATAATCAATTAAAATTGCTGAATAAATTGTTTTAATCGACATTATCATAAACGAGTATGATATTGCACATCAAAAAAATAATAAATAAATCGAATATAATAGTTGCTTCCGTTTATCAATTTTAAGGAAACACGGTTATCGCCTTGATATCAAAACTGGCATTTCGTGTTTGGTTTTGTATAAAAACGTTAAAATAATGCGCCCCCCCCCTCCCCTAAAATTTCGCCTGAGTGTAAAGATTGTTTTACAAATAGTCACAATGCACGTTTCTACGTTCGCATATTGACTTTTATTGTTTATTGGGGGGTTACAGCCAAAAATAAATAAACTTGGGGCAGAGCAGCTCGCAGCAGCAGCAGCAGCAGCAGCAGCAGCCAGCTTGCGAGCAGCAGCAGCAGGCGCAAGCAGCAGCGCCACAACAAACAATAACCTGAAACTACAATCCTCGTTCGATAATATAGTTCAAGTATTGCAAAATTAGTTGACGCCCCCCCGTCCCTTAACCCCCTCCCCCCCCTGACATGACCGGGTTTGGTCCCCCCAACAATCATCCATTACAAACGTAGGAAGACTGGGCAGGGATTTCGGTTTAAAAATTATTACAGTTAAAACTTTTATTTGGTTGTTCTTTTAACCTAAAACATGGCGCAACAGAAAAATGCGGCATCTATCTACACCGTTAGGGACATGGAACCAATTTCTTTAGAGAGGCAACGGCATTGGTTAGGGACATGGTACCAGCATATTACTTAATTTTACTGGAAAGAACCTATTTTAAGTTTTTAGCAGCGCCACCTGGGCGTGCATAACATGGTTTGTTCCCAACTTACTGTTGCAATTATTGTTGTTGTTCAAGGGGAGGGCGTGGTTTTGCTGAGCTAACAAAAAGCGCATAGCAAAAACAGCGATGTCAATAATCAATAATTGAATCTCAAAGATGTCACTACCAATGAAATAGGGAACGTAACCAGGAACTTAGGAATCGGGGCTAGTGGACAAGGCCAGATAACGTCGCGGAGCGACAAGCAGGTCGCGGGACCGCTTACGGCAACCGATTCTAACATCCCGCTCGACTTTGATATTGCTGGAGAGGTCACATGCCCTAACTATCAGGAGCGCTTTGGCGGACCGCCTCGAATATGAACTAACGTTCAACGGACTACGGCCGAGTTTCTCATTAGCACTGGACATGGATCATCGACGTATACGATCGACAATGTTTGCGCCTGGAGTACTCGACATGGTTCACGATTGACCGAACTCGCGCGATTAATCAGATTCCCAGTTAGACCCTGGGCGCGTTGCCATACTTTACGACCGAGTTCTTCGCACCGCAAGATGACGAAAGACCAAAAGCGACACATTCGTGGAATATTAATGTTCCAACGTACGCAGCTCGATGAAAGGTATTTACTGATGTTTGTTCGAGGGAAGGGTCGGTTCGCGCCTCCGGTGTTTGAAAATCTGAAAATCGAAAATTTTTCTAAACCCCAAAACTCACGAATGGTAGAGGATGACGATGAGGGGATTACCCAATCAATTCTACCAGCGGGGCGGGTTTTTCTTCGCGGCGCCCCAGCCAGGTGGGACGAAGTAATAGGAAACATTTTTGCTTCCGGCTCTAAGCGTTACCCCGGAGGTTGCCGGCGGTTTGCCAAAGACCTGCAGCTCTTCGGACGTCTCCCTCGCGGATTTCCTGACTACCAAATATACGCGGTTTTATGGCTGACATGCGAGCAGGGCGACGACGACCAAATGTACGGGTTTAGCGGACCGCCAACGTTTGAGAAACGGCTAGCGGAGGGTTTGATGTAGTGGGTGACGATTCCAGATAACCAAAAGAGGGCGGATGGAAGCTGGCACATTCGAACGTTGTACTTATTTATATAATTACGGACGCGCAACTTCCAACATCGATAGATGGCGGATTACGTTCAGCGATGTACTAAAAATCAATACCCAATTCACGATTTGGAGATGCAAACACTCTGCTATAAATTCTGTGGGGCAGACAGGATGCGGAAAAACGGTTTTTTCATCCTCGACTTACTCGAGGGCGGCTCTTAACCACGACTTGTCCTTTCGTCACACCGTGATTCCTGTGTTCCCACGGTGCTTGCCGGCACAACGAGAACTTCTCAGGCGGCCGCCCTTGGGCGATAATGGGACCGACCCTGAGGTATTACCGTTATTGACCCCGGCGAACAGGCTTCACGGTTGGCTGCGTGTCTTCTATTCAAATATTTCCAGGGGAGAGCCCACCCTATACGTGATTGGATGATTGCTCGGCCAATGGCTTGCGATCGACCAAAAAGAAGGACCATTGGCTCTTCCGAGCTCGCCTTTTCTTTTTTGGGCCGCCATGCGAATGGCAAAGGCGTATGGATTCTCCACTCAGAAGTACAACGCCGTCCTCAATGGATCTGCGGCGAGCAATACGAAATGGGGATCGCCCTCTTCCACTGCAAGGACGTGACTCATTCGATGAAATGTCTTAAAGAGAACGACGTTATCCCAACGCGCGCGAGGAGCGCCCTGGAAGGTTGCGACGGATACTTTCGGGCAAATTCTAAAACACGCCAAAGTTCTGCTAAAGGACTGATCAACCAAAACTTGCTTAAATAATGTATGTAATTAATTTTCTTAAAATTAAAATTTCTAACCTGCTGAGTAAATGGCTTAACAATGCTGAGCAAATGTCTGAACAATTTGCTTAAACAATGTTGAACAATGCTTTAACAAATATACTTAACCAAATGCTGAGAAAATGTTAACAATGGCTGGAGAAATTGCTAAGAATTTGTTTGCTTCCGCCTGCGAGCTTTATTTATGAGCATAACGGTGAATCATAAAGTATCTGGTGGTGCGCTTGGCAATATTTTGTTAGACTTATGAGATCTCGTAAGAATAATATTTTAAAGAAAACTTAGCAATAATGAACACTGCAATCGAACTTTCTCGATCAGCTAATGGAAGAAACTAGTCGCTCCGGACTGCCGACACGACTGAAACTGTAGGAACACCTGTCAGCACGGCTTCCGATACCCGGTCCCGGCAAAGAAAATGAAAACGCGGCGCGGACGTGAGCGGTTGGGCTGCGCTGGCTTGCTGGGGGAACAATCGGGTCGCATTATCTCGGTTAGGATATACGTCTTCTGTTTTGTCAGGTTGGATGAAGATGTTCGGATGCGGAGGTCGATAAAATTGGTGACGGCGCGATCGAAATCCAAACTTAGGTTGCGGGAGTGATGAAAACGTAAAAACTATTCGGCTCGGCGGCTATTTACTTTTTACGCTACCACCACGTTAGTATATTCTTCCTCCCTTACCCAGACACCGCGGGATTATTGATTGGCAGATCTTAGAGACCGGACCCTTTTCCTTTTATAGGAACCACTCTTAGAAACAGCCTGCTGGCTCATTTTTATATCCAATTTTGGAACTGGTACTTAGGCTCCGCTGAAATAACGCCGTTGAATCACGGGGTAAACACACTGTCAAGATTTTGGTACAATTATGTTCCTACGAAACTATAAGCCCTCTAATTAATGATGTCACAAGACGCACCCGCGAGGAGTGACCGGTGTTGAACCCGAGTTGCTCCAACCATTAATCTAAACGAACCCGTGGTGTTACTCCGCCACTTGGTATGTCATTCGGGCTTATAAAAAAATCCCAAAAGACTGGAGGGCGGTGGGAGAGCGGCTGCTGCCACACGAAAAGTTAAACAAGATAAAATACTCGCCGAGCTTCGGAGAGGCCAAACGGGTCGTTGCCAAATCGGAGACAGAGACGACATAAGCCACCCTGGTGGCAGCTGTTTCTCCCCCAATCGCTATTTGGATTGGAACGATTGCTCCAATGATTGGATCCCGGGGTTGTTGTTGGTTGGTGGTCTGTCAGTTGTGGGCACCGGTGTATGTGCTTTACCGTTTCAACCAAAAGGTCATAACGGGCGGTGTGAAATGAAAAAAAACAAAACCCCCAACACTGCTTGGGGAGCGGTTTCCAATCCAAACTGTTGAGGGATGCGCCCCATTTTAAAACATTAAACGCGATCCTTTTTATATGCAATTATGGCTGAACAAGATTGGCAAAATGATAGTGAATGCGATTTATCACGCCGTGGTGATATCGGGTCTCAGTATCGGGTAACGCTCGAGCAGGAAAGCTGGCCTTTAGGGATGGTCCGACTCCCAAATTGGGACTTTACTGCGAGAGGAACGTTAGGGCTCCGTGACCTTCGATTTGTAGCGGCCACCGCAGTTTGGACCCGAGAATTATCTAATTAAGCTGGTGAATTTCTACCGTTAATATATGGAATAAAATAAAAGGCTTCGATCGGAATAACTGATAGGTGGATGCGCTCTTAAAAACGGCTGTTGGCTTTCAGCATTGGGTTAGCTAAACTATTTTTACTTCTCTAAAAACTACAAAACTCGGGACGCGGGATGAGGTAGTGCTGAAGCGTCACGATTTAGTGGTAAGAACCAAACTCAAGAGGGTTGCAGACGGCCAGCATGGAGTCGAAAAAAAACGAAACCGCCCATCTGGGGACTGGGAGTCAACGAACGCGCTTCGCCGCTGAGAAATCACGCTCGCTAAACTTTCCAGAACGTTGCAAGAAGACCAACCGCTCGAGTACGCGCTGATATCCAACAGAAGAACGTCTCACGGCCGCTGGATCGTGAGCCAACTAACTTTCAAGATTTTCTTCTTGGTACCGTTCAAGAGGCCCAAAAATAAAGTACCGCGAGATCGACGTTCATCGTCATAGGCAATGGGTTGTGTGGTGGGTGTGGTGGGTCTCGTCGGCTACTTTATTATTCAATCGAAAACTTTTTAAATTAAATTATTGGCGAATACGTTCTTATAGCCCACGCCGGCTACTGGAAAGGGGACTTCGCGGCCATCAAGTACCTCGCGGGCGGCGAACCAATGGTTTCAGAAAATCGCCACCAAGGAATGGCTCAAGAAGCAGGCCATCTGGCAGATCTATTTACCCGCGCCTCACAATATTCCGCGCCCGAAATTCGACGTGCCGGTTCCGAACCAAGTTCACCAAGCGGATCTCCTGTTTCTCCCTCACGATCGCGTCGGTCGCAAGACGTACAAGTACGCGCTGACAATCGTTGACGTAGCGAGTCGTTATAAGGGGGCTGAGCCGTTGGTCACTAAAGAGTCTAAGGAGGTGGCCGAGGCTCTTTCCCGAATATATAAGAGGAGTCCTCTCAATTGGCCAAATCTTCTCCAGGTCGATCCCGGCCGCGAGTTCATGGGCGCGGTCTCTCATCTATTGTCTAAACACAAAGTTTCTATCAGACGCGGCCGCGTCAGCATCCACCGGGACCAGGGGATCGTGGAGCGCTTCAATCGAACCCTGGCTGAGAGACTGTTCGGACACCAATACGCTAAAGAACTTGTAGACCCTCATTCGCGATCGACCGAGTGGGTGGCCAGACTGCCCGCCGTGGTATCCGCACTGAACGGAGAGGTGACCAGATTGATAGGTAAGAAGCCCGTAGATGCTATCAAGTTAAAAAGGATGACGAGCAAGCCCTCTGCCGTCTCGCGCGGGCGACCCGTTTGTTTAGAGGAGCAGCAATCGGCGATTGCACTTCCATCGGATATTGGCGTCCGCTACCTCTATCAACCGGGAGAGCTCGAAGGTGGCAGCCGCCGCGCGACCGATCCCGTGTGGTCTCTCAATGTATATCATCTAGATGGATCTATTACCAAACCCGATGAGCCCGTGCTCTACTATTTAGATGGTGGTCCATCTCGCGGGTTTGTTCGCGAAGAACTTCTTATGGTGCCTTCTGACACCCAGCTACACCTGGATCGTTAGAGAGGTTCCGTATGTATTCCATCCGATAACACGCGTCTTTTATCGTAGTACGCCGAGAGTCCTAATTTTCGTTGACAGTACGTTTTCATAACGCCGTCTTTCATTTTAAATCCTCTATTTTGCGCTACATCTATAATGTGTTTTCCATCTTCTGTAGTTTCGCTTAGTACTCGTTTATATCTATCCCAATTTAAATCGTTAGTTCTCTTGGACATTCCTTTCGCGGAGTTTTTATTAATTGAATTAAATTTTTCTACGAAATAACACTTACTAGATAACGCTATCGCCCTATCTCCGCTAAATTCCATTTTGAAAAGTCCTGGTTCTCTATTACTCCATTTATCCCAAGCCAACCATTTCTTTTTTTCTTTTTCAAACTCGTCTAGTAAGTTAGGTCTAATCAATTCCTCTATCGTGTTTCCACTAACTCCTATATACATACTATCCGTGTCCATCTGTATTAATTCGAAGTCTTCTCATTTTACGTATTTGTCTAGAAATTCGTAGTAAAATTCCAACATTCTCAATTTAGCTAGTTGATAAAACGGTATTCCGCAGTGGAATGGTCTCTTTACTGAGCACCGGGGTTTTCTGGAAGATATTTCGTACGCATCTCCTATCTCTTCCAAATCATCAAAATACGCGGATCTTAATGCTTTGTCAACACAGGTTTCGTCTCGCGTATATGTCGTATTTAAATGTCTCTCAGTTGCCTCTATCATTTTTCCGCAACACGAGTTTCCTAATAATTTCATTATGTCGGCCACCGGTTTCTTATTCGGTTCTACATCCCCCGTTCGTCTTGCGGCTGTACCTTCTTTAGCGAACCATTCGAAGGGTTTACCACTAATATAATCTATAACACGATGAACTCCCGTTATTTCTAGGCCGTGTTTTAAATACCATTTCAACATTGCGTACAGCAATATTTTGGTGGCCGACATAGATCCCACCAATTTTCTTCCATTTCCTCTAGTTCTGCCAGTATCTTCCAAATATTTTATCATGTGCGCGGGAACCTCATCAATATCTACTTCTCTGTTTATAAAAAGTGGAGACATTTCAGAAAACTTATCTTTTAAGTCGTGTGGAACTTCTATATCCACCTCCGCAAACCCAAACCAGTCTCCGGATAAAACTCTTTTACTAAACTTTTTAATAAGTTTAGGATTATGTGGGTTATTTATATGATGTATAGTTTCTTTCCCACACGGCATCTCTTTATTTAACGTAGATAAATATAACGCGTTCGCGTCGTACCCCAAAACAGCCTCGCAAGGTTTGGAACCCACTCTAATATTTGAAACGCCGGCTTCCGCATATCGCGTAAATACTATAGATGGACCACCAACTAGAGCGTCTTTCATCATTTTGTATGTTTCTTCTTTCGGTGCGCATAGAGCATCCTCCGGTATAATCGTCTTCGAAGATTTTTGTTCTTTAATGGTTCCTCTCAATAAATATTGTATAGCTACTCCGGGTAGCGTTACCGCGTCTTTGAAAATATCTACACCCCTGTGTTTATAAAATTCACACATTTTCCCCACAGCTTCTAGGAACGGTGCCACATCTAAATCGTTATAATATTTCAACCAATCTCTGAAAGTTTTCATATTATTTTCTTCGAAAATTCTACGACATTTACTTAATTCCGTTTCGTCTAGTAACATTTTCCCAGATAGTTTGGAATACCAATTCTCTATATCCGGTAGTCCCGGGTAATCCAGCTTGTCTGGAGAATCGAACCACTCGTAAGGAAAGAAAGATTTCTGTCCTTTGCAGTCGTAGGCTTTTATCCAACTATCGTAACTTAAACCGGGTCCTAGATAAAGTATTACATCAAGAAATCTAAACTCCGGAGTAAATAGAAATATTGTCGCGCTCGCCCTTTTTCCAACCATTACTTTCTTCGTTGTTGATGACAGTTCACCTACTAAATATTTGTTTATTAAGTTTATATCGTACTTACTGCTGTTAAAACCTATAACCGGTACTTGATCTATCCACTGTTTGATCTGGGCGATTTGTTTTTCGCGTAAATATTCCGTATTAAATTCGTATCTTGACAATACTTCTTCTCTTATAGCTTTTCCCCTGACTTTCAAATCTTCTGCGAATTTTTCTATAAGTTTTGCGGGATCTTTATCACAAATATGAGTTACCGTTCCTGATAAATTATCTCCTATACTAACGCTTACCGGAACGTGCTCAGCTTCGTACTCTAAACTATTACCGGTAGTTTCAACTTCTGACTGGAGATACGCCTCAAAATCGTATACTATCTGATATGGATAAAGAGTAGTGTCGCAACCGATCTTTATATCTTTACCCGTTCTTCGAAATTCGCATTCCCACATAACTACTAGGTTGAATTCTTTGCTTTTTCTAATAACATTATCTCTTCTCATTGTGGATGCGCGTTCTTCTATGCTTTGCATGAATCTCACACCGTTCCAGTAACAGCCGTGATATTGATATACGGTATTGGTTTCTGGACAGTATCCATCTACCGGAGCTCCTAAAATCCATCCTTCACCTCCGTGTCCGCACTGTTCGTGGTGAATGTGAATTCCCTCGCGCTTTTCCACAGAGTACATCCAATCGATCGCGCCATAACTGTTAGAACCTTTTGGGTAGAACGCTTTCTCGAACGACGAACGCGGGCGCTCTAAATAATTACCATCATATATTACTTTTGTCTCACCTCTCATACATGTTGGTCCGTGTCTCTTCATATTACTCGCTTTCGTGAATTTCTGTTTGCAATTATCGCAGGCGTAAATTTTAGATCGGTTTTTAAGGTTTTTTTTATAAGAAATGCGCGATTATTAAACAGTCCTATTGTCATTGGTTTATTACCTATTGCATCATAATGCGCTGGTACCTTTTTCAACCACCATACGTCACATTTGGTGGGTTGATATACTTCTATACCGATTTTAAAAAACTCTTCAACCTTTTTCAGATCGAAAAAAGGAATTGGTGAAACCACATTACTACCGAAATATTGCTTACTAAGTTCTTTCGCTTGTTCCGTACATCTGTCAGGTCTGATCTTTTTATCAAGGTGCATAGCTAAACACCTGAACAGACAAAGGTCGTCATTATACTTATCTAAAGAATACATACCTTTTCTGTTCCTCAACCATTCTGGAAGTTCTCCTCCCGCCGCTTCTTTGGATTGTAGTCCCAAATTTATTACCCTACTACCCTGTATTAACTTTACAAAAACCTCTACCCATCTTACAAACTTCCACTTTGTATTCGGTCTGTCTATTTTATCGGACATTATTCGTGTTTGCTCCTTATCTGACAGCCATTTTTTAACGGTTTTCATTGATGATAGTGGTTCGCTACCACCGAGATTTTTGTGAAATATTATAGTTTTAGGTTTTCCATTTTTAGTTTCCTCCATATGTTCTAGCTTGTAAGAATATGAATATCTCAAATAAAAATTTGTTGTTAGATACGGAGCGATTTTATCGGACATGCGTTCAGACTCGTTGATGTCAATGTTTTTACGAAAGGATAATGCAACTACCCGTCTTCCCTTTTCTACCTTTTCCAATGTTTCTTCACCTTTTTCCACTATCGCGCTAACGATAGATTTTTTCTTATTATTTTGGCGTCTAATTTGGGACGTGCTTGGGGGTAATTCTTTAGAATTAATTACACTAGCCCTTAACCCCGCAATACTTTCTTTTTGAATTCTGTTACCAACTTCCTCCGCTTTGGATATATCATTAAAGGCTCCTCGTTTGTGGGCGCGGGTAAACCGCTTCATAAACGCCTCATTCTTTGTGGAGTTTATCAGATTTGTCAACCCACTAACTCTCAACCGTTTACTATAAGTAATCCCTAGAGATTCGGCTTCTCTTCTCAAACTTCCTATTTCTGGCGTTATCATATTTTCTGTAATATACTTTTATATAACCTATGAGATTTATGTGTTCAATTGGACATGAAACATTTACACATGATGTTTTTTCATGTCCAATTAAACATAAACATATACATATATATACAAAAAAAAATGGAGTGTGCTAGTTGTTGTAAGACTTTTGCTTGTAAAGACTATCTACGAAGACATATATCGAGACGTAGAAAGTTTCCTTGTGTCGCCCCACAATTTCAATGCCCCAGATGCCCCTGTAAGTTCGTTAGTGCCCAAACTCTTTGTAGACATAAGCAACTACGCTGCCCTGTGGCTAGGGGGGAACGTGGTAGACTAGAGTTGGTAGAGTTAGTTGCTGATCTTCAAGCTAAATTAGACCTATTGGGGGAGAAAAAACTCTGAATAAAAATTTTCTTCATATGGAAGATTTGATTCAAATAAATCACTAATTTCTTCCTTCTTTTCTTCGTAGAAAAATGTATCCGTAAACGAATCGTTGATTTTAAACAGTTTTATAAAATTAGCTCCATTCTCTCAACTAGTCGTTTGTCGATCCTATTTAGTCGCTTCATTTCGCGAATTTGGCTTTTATAATTTCTACATAATTTTCGGGATAATATTGAAAATGCAACTCTTTTATCGGCGCGTAATAAATTACGCTGATATTTCATGTAATCTATTTTGCATAATGATTTCATTTTATAGTAAAATTCGTCAACAAGGTCATTACAAAATTCCACTTCCCATTCTATTACTTTATCCATTTTTGTTATAATATTTTTATTATAACCTATTAATTTTATCTGTTCAATTGCACGTTAAATGAACGTGAGGTATTTATGACAACGACACGAAAACAAATCCTTTTATTACTATAGTTTTATCTGTTCAATTGGAAAAAACATGATGTATTTATGACACCAATTGTCACGTTTTTTGTGTTGGTGACCAGTTTGTGCTATTGGACGAACACGGTGTTTTTCGGGGGTGGTGGTGGTAGTATATAGGGGTGAAAATGATACCACCGTTAGGTGGTATCATTTTGACTCCCTATATACTACTAAGCGAGTCTAGTGCACGTCCGTCCGTCTGTTCAAAAGTTATTAGCGGAAAGCTAATAGTCACATTGACCCGGAGGTGGATAATTCCGAATATAATGCAGAGATTTCGATAAAAAAAGAAGCATTGTCCCATGTAATTTTCATCAACGAACACGATAAAACACGTTTGGATGAAAACCAGACAATTTTTTTCTTCTTGCAAAAAAATCATCAAGGATTTTTTGGAATTTTCTTTTGTGCATTGGTAATTCCTCCTGATGATAACGAGACAAAATAATATTCACCCTATAGGTTTCGTCCTGTCTGTCCGTGTGTCCGTCTGTCTGTCTGTCTGTCTGTCTGTCTGTGTCCGTCCGTTTATTTGTTGGATGTTTCTATAAGAGTTTCTCAAATAACCCTCAAATAAGAGGCCCTAATGCGTCGACAGACCACATTTTCTAGTTGTGTCTATGTTCAAACTGCATATGTGCATTTGATTACCTTTGACCCATTTATTGAAGCATTTGGTTGATTCATTTGGAAGTATTACAAACAGTTTGTTCCCCTTATGTGAGTATTACGAGTATTCGGAATCCTATTTTAGGGTAAGGGGCCAAGTAACTTTGGTGTGGTATGTACCTGGCACCAGCTCAGGTTATTCTAATTTGAGGGCTAAATATATTTGTTCTCGATGTAAATATTCCGTTCTGATTTTAGGACCCCTCCCCCCACCCCACTATGCAGCAGGTTAAAACGGGATCGAACACGTTTGCTCGGCCTTACATGACCATAGCTGTTGATAGGCCTTTTAAATACTAATAAACAAACCAACAAACCAACAAACAAACTTAGTTGTTTACGTATTTGTATCGGATGGGCATGAGGGCAAAAGATATGTGGGATATGTGTGGCATAATATACACTGGTTGTATATATTCGTTGCATTCATTGTAAATCTCTCTGATATGTTAGGCCAGAAAAAAGTACTTTGGTTCTCATATATCGCTGCGTCAGAAAGAAATCCCTGCGCGTCGAACATATTATCGTCATGGAGAAAAAAATTGTACTGTAAATTCGCCTCTGTGATGATCAATAAAAAACACTACCATGCAAATATATGTTAAATCCTATCATGACGAAAACTGGTGATTTTCACGTTTAAAGAGGTTGTAGCAACTTTATAGAGCATATAAGATATGGCGACTTGAACAAAATAAGAAACGAACATCTCGAACAAAGGAAATACATTTAAAAACTCTGCCCTCCCGCGTCACATTCCAGAAACCCCGTGTCTGAGAACCAAAGTACTTTGTATGGCCTTATATACCGCTTATTTACTGTGCATTAATTTGGGAGACTGTACGCCTGGTCCTAGAGTGAGTGCAACTCAGTGCCTGTTGAAGATTGTGACTATTGCTCTGTGATTGCTAACCCAAATGTTCTGGCAGTCACGCAGGACGACATATACGTTACTCGACTTATACGATTGCTTGTTTTATATGGGCTTAGAGGGCTACCCCTTGGTTACCTGTAGCCGATTTCACCAACATTGCAAAGCATACTTTTCTAGCAAAGTATACTTTGAGGGAGTAATCATTTATTTTTCCTGAAATGCATTACTTCATATAAAACTAACAACTGTATATATTTGATGATTACAAGTATGCAGAATTATTATACTGAATTTATTACATTATCACAGCCAAAATGGCTGTGATAATGTAATAAATTCAGTATAATAATTTTTTTTAAATTAATCATAAAATTGAAAATTTCTCCCTCAAAGTATACTTTGCTAAAAAAGTATACTTTGCAATGTTGGTGAAATAGGCTACTGGGATCTTTGGTATCCCTTGAATATGAGACGCGCAATGCGATTTTGTACCCACGGACATCTGCGATATTTCATGAAATATATTTACCAAAAAATGGGATATTTTCCTTAAATGACTTCCAGAAGTTGACACAAATTTCAGAGTAGATGCGGAATTCCGCATGTACTCTAACTGAAATGTTTTGTCAACTTTTAACGCCATTTACGGAATATGTTTTATGAATATATATTTTATATATTTTTAAAACGTATTTCATGAAATTACGCAGATGTCCGAAGGTACAAAATCGCATGGCGTGTCTCATATACGGTTTCTGTTTTAGACCTTTTACTGGAACGTCCGCTGATCTTCATCTTAAGTTTATGTCAACTGGCGCTCTGTGTGATCTTGTTCGCACTGGGCGGAGTGGGGGAGAGTCTATACGGCAATACCAGCGAGGTGATATACTACGTCGGCGCATACGCAGCGGCCACGTTGGTAAGCGTGTAGCTGGCTAGTTAGTCAACAGTCAATGGTTTTTAGCTCTCCTGCACGAAGTGCAGAAGAGCTTATGGCATACCCCCGGCGTCGTCGGCGTCGGCGTCAGCGTCGGCGTCAGCGTCGGCGTCAGCGTCGTCCACAAACTTAACGTTGGGTAAATGTCTTATAACTTCTGTTTCTTTTTCATGGAACACCTTGTTATTTCATATATGCATTCCTCAGATGACCCTCTATCATGCTGTAGCAAATCCATGAGCCAACACCCAACCCTTACCCCAAGGTCAAGGTCACAAACTTAGCACATTCACAAACATAACGTTGGGGTAAATGTCTTATAACTTCTGTTTCCTTTCATGGAACACCTTGTTATTTGATACATGCATTCCTCAGATAACCCTCTATCATGCTGTAGCAAATCCATGACCCACCACCAAACCCTTACCCCAAGGTCAAGGTCATAAACTTAGCACATTCATAAACTTAACGTTGGGTAAATTTCTTATAACATCTGTTTCCTTTCATGGAACGCCTTCATATTTCAGACATGCATTCCTCAGATGACCCTCTATCATGCTGTAGCAAATCCATTACCCACCGCCCAACCCTTACCCAGGGTCAAGGTCACAAACTTAGCACATTCATAAACTTAACGTTGGGGTAAATGTTTTATAACTTCTGTTTCCTTTCATGGAACACCTTGTTATTTCATACATGCATTCCTCAGATGACCCTCTCATATGCTGTGGGAAATGCATGACGCACCCTCCAACACTTACCCCAAGGTCAAGGTCACAAACTTAGCACATTCACAAACTTAACGTTGGGGTAAATGTATTATAACTTCTGTTTCCTTTCATGGAACACCTTGTTATTTCATACATGCATTCCTCAGATGACCCTCTATCATGCAGTAGCAAATGCATGACCCACCATCCAACCATTACCCCAGGGTCTCAAGGTCACAAACTTAGCACATTCACAACTTAAGATTGGGGGTAAATGTTCTTAATGACTTCTGTTTCTTTCTGGAACACCTGTTTTTATACATGCATTCCTCAGATGACCCTCTATCATGCTGTAGCAAATGCATGACCCACCACCCAACCGTTAACCCAAGGTCAAGGTCACAACCATAGCACATTCATAAACTTAACGTTGGGGTAATTTTCTTATAACATCTGTTTCCTTTCATGGAACGCCTTGATATTTCATACATGCATTCCTCAGATGACCCTCTATCATGCTGTAGCAAATCCATGACCAACCACCCAACCCTTACCCCAGTGTCAAGGTCACAAACTTAGCATGTTCATAAACTTAACGTTGGGAGTAAATTCTGTGTAACTTCTGCTTATTTACAGGGAATGTCTTCATATTTTATACATGCATTCATCTGATGACCCTCTATCATGATGTAGCAAATCCACGATCCACTACCCAACCCTTACCCCAAGGTCAAGGTCACAAACTTAAGCATGTTCATAAACTTAACGTTGGGGTAAATGTTGTGTAACGTCTGTTTATTTACAGGGAACGCCTTCATATTTCATACATGGATTCATACTTCATACTCTATCGTGCTATTGCAAATCCATGACCAACCGCCCATCCCTTACCCCAAGGTCAAGGTCACAAACTTAGCACATTCATAAACTTAACGTTGGGGTAAATTTCTTATAACATCTGTTTTCTTTCATTGAACGTCTTGATATTTCATACATGCATTCTTCAGATGACCCTCTATCATGCTGTAGCAAATCCACGACTCACCACCCAACCCTTATCTCAAGGTCAAGGTCACAAACCTAGCACATTCATAAACTTAACGTTGGGGTAAATGTTGCGTAACTTCTGTTTCTTTACATGGAATACCTTCATATTTCATATATGCATTCATCTGATGATACTCTATCCTACTGTAGCAAATCCATGACCCACCTTCCACCCCTTTCCCCAAGGTCAATGTCACAAACTTAGCACATTCATAAACATAACGTTGGGGTAAATTTCTTATATAAGTTAATTAACATCTGTTTCCTTTCATGGAACGCCTTGATATTTTATACATGCATTCATCTGATGATACTCTATTGTGATATAGCAAATCCATGACCCACCCCTTACCTCAAGGTCAAGGTCACAAACTTAGCACATTCATAAACTTTACGTTGGGGTAAATGTCTTATAACATATGTTTCCTTTCTTGAAACGCCTTGATATTTCATACATGCATTCATATGATGATATCCTATCGTGCTATCGCAAATTCATGACCCACCGCCCATCCCTTACCACAAGGTCACGGTCACAAACTTAGCACATTCATAAACTTAACTTTGGGGTAAATGTCTTATAACATCCGTTTCCTTTCATGGAACGCCTTGATATTTCATACATGCATTCCTCAGATGACCCTCTATCATGCTGTAGCAAATTCACAACCCACCACCCAAGCCTTACCCCAAGGTCAAGGTCACAAACTTAGCATGTTCATAAACTTAATGTTGGAGTAAATGTTGTGTAACTTCTGTTTCTTTACAGGGAACACTTAGATATTTCATACATGCATTCATGTGATGACCCTCTATTGTGCTACAGCAAATCCATGACCTCCCCACCCCTTTACCCAAGATCAACATCATAAACTTAACGTTGGAGTAAATGTCTTTTCATAACTTCTGTTTCTTTACAGGGGGAACGCCTTGATATTTCATACATGCATTCATCTGATGATACTCTATTAGTGCTATAGCAAATCCATGACCCACCCCCACCCCTTTCCCCAAGGTCAAGGTCACAAACATAGCACATTCATAAACTTAAGGTTGGGGTAAATGTCTTATAATATCTGTTTCCTTTCATGGAACGCCTTGATATTTCATACATGCATTCATATCATGATACTCTATCGTGCTATAACAAATCAATGACCCACCGCCCACCCCTTACCCCAGGGTCAAGGTCACAAACTTAGCACATTCATAAACTTAACGTTGGGGTAAATGTCTTATAACATCTGTTTCCTTTCATGGAGCGCCATGATATTTCATACATGCATTCCTCAGATGACCCTCTATCATGCTGTAGCAAATCCACAACCCACGACGCAACCCTTACCCCAAGGTCAAGGTCAAAAACTTAGCATGTTCATACACTTAACGTTGGGGTAAATGTTGTGTAACTTCTGTTTCTTTACAGGGAACGCTTTGATTTTTCATACATGCATTATTGTGATGATCCTCTATTGTGCTACAGCAAATCCATGACCCACCCCCACCTCTTTCCCCAAGGTGAAGGACACAAACTTAGCACATTCATACATGCATTCCTCATGTGAATACATATCATGCTGTAGAAAATCACCAACTTAGTGCGTTCATAAACTTAAAGTTGGGTTAAATTTTGTTTTACTTCTGTTTTCAGGGAGCGCATTGATATTTCATACATGCATTCATCTTAATATGCTATATTATGCTACAGCAAACCCACGACCCACCTTGCACCACTAACCCCAATGTCAATGTCCTCCGCACGCCCCTAAACCCAAGGTCACGTTATATAATATCCATGTTTTTTTATGCAACTGTGCCAAGTTTGAGTGAAGGCTGCCAACAGGCGAGCTTCGTTGTCTTCTGACAACTCTTGTTTAAGTTGGGGTCCCATCTAGTAGATATAACATATTATTTACAGGAATTTAATAAGTGTATAATTGTGTAACTAGTACACCAGTTTTAAACATTACGAGTGCCCGTTATACATATATAATCATTTAGTAATCCTTATTTTACTGATAGTGACTCGCGGTGGTATCAGGCAAATGAGGTAGGACATTTTTAAATTACTTATACAAATTAAATGCGTCACCTGAAAACATATTTGTTATGCCAGATTATAAAGTGTTATCATTGTACATAAATAATAAATGCAGATAGTAAATATTAATTTCCGTTAACATTTTAAGGAAACACGGTTATCGCCCCTGATATCAGTGTGGAAATTCATGTTTGATATACGAAGTATAATAATGCCAATTATATCGTCGGGAAATGTTTATTTTGCCCGAACAATGTCATATCTAATGAATGGACAAAATAATATGCCTCTCTATATTATAATCTGGCACGTGGGCCTCGTCGCATCTTGTACGTGACCGTGACTGGAACAATTGGGCTTATGAGATTTGTGACCAGTGTAGCTCATGATCAAATAGTACTCATGTATCCTAACGATGATTTATAGTGTTTATTTGAAGCATGACTGACGTTTCATTGATGGAATGGCAAACAGTGTAGATCCTGATCAGACTTTGTGGATGCACAGGCTGATCTGGATCTACACTCTTCCAAAACTGATCCACATAAGCCCCATTTCTGCAGTCACAGTCATCTATAGCAACAGAGGCCTGTTTCACGAAACTTCGCACGACTAAGATGTTTGTACATGAAAATGCAAATTTCGGATCGTCTGGAAATATTAAATGATATTTACAGAGAAATGGACAACCTCTGTGTTTGTGAGTGACCATTGTCATTGTGTCGGTATAGGTGGTGTTTCCGGCCTTCACGGGGCTTGTGATCACCTTCAGGGACAGTCAATGGTGCAGCACGACAATAGCTGCCATCAAACTCGGCTGTCTGGTAAGTCCGCCGCCAGTCCTCTCGCACCACCCCACCACATCACATCCACCACCCCACCACACCACGCCACAATCCATGACTTTCAACGACCACCATCATACATGTAGGTGCATGTACAGTAGCGCTTTTCTGCTCCTTACCTATTTGTATATACTAATATCGTATACATATCGTAATCGTATAGTATTGTTATATTTAATGAGCATATCGTATGATTATATATTATTGGTATGTTTGTACCGTATTATCGTATAGTACAAACGTACTAAACGAATATTATACAAACATACGATATCCGTTCATATATACGATATATCCGTACGGATATGGTATGAATATACCATAATCTGGTATGTTTGTACGATACAAACGTACCAGAATTATACACATGCATAAAAATCGTATAAACGTACGATTTTAATGGTATATCTATACGATATTGGTTGGTATGTACGTTACAAACATACCGTACGTTTATATTATATGCATATCGTATAGAAAACATATAGTATTGGTATAGTATACGTATAGTATTGGTATAGTACTGGTATAGTTGACCTGCAGAAAAGCGCTACTGTATACGATTTGTTCCACTGAATCATGATCATATTACGACTACATGTAACAAACATGTTTATACCCCGGCATGTGAAGCATGTCGAGTGGTATATAGTTTTCATATTTCCGTCCCTCCGTCCGTTCGTCCGTCCATTCGTCCGTCCGTAAGATTTGTGTTAATGTTTTTAGTTTGTCGGTCCGGGCGGCGGCTGTGGGTATCCGTGAGCCTTTGCTTACTTGCTCTAGTTTTATATAAATTACTTGTACATACAAATACTTTAATAGCGGTCATCTTTTTTTTATTTCATGAAATTCGGTCAGATATTTGTAGAAAACTAGTTTCTCTATGTGAAAGTAGCATGAGGAAAGTGTCAATGAAGCTTGGACGTGAGAAAACAATTTTTAATTAATATTTATTTTGAAATCTGTGACCCGATTATTATGTCATGTCCAAGCTACGCAGCCAGGGTTCGCATTCAATTTCTAAATAGTTTCGTGTTTTGCCTCCTCATCCAGCACTTTCCTTCCCCACATATTAAATTCCTATACAGATATTGAAAAGTTCTCAGTCTATGAAAAGTCCTCAGAAATGTTTACAAACACGGGACGAGGCTTTGTCATATCGAGGTCAATATATTACATGTCGTGCATTTCGTATCGAGCACATGAACGTATATGTGGCTGTGACTGAGAAAATGAGGCTTATTGGTTTTTGCGACTAGTGATCAGATCCACACAGTCTGATCGCGATCTGCACCGTTCAAAATTCAATCCATGAAACCCGCAACGCTTCTGGTAAGCAATATAGATCGTTATCAGATTACTGGAGTGTATGTGCTATTTCATCAAAAGCTACACTAGTCACAAATCCAATAAGCCCCATTTCTCGTCACAGCCACATACGTTACGGGAGTATATATACTGAGCAAAACTAGAAACGTCCCTCCATGTTTAAGGAAAGATTCATCAAAAACCAAAAGGGTTACTTTTAAAAATCAAAATGGAAAAACCAGTTCATTCATTTCTGTATCAAAGCAAATAAATTGCATTTGGATATCTTGTTAAATATTCGAGAGATAACCGGCCAAGGGCGGTAGGGGTAAAAATCAAAAATCACAAAAACTCAGAAATGTGTTACTTAATGTTTAGAGATGGAATTTCAATAAGTAATGTGGCAAATTCAGTAAATCTCGTTAGTACCGAGTGTGGCCACCATTTGCATGAATGCATGCAATGATCCTACGCCGCATCGACGTGACGTAACGCAATACCAGTTCGTTGGGCAAATTCCTCCATTCCCGTTGTAACGCCCGTGTAAGATCGCGAACATTGTCAATCTGATGTTAGCTCGTGCTTTGCGCCCAGCTCATCCCATATGTGCTCAATGGGATTGAGATCCGGGGAGACCGCGGGCCATGGCATGACGTCGACGTTGTTTTGCTGTAAGTATTGAGTGGTGACCCTGGCTACGTGAGGGCGGGCATTGTCGTGCATCAATGTCACACCAGGACCATGCTGACGGATAAATGGTAAGGCATGTGCATTTAGCACATCTGCAACATAACGTTGTGCATTGATGTTGCCCTGTACAACAACCCAAATCTGTCTTCCGGTTTCCCATGATCCCACCCCAGACCATTACGCTCCCTCCCCAAACCTGTTCTTCTCAACAATGCAACAATCGGTGAATCTTTCATTTTTACGCCTGTATACCCGTAATCTTCCGTCAGCATGACTAACTGTGAACCGAGATTCATCGGTGAACAAAACTCGGTTCCAGTCAGCCCTTCTCCCAGTTCAGATGACGTCGCGCCCATAACAGTCTGCAGCACGGTGACGTTGGGTCATTATCTGACCAGTGTACGGGCGGCGTGCCCGGATTGGTTGGGCGTTACGACGTAACCGGTTGCGAATTGTCTGCCCTGAGACACCGTATCGCCTAGCAGTGACTGTGGCTGCCAATCGACGTTGACGTAAGTGCGTCAACGTAATGTAACGATCGGCTCTAGCCGTCGTTACACGAGGCCTACCAGGTCGCTGCCGGTCGTGAACAGCCCCAGTCTGCTGGTACCGGGCTGCAAGACGATCAATCGTCTTCCGACAGCAACCAAACCGAGGCGCGACCGCCCTGGCGGCCATCCCACCCGCAAGCATCCCAATTGCCTGATTTCGCTCGTTTTCGGAAAGCCGTGGCATATCGAAAACAGTGAAAAATTAATTTTTTTTTTTAATTTTCCGAATAGCCCCTATAGCATGAATGGTACGACATGAACTGAATCACCTTATCGATGACAAGTATAGCGTGCACGTGCAAAAAGTTAAAATCAACGTTCCGGTCACTGGCCGCTATGTAAACCGTGTGTATCGGCTAAACTCTACACGATCGTATTCTGAACATCGCCACGGTTTAAAATACATGTACTTTGAACATGTGGTACATACATAGACAGAGCTACACCGGCTATAAAACAGGGACGTTTCTAGTTTTGTTGAGTAATATCAAGACTTACCGTTCGCAACTACCACATACAAACAATACTGCTTCAACCTTTCAACACTACAGTGTATATTGGTATTGGCAAACAGTGTAGATCCAGATGAGCCGGCTGGTGACGAGTCCTCTCATCAGGATCTGCACTTTTTGCAAGTAATTTTCACATATTTTTTGAGAACTAATATACCCCATTTTCAATTGACTAGTCTGAAAAACATTTTGTGACGATTGGATTGGTTGCACAATTAGCATATCAAAATTCATTCCAGTTACTTAGGAGTGCAAACAATGTAGATCCAGATGAGCCGGCTCGTGACGAGTCGTCAAATCAGAATCTGCACGTTTTGCAAGAAATTTTCCAATTTTTCATAACAAAAACACCACCTTTTCATAAATGGACTAGTTTGAAAACCATTTTGTGACGATTTAATTGGTTGCAAAATTAGCATATCAAAATCTATTCCATTAATTAGGGGTGCAAACAGTGTATATCCAGATGAGCCGGCTCGTGACGAGCCGTCTCATCTGGATCTGCACTTTGTGCAAGTAATTTAACAAATTTAATAACAAAAACACCCCCTTTTCATAAATGGACTAGTTTGAAAACCATTTTGTGACGATTGGATTGGTTGCAAAATTAAAATATCAAAAAACATTCCACTTACTTAAGGGTGAAAGGGTTAATACATATCTAGACTAGAGAATACGGTGATGTGGATACAAGGATAGAACTCAGAATCAATGCTTTTCTGTTTGTTTCTCGTGCCAGATGAGGACGTATATGATATTCATTGCCCTGAGTACGGTGGGTTTCATCATATCTGCCATAATGGTGTGCGTTACCGGATTCTGCTCCGGAGACGATTGCATCTACGAGAGCAACACGTCCTAGAACAACACAATGGCCATTTGGATCTTCGTCTTCCTGATCGTACTTATCTTAATAAATTTATTCGCAGGCGGTAGGAATATATATTTATCCTAGGAGTGTTGCGGAGTAACATTGTTTAACCGCGGACAGCGACGTATTGGGGTGCAGAACCAGCAGGAAGAACAACAACCGGAACCGCACCTGAACCCGACGGCGCCTCCGTACATTAATTAGCAATCCTATTAAACCCCTTCCACCAAATAACTGCATACCGCCATATGTGCTCTGCTCATTTTGAGCATTCATAAACAAGGGCATCGTTATTACTAAGGTAATCCCCTCGCTGGCAGCCCTGATATTAAAAACAACTTTAAACGCATCTGCTTTGCAAAGCCTTACAAACAAGGTGAACATAACTCCTCAGTGACCTTGACCTTGCGCGGTCGGACGTGGGTCGTATGCAAAACGAAGCAACATCCTTAGACACATATATTAACAAATATTATCGAAATCGGTGGAGCGGTTCATAAATTATTGAAACACGTCAGGTGTTACTAACTTACGTACGTACATGGACTAACGCTATATCTTCTCTTGCCTATCGGCGAGGTGATATAAAGGGGTATTGTTTTAAAATATTAGAAATATTGACATTGAACACTGCAAATCCTGATTAGATGGCTCATTAATCTATGTTATGGTTATAGCAAACTGTATAATGTATACATGATTAGGCCATACAAAGTTCTTTCCCTGTTAAGCGTCCGCGTGCGGGTAGGTTTTGAGAGTGGTTCTGTGAAAAAACAAACACACTCTGTATGCTATTTGACACTCTTTACTGGCGATAATATGAACACTGATTGGGGACATGTGCACGTTTTATATCCATTCATGAATTTACACTTAATAAGTTTATTTAGAGTACATGTATTTTCTTCTTATTTTTTTTCTTCAAGTTTGATGGCGGAAATTTAAATTTATGCTAAAAACTTTCTCAACCCTTTGCAGGGTTGAGGTAGTTTTTAACATAAATTTACATTCGTTTTTGTCAAGACCTTGTTTGTTTTTACCGGATACGTATGTAGGTTTTAGCCACCTGGGTGGACGCTTAACAGAGCAAAAATAATGGCATGGCCTTACTAGTATAACACTCACTTTTAAGCCATATGGCAATACAGAATACATATAGAATACGTACATACGTACATGTAACAACGATAGCAGGCAGCATAGGCCATCGAATATTCCTACATATGGGCACACGGTTGCCAAAATGGACATTACACGTCGTGTTATATGCGACCATCATAATCACAGATCTGCCTGCGCATCAGCGGAGTCTGATCAGAGCATACGGTATTCTTCATTCATTCATTGAACTAGCTTTAATGCCTAAGCCCGATTTTGTGGTTGTGTAATTTTGTATGTATTATAATTTATAGGAGTGCGTTTTCCTGGTGTTACTACGTATGGTTCACTTAATACATTATACCATATGTTCTCTTTAGCATTTTTAGTAGTATATAGGGAGTCAAAATGATACCACCAAAGCTGGAAGCGTTATTACTCTCGTTAACAGCTCCCAACACCCACGAAAAAAAATCGGAACAGATTTCAGAAAAAACCAAATACATCGAACTACACCGAACTACAGGCACTACAACCAACATAGACGAACGCCATATAGAACTTTTCTCCCAAGAGGCAAACAGAAAGGATACCACCCATTTGTGTATTTGGACACAGAAACGATACCACCCATTTGTGTATTTTTTTTACAATACTACTAAAAAAAACCAACGAACACAAGTACACATACGCCAGCATCCTCGAAAAACCAGGGTTTTGTGCTCCTATAATACCACCAGAGGTGGCGCCGTTTCCACCACCATACAACGCTCCCAACATCCACGAAAAATCGGGGAAAAATTTCAGAAAAACCCAAATACATCGAACTACAACGAACTACAGACACTACAACCAACTACAACCAACTACAGTATGTATCCACATTTGGGACAAAACATCCACAATCGTACTACCACCTACATAGGACATACGAGAGGGGGAAAAAAGGTCTAGAAACCCACAATTGGACACGAGTATACACGAGTATACACAATTGGACACGAGTATACACAATTGGGACACGATATCCACAATTTTTGGAGGCGGTAGGACAAAAGACGACGTTTTTGCCAATAGTGGATGGGGTTTCTAGTCCATTCTGAACGGAACCACAATTTTTGGAGGGCCCAGACTTTTGGACCCCCTCTCTTTTCCGAGGGATTGTAGTCTGGAAATATACAGCAGGCTCTTCGCTGCCTCCTTGTTGCCCTCGGGTCCAAAAGTCTGGGCCCTCCCAGGTTGTTTCTAGGTGTGGTGCTGGTACGCCTGGGCGTGGTGCTGGTATACCTAGTCGCGGTGCTGGTATGCCTAGTCGTGGTGCTGGTATGCCTAGTCGTGGTGCACGCATGCCTAGTATGTCTAGGTGTGCCCAATATTTTCGTGTTGTACATTGGGCAAAATATATTTGTATGTACATGCATATTTTGTGCCTAGATGCCGCAAAAACGAAATTTGTCCGAGCAGGATATAGAAGATATTCGCAATCTTCGAGGTGTCGAGTCTGCGGACGACACGAAGAAAAAATATGGGATCGGTACCACTCGTCTTCGAAGAATATGGGACGCCGTCGATGCGGAACGTAGTACAAAGCCCGAAGAACCCCTAGAAGAACAAGAAACTACTACCCCCGTAGTACACAGGGTGACCGCGCCTGGTCCTCCCACCGACTTCCCCACGGATCTACTAGAAGATGCCAGCTCGTTCGAAGAATTGACACACCTGTCCGACATGGAGAGACGTTTGGAGAACAGGTTGGACGCGCTGGAACGCAGACTGTTGGATGCAATTTTCGCCGATGCCGATTCCGAGTGTCCGAAGAAAGACGAGCTGGAGGTGCACGACATCTGGAGAACCGTAGAGAATACGAAGTGGTGGCTGTGTGCGGCGGTGGCGGCATACACGGCCTGCAAAATACTGTTTCCAGTCGTGGTGCAAGAGACCCGTAGACTCCGGAAGAGCGAAACGGCCCCCGACCCCACCCAACAGCCCGGCACACCGAAGAAAAAAAAAACACCCCCAGCGATCCTCCATCTGGTCGTAGCGAGCCCACACACATTCCCTCTGGAGGGCGCAACCCGTTCTACATGGGGTAGCTATTTTGGAAAAAAAGTTCTTTGTCGATTTTTTGTCGCTGCTCGTTTTGGACAAAAGTTCTTCGTCTTTTTCGAATTGTCTTTCCGAGTTGTCTTTCCATTGTGGGGATCTATTTTGGGTTTCTTGTTGGGGTCTCCTTGTATCTTGTATGTTCTGTGTGGGGGTTCCACAAAGTTCGTCGAGTACCTATTCTGTGTTGGTTGTAGTACCTGTAGTTCGTTGTAGTTCGATGTATTTGGGTTTTTCTACCTACTTTGGGGAGAGGTTTTGTTTGCCGTTGGGAGTCGATATGTGGGCCAGTGGGGGGAATCCCCCTCTCTCTACATATCTGTCCAATCGGTCTCGTTTGTCGTCGCTGTCGATGTTCGCTCCCTCGCGAGGTTTTCCATCCCGCAGTCTAGCCACCTCCTCCTCCAACTCTACCACCCTCCTCTACAGTACCAGGATCCTCTTCCTGGTCGCAGCCTTCTTCTTGCTACCCTCCGTGGTTCTATCTTCTGGCCCCTCGGGACACCTGTTCGAGCGATGTTGCCAGAGAGTCTTGTAGGTGGCAAACTTCCCTCCACATCCGGGACACTCTCTCGTGGGAGGTCTGCACGGGTTCTTGCGACCCATGTGTCTTCGAAGATTTGCGGGCTTGTCGAAACCCTTGCCGCATGTTTCGCATTCCTTGTATGGCATTGTGTCTGTCTATTGGGAAACATATCTTCAATTGGGCGTTCGATTGTGGATGTGGCGAGGCGAGACCTCCAAAAATTGTGGTTCCGTGCAGAATGGACTAGAAACCCCATCCACTATTGGGCAAAAACGTCGTCTTTTGTCCTACCGCCTCCAAAAATTGTGGATATCGTGTCCCAATTGTGTATACTCGTGTCCAATTGTGTATACTCGTGTCCAATTGTGGGTTTCTAGACCTTTTTTCCCCCTCTCGTATGTCCTATGTAGGTGGTAGTACGATTGTGGATGTTTTGTCCCAAATGTGGATACATACTGTAGTTGGTTGTAGTTGGTTGTAGTGTCTGTAGTTCGTTGTAGTTCGATGTATTTGGGTTTTTCTGAAATTTTTCCCCGATTTTTCGTGGATGTTGGGAGCGTTGTATGGTGGTGGAAACGGCGCCACCTCTGGTGGTATTATAGGAGCACAAACCCCTGGTTTTTCGAGGGTGCTGGCGAGTACTTGTGTTCGTTGGTTTTTTTTATAGTATTGTAAAAAATACACAAATGGGTGGTATCGTTTCTGTGTCCAAATACACAAATGGGTGGTATCCTTTCTGTTTGCCTCTTGGGAGAAAAGTTCTATATGGCGTTCGTCTATGTTGGTTGTAGTGCCTGTAGTTCGGTGTAGTTCGATGTATTTGGTTTTTTCTGAAATCTGTTCCGATTTTTTTTCGTGGGTGTTGGGAGCTGTTAACGAGAGTAATAACGCTTCCAGCTTTGGTGGTATCATTTTGACTCCCTATATACTACTTTTTTTCGTTCTTTGTCAAAAGCCACAAGAGATGAAACTAACGGATGGCTTGAAAACACAAGATGGGCGAGCTGGCCATTCCACGAGCCATATATATATATAGGTGGCAGTGTGTTTCATTTTTCATTTCATGCAATTTTTAAAACAAAAAGAGAGCCGCCTTCATTATTGTGTATGGCCTATGAAGGAATGGAAAATATCTCTGGCGGAGCTCTTTAAAATCAGCAAATTCCGAAGCTGAAAATGCACTTGTTCGAAATGCCAGGCCACATCACTTGCAGAACTACAGACCAAACGCTACATATTTGCAATTAAAGTGTGGAAACGAGGGGCACATATTCGGAAAGAACATGAATCAATGATGTAAGATCAAGTGACAAATTCAAAATTCATGCAGAAATTACCGTATGCGAGCTCGGTAAAGACCGTTCTCCCGCTTCATTTTCAAAATGTTCACGTTTTTTGGTCGTTCCTGCTTATATTAGCGAGTGACGGACCCTGACATTAGCAACCGAGGGTGAAAAAAACATTTATATACAGGATTACCACGTTTAGTTCGTGATTTTTGCTACTTTTAAATAGGAAAACAATAAAAATTGAAGCACTTACCTTTCACGTTTTTTACCGTCCGCCATCTTGTGGGTGTCTTATCATACCGGCCCGTACAGCTTACTGTACAGTGGTATCTACTACAGTCAATCGAATACATTGTCATGATTACTGTTTAACACCAGTAGCCGATTTCATCAAAATTTCAAAGTATACTTATATAGCAAGGTACACTTTGAGGGAGTAATTTATTTTCCCCAAAATATATTATTTCATATAGAACTAACCCTTGCATATTTTTGATGATTAAAAGTATGCAGACTTATTATACTGAATTTATTACATTATCACAGCCAAAATGGCTGCGATAATGTAATTTCGCCCATATAAGCCAGTATTACATATATCACATTTAGGAAGCAATTATATTTGAACCATATAATGATCAGGGGTCCCATGGGTCGATTCGTAAGTACATGTAGTACAAAACGGTAGTGCGGCTCATATGCCTACGTAAACAAGGTGCATGATCACGTGGTTACAACAACAATAATGGTTGAATGTGTTGAAAGCGCACCCACACCAAGGTAAGTATTATTTGATATTTTTCTTAAAAGGCAACGGATTTTGATGAAATATGGCGCAGCAAACGTGCCATATTGAACTGTATTTGGTGGTTCCGGGAGTTCGGCACATACTTATGTCATTTTTGCGAAGAATCAATGTCCGTGTCAGTAGACACGGAAATCAATTCTTCGCAAACACGACAAATATAAAAAGTTTGAGCCAAAGTACCTATACCACCAAGTGCAGATTAACAAGACGCGTTTGATGCGCCATATTTCATAAAAATCCGTTACATAATAGGGACAAAATAAAAGAATACGTACTTTGAATCCGGCGGGGGGGGGGGGGGGGCTTCTGGAGGTTTTAGTACGTATTGTTGTTGTTGTTGTTGTTGTTGTTGTTGTTGTACCGACGTGATCATGCACATTGTTAAAAGATCCGCCATTGGCATACTGTCTGAGAAAGACATATCGTGTAAACATGTGTATATTGTTATAAACGCGTTAAATTTATAAATAAAGCGGCGATCATCAACATATGCATGCTTGTTGTCCCAATGACACCGGAATAATCCAGTCCGTTTATGAGTGTAAGTATATTTTTGAACAACAACTACGTGTTCGATAGTTCAAGGCTGATTATTTGCCCCATGTTCTAAAATTAGAACATTTTATATCCCGGTAATGTATATATATAAATTGTGTATTAACGTCTCATCAACCGCACATCATAAAATACATAGTAATGATAAAACATAGGTACATGTACAATTGCCATTCTAAACGAATTACAAGAGATGGCTAAAAATTTGAGCAAACCTTTATACACAAATGAGCAAAACAGAAATAAATCATTGAAGTTGCCCTTGCCATCGCGCTTATCCTGGTTAAAATAACCAGTGGCAACGACAACCGATGTTGGCTTATTCCTTTATTGCGTCCCACGTTGCATAGCTACCGCTAATCGTGACAGTGCAAATAAAACAGTATATGTTTTTTTCACCTGTCTAAGAACACGGCATCTTATTATGAAAAAGCTTAAAACTTCACTACTATCACAAATCAGATTTGAAATTAACTGATTAGTAATAGATATGCAACCGAGCTTAAAAGGGTTATAGCCGGGATGTGTAAAATAAATATTTGCAGTATTTACATATTATCTGTACAAGTATGAGGAAATTCGCTTAAGAATATCTGCACATATTTTGGCACATGACTTAATAATATCACAGTTGGAAAACAGAAAAAAAAAAATTCTCCATCATTCCAATCCATACAGTTACTATTTATGCTATGAGCTGATTGAAATAATTCGACGCAGTGATCTTCGTAAAAAATCAATTTAAAATTACATGAAGTTCATCCTCAACAGCCTTTTCGTTACAAAATATACTGTAACCGGGCGGGTTCGTCTGTATGCAGGCTGATCAGGGTCTACGGTGTTCACAGACAGAACCACCGCCAGTTATAATTTGAGCAGGTTCTCTGGGTGATCCTGGCCTCCTTCGCACAAATGTTTCGAAATACAATGACACGACAGGTGGGGGATAATATGTTTTATTTCTACGATTATACGGAACTACTTGGTATCAATACACGTACACGATATCAAAATATGGGAACATAAAGGGCATTTAATTATGCAACATGGGGGAGTGGCCGTGCACCCTGTATGCTATAGTAATTATGAATGACTCACCATGTCGATAGTGTCCCCAAAGATGTAATATTTGAGAATCTCCAAGTTAATAGTGAATGTACAATGAAATAGTTAATTATTTACTTAATGGAGGTGCGTTGTAATTGCTAGAAATTGGCCAAGTCCAAGTCACGTGGGCTCCTAGGGACCGAAACTGTCCCAGAAAGCAATGTCTTTCGGACAACTGTGCCCGAATGACCAAACAAGGAACGGACGTATACTGCTGCGCATGTCAAACGCAATATTCTTTGCTCCGCCCACACGGTGCCCGGCTCAGTAAACTATGTACTTATAGTACCGACCCGCTACTCACAGGCGGTGCGCAAATAGGGAACCAAGCAAGACATGTGTATGCGGCGTGTAGCAGACGACAGACAGTCAGGTACTTTCGGTTTGAACTGAATGACATATATGGCCCACGGCCACACTCCCCACCACTTAAAACATTGCCACTGCGAGAGCATGTATCATAACAATTACCAAACAAAAAAAAACGGACAATTATAAACGCTGGTAACGTGTGCATATGTACGAATAGTTAACAATACTTATAACAAACAATTTAGAGTTAAACATAGCATACTGCTAACCAGTTTTAATTATATCGCCATCCTTTGCAACCAATCTTGACAGGCATCATAAGGATGAAGGCGTTCTGTGAACAGTAACATACTCAATCGCTGCCCATATCAAACCACGGTACTAGGGGCAGTAACACAAATACGCAGATGTCACAATAATCCAGCGTATGTTCCCCCTTTAGCCATACATGTACCTGGTTGTCATGTGGACGCGCGAGTTCACGTCTCTAAAATCCATTTGTTGGAGTTTTCACATGTTGCTATCTGCTGCCAAACCATACCAGGAAAGCACACGAAAACGCTAGAACGTAGATGCTTCGCTCACACTGTCTGATCACTTCACGATAGCACGACAGCAAATAAGTTCCAATGTGCACATCATCCCGTATATGGCAGCCTCAGATATTAACATATGGAATTCAACAAATCTATACATTTTAAAAGGAAGGTATATGCATATGTATATTTCGCCTGCGTATCATAACAGCACAGTGTGTGGTACATAGTCTAAAAGGCAATATAGCAGACAATAGAACAATGTAATGTTTAATAGCTAGGCAGATTACCATATTGAAGACGGATTGCCTAACGAAGACGCATGTGGTCTGAATATAGTCAACACTTAGTTATTTGGCACGGTCCTGTCATTCCAATACAGAGCACATTTATGCAACACAACCATGGCAATCATATTTACCAGCTAACATAAAGTACATACATGTATGTATTTACACAAGTCCTTGTGGCGGCCATAATGTTGTAATAATTTTAATTGTGCTGCACGGTGACATCCACTATCCGGCAGGAATACAAAATATCAATTCCAGCTGGAAGTGGCAGGATTTCGGACGTAAGTTACTGAGCACCACAAGGAATGTAGAGTACTCCCTCCGCTGTGCCGAGACTCATGGATGCCAATATAACTGCCGCAAAAGCCGACTTTGCAAATGCCAGCCCTTGTGATAGCCATATTTTCCCCATGGTTGTCCGACCATACGCACGGAGGTCGCACTCACACAATGGCATTCGCGGGCGTTATAATGAGTGACATGTCCGGTCAACGGTCCAAGCGACGTCGCTTCCAGTTGGGTTTCTCACGGGCGCTGACTTCTTTCCCCGCAGAGAAGACTGCTTCCTGATCGCGGGGAAGCTGCCTCGACGTATCCGCCTCCTGGAACAGGGTGGACGTCGCCGTGGGGAGAGACGCAGACAGCAGACGATTCCTCCTCTCCAAATCCCGAACCCGGAACCGCCACGTACGTATCTCTCGCCGACGGGCATCCTCCCTCGCCTCCAACGCGCGAAGTTGTGCCGCCTTAAGTGAAGACTTCAAACCCTCTGTCCACTCGATGTAACAATTGATATCGTCAAGGGACGTGGGAACATCGGGAATTTTCAGGGTAGGCAGGTTGATGCTATGACGATGATTATGCACGGGCGGTGGAGTGGGAGAACTCTCCAGGCCAAGAGGGTCCCTACGACGAACGATGGTAATATGGTCTTCCAAGTAAGGTGTGGTCGACGGGACGGCATTGGAAACGGGTTTTTTTGGCGTCGTTGATGACGCCAGAACGAAAACGGAAGGAGACACCTGGGTGGTAGAAGATGTCACCACTGTGGTGTGCATGGACGAGGACGTAGATCGCAATGTGAATGTAGGACGATGCGTAAGGGTGATGTTTATATCCCGGGAGGAAGTTGTCAACGAGGTAGGGGCATGGGACGGGTGGGGCGTAGGGTTAGGGACCTGTCCAGGTACGGCAGAGACTGGGATTGCTAGCGGGGCCAGAGTCGTCTGGAGAGCGGGCAAGGGCATGGTGGTAGCGGTGGATACAGGGATGGGTGCTATGGGTGCGGGTAAGACAATGTGTAAAGGTGTCATGGCATTCTGGAGCGCCAGTGTCAACTATGAAAAGATTCCGGACTGGCCTTTGTTAGTAGGTTTAGCGGTCGTACCGGGGTCAATGTATAGGCGATTTCTGTTATACTACACAGTCGCGTGATCGCCCACTTCCGCCGACCGGAGTGACCGCTGGTGTAATTTCTGCAGGTGGCGCCTCATGTCATCGCGACGTTTGCGTTGTGAGCCACAATATGCACATGTATGCATGACAGTCGTATTCACATGCCTTTCGGACCAATGGCGGTCCAAGTTTCGCCGTGACGTAACGACTGCCGAACATTTTGCCACTGGACAAGGCATACCGGGCGTAAATGTGGATTCCTTAAACAAAAGCGAACAACAGAATGTGTAGGCTATCATATAATGAATATTACTATGGTGTGATTACTAGTTGGCTTCTCGCATTACAATTCGGGCTGTGGGTGGGATGTGGAACCCTTATAGAAGTCGACAAAACATAATGGGCGCTACGGAAGCAATGTAACCTAGTCATGCTATGACAGCATACGGAATGTGTCAACCCGTCATCCGTTGGCCTCCGGATCAAGGACCCGCTCTAATAGTATCAAACATAAGGTAAAGGCATGACATATAACGTATGTCTTTTCCACGTATCGCCCAACTACACCAAAGTATATGTGTATAAAATATTATAACATCATTTGACAACAGTTATTTAATTGATTGTTTTTGGTAGATCCACATTTTGAGTTACACTGCATTGTTCATCAATATCTAATTTAACATTGGCCAGTGCATATTATTATCACAATACGACCGTGCAGCCTAAATTTCTCATTTTCTAAATCTGTCTAGAAGTATCCATTCGATAATAAATCAAACAGACCAGCCAACGGCTGATAACGCAGCAAAGCTGAGGATTGCATAGGTGTAACTCGATACACGAACCGCCAGCATCAGCGGGAGACGGTATTTACGATGGCCACTCACTTGAACCATCTCGAGTGTACAATTACGCCTATGCGAACATTGCTTTGTATTCATGTAAGTTTACAAAACAAGACTACATGCTCTAACGGCATGCAGATTCAAGCATATTAAAAACGACATGCATATATTGTACTAATCTACGTCCGTATGTACATTGGACAACCAATATCAATTAAATAGGTCGTTGCTACGGTGAATAACGTGTTGGTGGTTTTATTGTCCTACCCACCCGACTACGAGTAACCTGTGGTATTTTCACAGCTTCCCCAATTAACAGGTCTCCTATCGGAATGGGTGATGTACCGCGGGTGGGAGTTGTGGGTGGTGTTATGTAAGGCGTATGACATGGGGACAATTGTATCTCTGGCGACTCGGGCCGACGTGGTGAGTCGCATACGCTACATGGCTCCACCCACACATCTCCATCCTGGTTTTGGGTACGTACTAACTGTTCTGTGCCAATCTCGTTTTCTGAGGCGCTACCCGTACTGTAAGCGCAATGACTGGCATCGTTACCCGCGTTTTCACCCGGCACCGGATTTAACCAGCTCTCTAGGTGTTCGGATCCAACGAGCAGTTTCAGATCGTCGACATGGATCGAGATGCGGCGTGCGGTAGGCGATTTTTGGATTACATATGTAATATCCGAAATCCGGCCTACGACCAAATACGGACCAGACCACCCCAGACCCAATTTCTGCTTTGCATGAGGTGGGTACCATCTGAAAGCCCAGTCCCCCACAGTGTACGATCTCAGTTTGAGATTTACGTCGTAATATTTCTTCTGTTTCACAAATGAACTTTTGAGGTGGTCGTTTGCATGCCTGTACGCTTCTTGCATGCTACCCCTCACCCACTCCACGTACTCCACGGGACAGATATCCTCTTCATATTTTGCAGAGTACGGTTAAATCTCTCTATCATGCCATCACTTTGTGGGTGGTACGGCACAGTCCTAGTCTTTACTATGTCCAAAAGGTCGCAGAGTTTTTGGAATAGTTCAGATTCGAACTGCCGCCCTTGGTCTGTATGCAAATATCTGGGACAGCCATATAAACATATGAACTCGGTCATTAACTTATCTGCTACCGTCTGGGCGGTCATGTTAGGCAATGCAAATGCCTGCTTCCACTTAGAAAAGTAATCCCCAACCACCATTATATACTCGTTTCCGTTATCCGTCTTTGGAAGGGGGCCCATAAGGTCGATTGCTATCCTTTCTAAAGGTACGCTTGCATCCACGTGATGAAGAGGTGTCTTTGCCTCTACCAGGCCCTGGCTTACGCCGTGCCCATGAACTGCATTCTTTGCACCAACGAGTGACATCTTTCGTCATTGACTGCCAGTAAAATCTACTTTTTTACGGATTGTAGCGTCTTGTCCCGACCCAAGTGACCTGCAGTTTTACACCCATGTAACTGCTTAAAAATCCGGGCACACGAATTTCAGAAGGGGCAACCAGTCGCAATGACTGTAAATTGCCCACACCACTTCCTACTCTTCTATACAGCAAACCATCATGAAGTTCCAGGGTTTCCCACAAACCCACTAAGGACTTAGCATTCCCCGTCAATCCTTCTAACTGTTTTCTCAAAGGCAACTCACTAGAGCTATTCCTTAAAGCTAGAATCGGACCAATGTCAAAATCCCGAGCTTGAAACTCCCTCAATTTGTCTGGGGTGATTTCTTCCACCCAGCTGTACATGCCCGCCGAAACATCAGAATTCACACCGGAATTCTCGGAATTCCCACCGGAATTCCCGGAATTTCTCACTAAATTCCCATTTACCGGGGTCGACACTGCTACTTCGTCAATTGTATGAGATACCGGTGCCACCCGTGTGCTAGACTCTGGTGGTCCACCGCAGCATTGTTGCCGCTCAGGCACGTCAGCATCTGAGGTACAACTTTGTGAATGTTGGGTATGTACTAGAACTGGATAGCAATCAGTGCAGCTCTCACACTTGCACTTTCTCACAATTTGTCTGGACAGGCCATCCGCATTACCATGCTGTGTGCCTCTACGGTGTTCTATATCAAAATCGTATGTGTCGAGTACTGATATCCATCGGGCAACCATCCCCTCTGGATCCTTGAACTTTCTGAGCCAAGCTATACTCGAATTATCAGTGCGTAACAGGAATTTGGTGCCCCACAAATAGTGCCGGAAGTGGCGGACGAATACTGCCACCGCCAACAACTCTCGGTATGTGGAACAGTAGTTTCTCTGTGCTCTACTGAGCGTCTTACTAGCATATGCAATTACCTTTTCTTCACCATTTTGGACTTGACTGAGTACAGCCCCAATTGCATATGCACTGGCGTCAGTGTCTAAAATGAAGTTTCCCTCCCTCTGCACAAAACCTAGACAGGGGCTACGTGTCAGTAGGTGTTTCAAATGTGTGAACGCCAGCTCACAGTCAGAGGACCACTCAAATTTTACACCTTTATGTGTGAGATGTGTTAATGGGTATGCCACGTTTGCAAAGTTGTCAATGAACCTGCGATATGTAAGATGCCAGACCCAGAAAACTACGGATTTCGCTTACATTCTGGGGACGATGCCATTTTGCCACCGCCTCTATCTTGCTGGGGTCACACTTAATACCCTGCTCTGACACCACATGTCCCAGATATACACATTCTTTTCTAAATAACTGACATTTTTTCGGTTTCAGTTTTAAGTTTGCGTCACGGAGACGCTGGAGTACAGATTTCAAGTTGTACAGTGCGTCATCAAAGGTCTTCCCCATAATTATAATGTCGTCAATGTATACCAAACACTTTTCAAACAGTAAGCCGCCGAGCACAGCTTGCATAAGTCGTGAGAACGTGGCAGGACTGTTGCAGAGCCCATAGGGCATATAACGGAACTCATACAGGCCTCGATGGCTGCAAAATGCCGTGATGTGTCTGTCAGATTCGCTCATGGCGACCTGATAGAAACCTTGGGCTAAATCGAGGCATGAATAGAATCTTGAACCAGACAGGGATTCGAGGGATTCTTGTATGTTTGACAAAGGAAATGCATCTTTCCTACTAATTTCATTGACTTTATGGTAATCCAAACAAAAGCGGATTGAACAGTCTTTCTTGGTCGCCAGTACAATAGGCGAGGCGAATGGACTGTCACTCGGTTCAATAATACCCTCATCTAACATCTTATCAATCTCTTTGGATACAATTTCCCGCTTCGCAGGCGCCATTCGTCTAGGCGCATGCTTAATAGGGCGGTTTTCGCCTATGTCAATAGTATGGGTGACAATGTCAGTCTGGCCCAACTGGCCATCAGGACCCACAAAAACATCAGCATATTCCAATAGTGCTGCAGATAGCTGCTGTTTCTGTTCAATATCCAGGGTATCTGAAGCACTATTGACCAGCGGTTTGAGATGTTCAGGCAACATTACACAATCTTGGCATTCCCGATCGGTAGAGACCCCACTACTATCAGATACCTTTAACATGGGTTGTAATTCAGCCACCTGCTGTCCCATGGGTACATCAACGTACTTTGGTGTGATATTCATAACAGATAATATTACGTCATGCTTGTGTGGGTCTACTACCGCTCTGGATAACAGAAGTTTCGATGATTGCTTGAAAGAACTAAGTGGTTCAATAATGCCATTGGGACCCTCCCTCCAGTTTCCCTCAAAATAACCCTTTACCATCAGTTCAGACTCCGGCGGGACAGATATGTTTTCCGTCAAGCGTATACGGAAGCATGTATCATTCTTTTCACGATGTAACAGAATGTAATTACCCATTAATCGAAGTGTACCTTTAAACAAATCTAAGATTCCACAATTATGTTCTAGGAAATCTAAACCCATTATCGCGGACAGTCCCTTTAATTCTGCAACCACAAACGTATGCTCGTAAAAGCAACCACCAATATTCATTGTACATCCTGTTTTCCCGTGAATCTGCAGCGGAGATCCATCAGCCACAGTCAATGTACACCGATACTGCTCGAGTCCGGTAGCTTGAAATCTGTCGTATAATTCTCGGGAAATCAGTGTCACTGCACTCCCCGTGTCGACCAAAATTTCGGATCGAATACCATTTATGTCACCGGAACAGAACCAGCATGCATGACTTATAGCGGACAATTTCATGTGTGGCCTTTCTCCCGAGCAAACATCTGCGGAAGACACCTCAGTCCCGACTGAATATTCGGCCCCATATTCAGCCAAACCTAGTTTAAAAGAAGCGGCTGGTGTGTTTCCCGACTGTGCTACATGTGACTGAACGTCTGTACTGTTTGTATGGTACCGTTGAGGGCAATCTCTAATGAAGTGGTCTTGTTTTCCACATTTAAAACAACTTCTGATGTTTTCTGAATTATTTTGACTAAGCTCATGCCTTGTCTTCGGATGCGTGAGATTTTTTATGTCATTCACCACGTCGTTTAATTTGTCCGACAATTCCGAGACGATCTTCAGTATGTCACCCTCGGATTGTGTACGTGTACTACATTTAGTATTTGCATGTGCATTGCGAGATTTTTGTTTCGTATTATCTGGCCGTTGCACTGATGTTGTCACCGTGTTTATCTGAACGTCTGAGTCCTCAAACCGCACATTCGGTTTACGGTTGGGAAGTGAGTTCATAAAACTTTCCCATTCAATCGCCAGTGCCATCGCAGCATCTAAAGTAGCAGGATGGCCAAATTGCACATGTTTCCGTAAATCTGTGTCATTTAGACCAGAAATATATTGATCAATCAATATTTCTTCTCTAGCATGATGTGGCATGCATGGGAATGCATAGTTTGCCAAGCGTCTGATGGCGTGGCCATAGTCAGATGCATTCTCCGATTTCGCCCGCCTGCGGGCTCTGAACTCACATTTAAACGCCGACACTCTCTCATGAGGACAGAATCTGGACTCCACCAAGCTACGCAACTCTGCGTAGGGAATCCGTTGTGCGTCTGGAATGTCAGCCAACAGCCGCTGAGCTGGGCCCCTCAATGACATAGCCAGTTGGATCGATTTCTCGTGATCCGACCAATTGTTCCAAAGTGAAACTTGGTCAAAGTGTGAAATAAAATCTTTGAAATCAGAATTACCATTAAATATATCTGGTTGTTTCTCCTTACGACGCGTATTGGAGTTAGTGTGTACTGGCACTGGGTAGGGAGCTGTGTACGCGCTAGGACCATTATCCCATGCAGCCCCTCCCCTGTACTGCGGTGTGCCACTGGGGGTATCAATTACAGCGGTCGCGGGGCCGTGAGCGCGTGTGGCCAACTGACCTAATTGCGCCGTGTAATCAGGTTTCAAAACATTCCCACGGTCTGGCCTTAGCGAATTTTTAGTCTGACAGCTATTTAATAGCTCTGAGGAATTTAGCAACGTGTGTACATCTGTATGATCGGGGCCATACGTGTCCTGTGGTCTAGCATATACTGCCGTAAAGGGTGCTTTACAAATATTTGAAGTTTTAGTTGCAGGCATGTGCGTGCATAATTTGTCAAAGCAAACGGATTTTGTTGTCGGATAAAAATGTGTGTTGTCGGCAAGATTGGAATTTATAGCATGCGGAATATCCGTCGTTACAGAATCATGGGGTAAGCGGAAACTTGCATGCGTATTGATGTTTCGATCATGCTTTGTATGTTGGTCCGGATCAAAGACCCGCTGTGGTGTTTGAACAATTTCCGGATCATAGGTATTTTGTGGTGTTTGGCCCAGTACCGGATCAAAGACCCGATGTGGCGTTTGGGCAAGCCCCGGATCAGTGACCCGCTCAATATTTTCTTGACCGCATGACCACCGTGACATCGGATCTATGACCCGCTCATCATCGGCAGCCATTATACGATCACTGTACGGATCAACGACCCGCTCCTGGCTCGGATACAAGACCCGACTACGTAGCGGGTCAACGACCCGGTCAATGCTCGGATCAAAGATGCGAACTGGCTCCGGATCTATGGCCCGTAGGACACTCGGATGCGAGACCCGATCTGTGTCCGGACCTACGACCCGTCCTGCCTCCGGTTCATCGAACCGATCATCGTCTGACTCCGGATCAGAGACACGATCTTGGACGTCCGGGTTAAAAACCCGGCTCGTTACTGTAATCTCCGGATAAACCACCTCATCCAAACTTGGACTACCAACTTGAACTGTTGAATCAGGGGACAATTCATTCAGGTTTCGCGGGGGCATGGGCGAAAATCGACCCCGAACGTACGAGTACATCTTTCTCGCCGAATCCATTGGTTACAATAAATTAAAATGAATGAAAATAATAACTAAGTCAGATACTCAGAACTGCTCGCAGCGCCAAATGTAACCGGGCGGGTTCGTCTGTGTGCAGGCTGATCAGGGTCTACGGTGTTCACAGACAGAACCACCGCCAGTTATAATTTGAGCAGGTTCTCTGGGTGATCCTGGCCTCCTTCGCACAAATGTTTCGAAATACAATGACACGACAGGTGGGGGATAATATGTTTTATTTCTACGATTATACGGAACTACTTGGTATCAATACACGTACACGATATCAAAATATGGGAACATAATGGGCATTTAATTATGCAACATGGGGGAGTGGCCGTGCACCCTGTATGCTATAGTAATTATGAATGACTCACCATGTCGATAGTGTCCCCAAAGAAGTTAATAGTGAATGTACAATGAAATAGTTAATTATTTACTTAATGGAGGTGCGTTGTAATTGCTAGAAATTGGCCAACTCCCCGGCCCGCGAGCCGGGGGCAGTATTTATAGAGTCCAAGTCACGTGGGCTCATAGGGACCGAAACTGTCCCAGAAAGCAATGTCTTTCGGACAACTGTGCCCGAATGACCAAACAAGGAACGGACGTATACTGCTGCGCATGTCAAACGCAATATTCCTTGCTTCGCCCACACGGTGCCCGGCTCAGTAAACTATGTACTTATAGTACCGACCCGCTACTCACAGGCGGTGCGCAAATAGGGAACCAAGCAAGACACGTGTATGCGGCGTGTAGCAGACGACAGACAGTCAGGTACTTTCGGTTTGAACTGAATGACATATATGGCCCACGGCCACAATACATAACCTCTGATTAACAGGAAGGTGATCATATCTACCAGTTTCTAACCTTATAGGTGCGACGTCAAATCGAAACTTTATGTGTAATTGCAAAAAACGTTCCACAATATTTCTCAAACCCAAATGTGTGTTTGTAAGTACGATACGTGCGCAATTTATTACCGCCTACACCACTAACACTACTGTCTCGGTTGATAAGAGCTTGCCATCCATCAACATATCCGATCATCAGCGCTTCAACAACAGCAGTTTGAATGGTGACTTTGTTAATCAAAGTACTGAAAGTACTCAATGAAATATGTTATATCCACAAAAGCTTATCACTTGTGGAACTTGTGCATATTTTCGCAATCATCATCCAGAGGCAAATGTACTGTGATGGTGCAAACCCATTCCCATATATACGTTTTCTCTAGAATAAGTTACTGTTTGAAACTCCCAGAAAAAGTGTACGGAACTGGCTGCTGGTCACTGCTACCTAACTGTGAGAACTAAAGATATTAGCTGCTGTATTCATAATCACGAAATGTCTTGATTCGGTATTTTCCAGACTTTAACTGATAAACTGAGCCCAAAACTGTGAAAAATATAGAGAATAGTATATGTAGAGTTTTAGATACAAAGCAAGATAGCCCAAAACGCCATAGGATAACTTTTCTTGTTCGTACTCGCCATTTAGGCGTATCACGAAAATATGGCTGCCCCCATAGAAATTTTCGTGACATACATGTAATAAGTTATGCGTGACATACATGTAATATGTTATCTCAAGGGAGATATCATATAATAAAAGCATCAACGTTATTAAAATCTGCCAAGTTTAACATAGTAAAAATAGTAGTCACTAAAGAGGGCCAATTTCAACATCCTCTACCAGCACTATTTAGTGACCATTTACAAATTCGGCTGTTGATTCTATCGGTGTGTATATTGATAGACCTATACCAATGGTTAGCCATAAATTTCCACTGTAGGACATGTGCAGGAATCCAGCTCAGATCGCCAGACACCGCAGTCGTAGGTGCGTATCTACATACACCTAGGAAGTATCGCATAGCCCTGTTCTTTTTTATATTAATTCACGAGTACGATTTAATACCCCAAATAGCTGCACCCTATGCAATAACTGACCAGACAATTCAGTCGAATTATCTCTTAAAAACGCCATGAGGCACGCCACCTATGTGCTTAGTTTGTGCTATAATCAAACCTAGTGCTCTACCAGCACTGTGCTCAATCATTTTTGCTGTGATATTATAATCTAGTGTTTCACTCATAATACGACCAATATATTTGTATCTATCAACAATGCACAGTTTTTCTGGTCCACACATACATGAGAAAACAGTTCGATGCACAGATGATGACAGAAAATGCACAATATTACTCTTTTGATTATTCACGACCATGCTGTTCAAATCACACCATTCATGAAGCATTTTAAGCATACATTGTAGATCCGCTTAGTTTGCTGCAATCAACACTATGTAATCTGCGTATAATCAAATGGATAATACCTCGTCATCTAACTGGACACCTTTACATACGGCCTTAATATTTAGAGCAAAATCATTGATGAATAGGTTAAATAATAGAGGAGACAGAGTACAGCCCTGACGTAATCCACGGTGTACATCAAACCAATCGGTTCGTAGACCGTTAAGTCAGACACATGACGATACACCAGTAGATAATGATTTAACGGCACCTAACAGTTTCTCGTTAATACCCACAGTAGCAAGCCTTGCCAATAGTTTGCTTCTGTCAATCAAGTCATATGCTTTCTTAAAATGAATGCACAGATTGTAGACACCAAATTTTAAAGGCTTCTTATAAGCCGACCGTTAATGCCGAAATGTATATTTTACAACCTTAGTTTAATTCCCGGTGAACAGGTTTCATTTACTTAACATGACGATGTATGGTTTATAGCCGTTTAATACGAACATAGAAACATGCAGAATTATACACAAAGGAGACCGAAATGCAACTATTCAAGATCATTTGTGGCTGTGACTGGAAAAACGGAGCTTAAATATTAAATATTACACTCCTGTAGCCGGATAATGATCTATATTGCTTGTTATAAGCATGCCTGTGTTTCATTGATGGATTGGCGAACAGTGTAGATCCTGATCTGGATCTACACTGGTCGCAAAATCCATAAGCCCCATTTCTCCAGTCACAGCCACATATAAAAAAGGCACGCTTACAGCGATCATGATACAGCCATTGGTGCGACTGATGCATCACTCAGCATGGACAAAAACGACACGTCGCATCAATGTGTTCAATTATGTCACGGCATGTATTTACATGCCATACATTGGTCATGGTCTGTTAAATGTACATGTCCACACAGTAGGCACAAAATGTTCTTTATATCAGAGATCATCTGAGACATGTAGTGGCAAAATAAACATTAATTCACCATTATCCACACGGATATCAGGGGAGATAACCGTGTTTCCTTAAAGGTACATGCCCACTCAGTAGGCACAAACTCTTCTTTATATCAGAGACATCATCTGAGACATTTTCTGGCAAATTAAACATTCCTTCAACATTACCCCATGTGTATATTGATATTATTATACAGTTTATATCAGACATAACTTTCGACCCTGATATCAGGGGCGATAACCGTGTTTCCTTAAAGTGTTAACGGACATTACTATTTATTCTCTGTATTTATTTTTTGATGTGCAATTATCATACTTTATAATCTGTCGAACATATTATATTTTCAGGTGAGGCAATTAGTATAAATAATTAAAATATACCATGCCTCATTTGCATATGAAAATAGCCTGATACCAACGCGCGTCACTATCAGTAAAATAAATATTACTAAATGATTATACCTGTATAGCGGGCACTCGTAATCTTTAGAACTGGTGGAATAGTGACACAATTATACACTTATTTAATGCCTATAAATAACGTTTTGTGCCTACTGAGTGGGCATGTACCTTTAAAATGTTAACGGACATTACTATTGTTAGGCTAGCAGTTAAACCCTGGTTGGCAGTTTAGAGTAGACTAAACAAGATAAACGTTTCATTCTTTAATTAGTAATGATCAGGATGGCATCCACAAGTATTTAATTCAAGGACTAGACTAAGGGAGATAATTAATGTAGTACTAACTGAGTTTCTAACAGAGTAGTGTCCCTTTGACTAAGGCAAGTGGCTGTCGGTAGACTGGCGAATTTTGATTCTGATAAACGTGAATCGTCTGCTGCCAATGGGTGACCGAGGTGCTGAAATGAGCCAGTCTCCCTTCTTATATAGACACTGGATCTGACAGTCAGCCAATCGGATGGCTAGCACATTCTGACAATCAGCCGTTTCATTGGTTGGAACAGAGCGCTGACTGTCAAGTTTCCGCCATCTTGGATTTGAAAGTTACATTGTTGGGCTTTAGACTAGAAATACAGCGTATATAGCTCACAAATCGTGACGGTCAGATGTACAGACGATTCTACATGTCAAAATACACCAGGTAGGTGTAAAACTATGAAGATAAACATGCATTTAATGAGTGACCGCCAGCCAGAAAGGCTGCGTGAATCGACAGTCAAATAATGGCGGTCACGAAACTTTGCGAGCACCGCCGAACAAATAATTAGAATAATGGAGCTATAAGAACGTTTGAGGTATGATCACCTATGTAAATACTTAGGAGAAGTGTTGAACTACCAAAATGTATCGGTATGACACCATGGTAATGAATATCCAGCCCAAACTGGCCTAATAAAGGTGGTCACGTGGCCTCCAGCGAAGTGTCAAATCAATGTCAACAGTCGACAATGGCCATTCCACGGCATTCTGTTGTGATTGATACGGCAGAATATGAATAGTATGGCTTATATAGCAGTTATGTAGCACACCACCTTACAATATTCATCTGATCTGGCAAATCACTCAGTAAATAAAGTAGTTAAGATTTTTATGACAGCTGGGGAATGGAACGCTCCATTTGACAGCTAAAGTAAGGATCATTTCCTTACACTATTTATTCTCTGTATTTATGTTTTGATGTGCAATGATCATACTTATAATTTGTCGAAAATATCATTTTTTCAGGCGACGCATTTAATTAGTATAAATAATTAAAAAATATGATGCATCATTTGCATATGAAAATAACCTGATAACACCGCGAGTCACTATCAGTAAAATAAATATTACTAAATTATTATATTTGTATATCGGGCACTCGTAATTTTTAAAACTGTTGGCATAGTGACACAATTGTACACTTATTTAATTCCTATAAAGAACAGTTTGTACCTACAGAGTGGGCATGTACCTTTACTAATACGGGATACCATATTAAACAATAACAAAACGAATAGTGCATCTAAACCACCGTAAATGATTCATTCCTGCTATCATTTTTGCAAACATTTTTACACATGGTATAAACTTGTTTATATATTAACGTAGATAGTCAATTCGAAAGTGAATGATTATTTATGAGATGACGCTGCCTAACAAGCGGATTGAATTTGATAATATATAGTGCACCAAAGGCGCTGCCTATTGTGCCGTATGATTGCTCTCAAAGTTATTTATACCAACTTATAACTTTCACAAAGAATCTAGTACAGTTTATTGCTTACATACGTGTGCTCTAGATTGTCAGTTACATAGACGGTAATTACCGATTATTCGACAAAACGATTGAATGATGAGATTAAAGCAAACATGTACAATAAGGTGCATTCCGTTCCGCATTTGTGCGCTACGTTTCTTAAATAGCCGTCATTCCGTTAAAGCAAATATACTGTAAACACACCTAAGACATGACGTCACGTCGTTCGGAAACCACGTGTGTCAAGGTCCTTACCAAGGTCAGGAATGATCGAGACAAATTGTCTCCCCTATTATCATATGAACCAAGTATGCTTCAATTGTTATGACGTTATGGCCAATATAGCTTGATCTGACGAACGAAAAGTGGTAACAATGCAGTTGAAGTGTAAGGGATAGGCTAGAGTAGATAAGTACACGTAATCACTTAATCACTTATAATGTACACTATATTACATGGGGAATACACAGGAATACATGATACATTGATATGCGAACATCACTGTACTGTGCATGATACTATTCAATTACTACAAGGTTGTAAGCCATTCGACTGTTATACTTTAACGCAACTTAAAAGCTATAGACGAATAAACTGGGTATGTGGTATCTCAATGGTCCCGTAGTGGACAATAGTATGAATGCACAAGTACTTTGATGATCGCTAATCAAAGTGAAATAACATACAAGTATAACATGGCAGAACGAACATTGGAGGACAAATGACACTCATCTGAGCTACCCCAGTGCTGGCGTATCTCAATAGATAGTGGTAATAACTGAGTATCAAGGTCCCAAGGTCTACCTCACCCGCAGTATGAGGTCTAGTCAACAATATGGCTATAATCCAACTTCAAGTGGATTAATCCATAAACAATATATGTAGTCTTACTACAATCCTTTAGCCATCATATGCCATGATAGGAGTATTACCATACACTATCAAAGTATACATGTGTATTGCCTATGCAATATATTTCCAAAGTATGAATGTCAAAGTCAAAGCCGGATGTGGTTACATCACATGATAGTCAATAACGATAATGTTCCGGAAGCTGGTACCGGAAGTAAGGTTCCAAAGGTAGTATTATTTCCAGAAATAGTGAACCAGATGCAAAGTTCCTATGGTATCACTCGACTGTAGCAACCCGGATGTGGTGGACCGGATGTAAAGTATCCATGTTGAATCAATGGGTTGTAATACCGGAAGTGGTAGACCGGATGTAAAGTTCCGATATAATACAAATGGCGATTATCACGTTGGCTAAGACGCCGGGAAAAGTTCACATGGGTGACATTCAACTCGGTGGTAGTATAATGATATGATATGTGTGTATGGCGTTTCACTTCACTAATCTATGGCTGTGACTGTCTGCTGAACGCGATGTAGCTATCACACACTGCTCTATACAGGCCTGTACCCGGAGCTGCTACACACACTGCGCCAGACAGACGTACGGACACTCGGACGACCCGGTACTCTGCACTGACTGGGGTCTGCCTCAACGAGTGGACCAAAACGTCCAATGTGGCTCGCTGGAGCGTTCTCAAGAGGCTACAAAAATGAAATGAGTCTCCAATTACTGGACGAATACGCACAGACAGACAGACAGGATGCACAACGGACTAAAACGGGAATCGAACAACGGCAATTCACAGCAAAAATAAAATGTTGTAGGTACATACCAAAATCCTCCGTGTCACTGGTGAATACAGTACTACTCTTCTGTTACCAGAAAATATGTGTCCCACCAACACATAGCGAGACATCGCTTATATACGCACCAGTGAAACCATGCACGGAATAATGAATATGCCTACCCCTTGTTCGACATCTCACATAAATTTTACCCGTGGGTTATATTTGGCATAAATATATGTTCCCACGCCATAAATTCAACCAAACTAGTGTACAGCCCTCGCGGAATAAATACCATCCAACATGGTATAGCCCACACTACCCTAAATCTGCACACTACAGACCCAGATCTCATAATCCGAAATCTACTCGACTGGTCTCGACAATGCGAAGGTCGCTTTTTGGCCCCGCCAAACCCCTCCATATCGGTCCTACGGCTATACACTCAAATGAGAGTGTAGCACATACTAAACTCAAATATCGTGGTCATTTACGGAAATATCACGACACAAAGCATCACCAGTATGGGATCTGATATATCCGTGTTGGCCAGTACCAGGCTATGCTGAAACACTAACCCGTAGCATACATAACAGGGCAGACCATGGTATGGTCTGCGCTATATACTGGCTTCACCTACAGAAGGTCCCTTATATGGTGAACAACTGACACGCGGAAAAACTCGGCTGGCACGGATAGTGGACATCCGTAATACTAAAAGGGGTCTTTTCCCTAGCGAAACCAGCACACGCAGTCAACGAGTTCTCTACCACACACATGCATAGTCTGTGGCAAATATGGCGTGACATCAGTAAAACATTGCTCATAAAATAGACGTGTATTTAAATCCGCAACAAGGACACGCATAAACGTATACATGGGAAATGTACATGCTAAATCACAGGTATGTAGAAATCACAGGTGTGTGAAATCACAGGTATGTGGAATCACAGGTATGTGAAATCAATAATACGCACAACAATACAACACAGTACCACACATCACAAATATACAATTATCCGGAATCCAGAATGTACAAGAATGCACGTGTCACGCGACAACGTGATCTCACATTCTGTTAACACACGACGTACGTAAACGATAAACAAAAATATTATTTAACAATGCCAGAACTGAATGATATCGCTGACATAGTCTGAGTTGTAGTGTTCAGTCAAAACAAGTTTTTCACGTGACTACTAATCGCGAATGCATCGGCGGAAACTAGAGTTTAGATACAAATCCACGTTTAAATGTTATTTTACCATCTGTTGTGCTCACATTTCCTCCACATCTGAGACACGGGGCCTTGTTGAAATATGTACAACATTGTATTTATAACACCTTATTGATGATATGTGTGCATTACAATCCATAAACGTATTAGTTATTAATATCTGCCATTTTACATCAACGTATCTCATGCTGACAACACTTCCATAGATTCATGACATATGTGTCACATTGCGACTCTACGGTTGCCTTGTTCTAGGCAAAGCTTTAACCCTTTAAACCCTACGTAACTGAAATGCAACCAATCCAATGGTCACAAAATGAGACTAGTCAGACTAGTCCATTTATGAAAAGGGAGTGTTTTTGTTCTCTGAAAAATATGAAAATTACTTGCAAAAAGTTCAGATCCTGATGAGACTGCTCGTCACGAGCCGGCTCATCTGGATCTACACTCTTTGTCCATACCACTATACAGGCATGTGGTGTTGTAAAGGGTTACACTTAGATATAGTATGTATGTCCCTGTTCAATGAGAGGAACTCTATAAAATAATTATCTCGCGCTCCAATCATCTTTTTATTTTTATTTTTACTCATTAAAATGTGTTTATACTAGAACACCTTGTTGCCGTAAGTTCGGGAGACGCACACGCTGTTGACATGTGTGTTCATGCTAGATTTGATGTCAAATAGCCAATCACGTAATAGTATCGCAATTCGACAGAGCGTTTAGCGACGACGCTACATTGAAACAAACATTTGCACGTGACGGGGCGGATGCGATAGAAATTAATTTATTAAAAATGCAATATATGAACTATAATTATTACATAAAGCGATGGCGGCTGAAATCAAATGGTATCAAAAGTGGCGTCAACGGATTTCCGTACCCGAAACCTATTGTACATGTCGACATGTATTCCACATGTCAGCGGCGGCATCTCTATTATGGAAGTGCTAATAATTATAGTATGCTACAGGAAACTAGCCTTACGGTCTGTTCCATGTTTTTCTGCCGACAAACTTTTGGCTATTAAAGGTACATGCCCACTCTGTAGGCACAAACTGTTCTTTATATCAGAGACATCATCTGAATATTTTCTGGCAAAATAAACATTCGTTCACCGTTACCCCACGTATTAATTGGCATTATTATACATTTTATATCCGGAGTAAATTTCCATACTGATATCAGGGGCGATAACCGTGTTTCCTTAACATGTTACCGGACATTACTATTTATTCTCTGTATTTGTTTTTTTATGTGCAATGATTATACTTTATAATCTGTCGAGAATATTACTTGTTCAGGTGACGCATTTAACTAGTATAAATACTTACAAAATAGCATGACTCATTTGTATATGAAAATATCCTGATACCACCGCGCGTCACTAACAGTAAAATCAATATTACTAAATTAGTATATATGTATAGCGGGCACTAGTAATTTTGAGAACAGGTGGAATAGTGACACAATTATACACTGTGTACCTACTGAGTGGGCATGTACCTTTAAACACATTAAATCTAAAACAATATTTAAATGTAAATACTTTTTCATCAATAACAAAAATGTCACCCTCCCAAAAAAATAAGTATTTGATGACATTTCATCAAATATTGATTTTATTGCGAAAAACGATGTTCCTGTGGGAATTTAACATGGGGGCTACAAATGAGATTTTTTAAAATAATTTTTTATTTGTAAATCTACACTTTTGTTTTCTTAGTTACATCATTTCCAAGCTATCTAGCCAACGTAATATTCCCATAAGAAAATGATTTTTTCGCTATTAAATCAATATTTTATGTAATTTCATCAAAACAAAATGGGGAGGGTGACTTTTTGTTATTGGTGAAAAAGTACTTACATTTAAATATTCTTTAGATTTAATGTGTTTAATAGCCAAAAGTTCGTCGGCAGGAAAACGTGGAACAGACAGTAGTTCTATTGAACTTTTGTTTTGAACCTTCTTTGGACGAGTGAACAGTGGTTGGTTGATTATATGCCTACTTGCAAAACTTTCTGTTTGTCGGTCGTAGCTGACATACGTACACGTATATCGTTATTGTTTTGCATTTTCATTGAAAATTTAGAATAACAGTACAGTGTATATGTTCAATGTCTACTTAAAGAAGTAAATATTCAGGTAAAATGTATGCATAGTGTGAACAATGATATGCTGATTTGAGAGGGGGGGGGAGTAAAAAAACTAATTGTTTTGGAAATTAACCGGCTAGATAGCTTGGAAATGATCTAATTAAGAAAACAAAAGTTAGATTTTGAAAATCGGTCCACTATTATTATATTAAATCACAGAGTGAAGATGTCTATGGGAATTTAACATGGGGAAATTGTTTTTTCACAATAAAATCAATATTTAACCAAATTTCACGAAATAAAAAGAAGGCTCATTCTTAAATTTGTATAAAATTTAATATTATAAAAAAAATATTGTTTTTGCACTGTTTATATAGCCGTAACATTTGGGCAAGTTTCGTGAAACAGACAGTAATAATAAGTCCTCATTGACCCTGGATGTTCATAATGCTCATACGTAGGCAGTGTGCAGAAGAAATCACCATCTTCAGACAGATATTGTGGCAAACTACGATAAACATCGGTGAAGGGGTTAAACAGTTTTTGAGAAAACAAAACAAAACACACTAACGCCGTTGCATTACCAAGTTAGCATATGTCATCAATGACCTTCACTTTGTGTGTTTAGACGAGGTGTGTATGTTAAGCAAAGCAACATCAATGGGCACACATTTTGTCCAAATAGTATTAATATCGGTGAGGTGGTTCGTAAGTTAGTAATAAATGAAAGGCCTACGTACATGGACTAACGGTATAGCCCCTCTTGCCTATCGGTGGAGGGATGATTACATGTACTATGGTTTTCACGTAGTGTCCACATTCAGGGGATCGTACGGAGCCCCGTAGGGGACATGGATACTTTTATTAGTTCGTTCCCACGAAATAACATTTCGTTCGTTCAATTTACCAATTCGTTCCCTCAATTTAACAATTCGTTCCCTCGAATGAACAATTCGTTCCCACGATATAGCAATTCGTTCCCTCGAATTAACAATTCGTTCCCACGAAATGACAATTCGTTAACTCAATTTAACAATTCTGTCCCTCGAATTAACAATTCATTCCCACGATATAACAATTTGTTCCCGCTGCAATCACCGAGGAAAAAGTATCATGGTGAAATTCCGTCGGCTGGTCACGATTGGCTGCTTGGTTAACACGTTCACTATGTGCACCATGGTTACCATTTGCTGCTTGGCTAACGACATCACTGGTTGTTACTGTGATCGGCATTGGTAGCGGCTTGGCTAACGAGCTCACTGACTGTGTTAATGTTCTACATAATCTTATAAGCATCTTGGTTTGATATAACTGTTTCATAAGATGGTGGTAGATCCACGTGGTTTATGTGTTCCAGTGAACTATACTCTGGTGGCGGAATAAACTTTGCTGGGTTTATTTCTTGGAAGTCCATATCCATGCGCCGGTTAACGACGCCTTGTGTGACTGTGTCATTGGTCGCTGATGCCTGTAATACATGTCACATGACCCTTGGACTACCAATGAAACTGACTGATCAGTAGCAGATTTCAGCAAAATTGCACAGTATACTTATCTTGCTAATTACACACTTTGAGGGAGAATTTTTTAATTTAAGGATACGTTTATTATGTTTTATTATACTGAATGTATTACATTATCACAGCCATTTTGGCTGTGATAATGTAATAAATTCAGTATAATAAGTATGCATACTTTTCATCAAATATATCGTTAGTTCAATATGAAATCATGCATTGCGGGGAAAACAAAGTATTACTCCCTCAAAGTAAACATGATCTACATAAGTATGCTTAGCCATTGTGATGAAATCGGCTACAGGTGCAGCTGAATTAGAAACCCAGTAAACCAGAAAGGTAAAGAATAGTCCATGCATTCATCAATACGTATAGGGACAACGTTCATGTTAAAGGTACATGCTCACTCAGTAGGCACACCATGTTCTTTATAAGAATTAAGTAAGAGTATAATTGTGTCACTATTCCACCAGTTCTAAACATTACGAGTTGGCGATTTTCAGGTATATGGATTTAGCAATATTTAGTTTACTAATAGTGACGCGCGTTGGTATCGGGCTATTTTCATATGCAAATGAGGCATGCTATTTATTTTAATTATTTATACTAATTAAATGTGTCACCTTAAAAAATAATATTTTCGACAGATTATAAAGTATGATAATTGCACATCAAGAAATAAATACAGTGTATAACTAGTAATTCCGTTAACATTTTAAGGAAACACGGTTATCGCCCCTGATATCAGGGTGGAAATTTAAGTCTGACATAAAATATATAATAATGCAAATACATACGTGGAGTAATGGTGAATGAATGTTTATTTTGCCAGAAAATGTATCGGATGATATCTCTGATATAAAGAACAGTTTGTGCCTACTGAGTGGGCATGTACCTTTAGCATGTATGTATGTGACTCACCATACAACTGGTTTATTTATTTTTTATACAATATTAATATTATCCGATCACTTATCACCTTCTGTTGATGCCGAATGTTATGGATATGGCTTTGATTACAGGAATCCGAAATGCTCTGTCGATTGAATTGTGAGCTGTACATGCCCTGATCAGACTGCGAGAATGATCAGCTGATCTGAGTTTGCGACGGACGCGAACGCAACACGCTGCATTTTCTCACGGTGGGTAAGATGCAAGTATATATACTGAATTAGAAGATAATTAAATAAACAAATGAAGGTTTATATGAAGATTATTTGCCACTTTTGTTCAAGATCCTTAAATTGAAAATTTCTGCCTGAAAATATACTTTGCTGGATAAGTATACTTTGCAATGTTGGTGAAATAGGCTACTGATCAGGATATATGTTGCCGTGATTGGAGAATTTGGGTTTACTACAAATGCGATCATTGTAGGTCCATATACACTGATAAATGCCAATCTTACTGGTGCAGCACTCCGCGCCGGCATAAACTGTTTCACGTCGAAAAATGGACCGGTTTCCTGACGAGATGCAACTTACCTAGAGCTATCACATAAACGCATTTATAGTCTACTGTATGTACGCTTTTTTTCTGCCGACGAAATTTTCGCTATTAAACACATAAAATCTAAACAAAATATTTAACTGCAAGTACTTTTTCATCAATACAAAATTCACCCTTCCCAACATGTACTATTAATTTTGATAAAATTCCATAAAATATAGAGTTTATTGCGGGAAAAAATATTTTCCTATGGGAATTTAACAGCGGGCAAAAAGGAGGGGAAAAATGACGGTGAGGGTAAAAACAACCGAAAAGAATTGGCAATTGACTCCGAAACCTGGCTAGATACTTTGAAAATGGTGTAGCTAAGAAAACAAAAGTTAGATTTTGAAAATCGGTCCTCAAATTCAAAAATTATTTCTAAACGTCTGTTTTAGTCCCCATGTTGAATTATTATAGGAAAAGTGATGTTTCGAAATAAAATCAACATTTGATGGACTTTCATCAAATATTATTGTTGGGGCGGGTGACTTTTTTTTGTTATTGATGAAAAAGTACGTAATTTAAATATGTTTTAGATTTAATATGTTTACTAGCCAACAGACAGTAGTAACCGGCATGGAAATATGCTCTCGTTACTAGACGAAAATGTGTTTATGCAGTATCTTATGCATGTAACTGTATTGGAATTCGTCAGGAATCCGGCGTCTATTTCGACGTGAAATATGTTCCGCCTGTGTGTAGTGCATGCAGTACCAGTGAATCTGCAGGCAATACATCACCTATATGGATGATGTTGAACAACAGCGTGAATTTCCAGGGACTCCGCGGCTCGTATTAGAGCATCAGGCGGTTGGATATGCTGTGGTGGGCTTGTTTATGTTTCGTAATGGCGTCACTGCTGCTGCACATCGTTATGGCGTCGTATGAAGATCCTAACAATAGGCATAGAACAATATGTATGGGTTATTTGATTTGAATGTGGGTTTCTGCACGAGTTTCGCCGCAACGTGCGATATTGTGCGACTTTAGGTATATATCCACATACAAATCAAATAACATTTGTATTATATACGTATATCATTCGCAATTTTATGCGCTTCAAAAAATATACAAAATATGAATAAAATCAACAAATTAGTGGTGATTTAGAAGGAACTATTTTGCTATGTGAAGCGAAGTTCCGGCACTAACCAATATGGGAATATATTGACGTGTTGCGTTGCATTGTGTTTCAATGGGGATGGAAAGTACGTATATAATAACAAGAAGATATGCCAAACACAAGGCGTGGCTGTCGTGACTCGCAATATACAAGTGTGTCAGTCAGATTGTGCAAGAGAATGAAGCACAGTAAATTACAGCAAACAAGGCCTGCATGCATATATTTATACAATGTATATACATACACTGTCTGCAGGACATCGTAGATGGACAGATAACATTTCACATTTATTTTAACCCTTTCAACACCACATGCCTGTATAGTGGTATTGACAAGCCGTCTCATCAGGATCTGTACTTTTTCCTAGTAATTTTCATATGTTTAAGATCAAAAGCACCCCATTTTCATAAATGGCCGAGTCTGAAATTTTGTGACGGTTGCATTGGTTGCAAAAGTAACATATCAAAATCCATTCCAGTTGAAAGTGTTAATATCGATTGAGACACAGACGAAGATAAAGTTTGACTGAATGAGCGATAAGTCATTGGGAAACAAATGACGCTTGATATAAGTCTTACAGTGATAAATACATATTTGCTATAGTCTTGAACTTTGTGTTTATTGTCATCCAGATATGTTGTAAAACAAAACATAATCAGTTTAGTCCTTCACATGTTGAATTGAAAATGGCCACCATTATTGTCAATAATGCTGGCTAAGCGTGAATATTTACTACCGGTAGGTGTTTACGCTATCTGTTTTATAATTGCCAATTATACATGTTTGTATAGTGTATGTAAACGATTATTACAAAATAAATATGTGTATGTGATCCAACCCATAGACGACTATCATATTTGATTGTAATACGGGACAGGGACAATAGGGACAATAGCATTGTTCATTAGCATAGTTGTCATCTTTTTTTAATATATACTGAGCCAAAAAAGAAAGTGTGCATTGTATAATTATGTTGGTACTTTTTATACGCCCGTTTGAAAAAACGGGACGTATTATGTATTCATCTTGTACGGGCGGACGGGCGGCGGGCGGCAGGCGGGCGGCAGGCGGGCGGGCACAGCTTGTCCACGCAATAACTAGTGGACTACTTGACGGATTGTAACCAAATTTGGTATACATGTTTATCACCGCCGAAGAAATCTATCGATTTTCAAAAATTTCCGATGACTTATCTCCCCTTGGCGGCCATTTTTATTTTTCGCACTCTGTATCCTTGTACACGGAATAACTCAAGTTCTACTTCACCGATCGAAACCAAATTATGTATACATGTTTATCATAGAAAGACAAAGAAGCTGCTTGATTTTGAAAAAAAATCCTTTACTTATCTCCCCTTGGCGGCCATTTTTAATTTTCGCACTCTGTATCCTTGTCCGCGCAATAACTCAATTTCTACTTAACCGAGCAAAACCAAATTCGGTTTACATGTTTATCACGTCAAGATGCGTTATCTCCCCTTGTTGACTGGCCTTGCCTCGACGGGCGTATATTGTGACCTTCGGCACTCTTGTTTGAATGTACTGTCATGTCAAAGAATGGTATATGCTATATCAAATTGTAAGGAAATGTATGCGCCATAAGAAGATGGTGAATTGAGAATGAAGCCTTTAATGGTTATCATGTGACGCGTGTTGAAACACCATAAGGGTCACTTTTGAAATTAACAAAGTTGACCGGTATTGGATTGTTAGCGGTTGCGTGAAATTTTCAATTAAAAAATGCGGGTAGGCGGATGTTTCAATAAATATCGGTTATGCCTATCTCTCTTGTGAAGTAACGTGACTATGAGTCTGCACGTAGACTGTACGTTACGTTGAATTACGTCTTCTGGACTCCGATTTCGTACCTGAATCAGGGCTTCGGATAATTCCCGTAAATTCACGTGTCTTCATCTTACCCTTATGCCGAATTCATCCCATATATGCTCAATAGGATTCATATCTGGCGATGAAGCGGGCCAAGGCAAGACGCGTAAGTTGTTTTTGTAAAGGAAATTGCGGGTAATTCTGGCCGTGTGCGACCTTGCATTATCATGCATCAGAATACCTGGGCCGTGTCTCTGCATAAAAGGAACAATAGTATCGTGGGGATGGAAATGATACCACCGAGGTTGGAGGGTCTGATTATGATCCCACCTACCACAAAATGGAAAGTCCTTTTTCTAATATAAGGTCGTTAATTTATTTATAGGAGTGTAAAAAACTCCTGTAAATTGGTGGTTAGAGATTAAAAATCGATTTCGGAGCCTTTTACCCGCGTTCTATGTGTAATGATATCGGATTTAATTTTTGCAGAAACCCCTTGGCATGCCATGAGTTTATGTATCTTTACGGTTGGAGCGCTAGCCATTGATTTTCCACACCATTCGCACAAGACTTTGGAGGGTCTACACGAAGCCTTTCGCCTGTGTACACCCAATCACCGCGATGTCGCGGATTCTCTGCCACAATCGAGACAAGTATATGGGTTCATATCAACTTTGGTTTACCTATAGGTTTTGTTTGCTTAATATGAAATAGTAGCCGAAACCGAGGCCTATTACCGAAGGTAGTTGAAATCATCGTGATGTTGGACCTGATTTTAATTCGACTACTTTTCGAGGGTGCCTGGGACGGGGAACGGGCAAATGGAAGGCTATTCGTCGAACGTAGTTCAAACCAACACACTTTGGGGACAGATTTATGTCCCGTATGGCGGGGCAGACGGAACTACATGACTGTATAGTGGTGGGATATCCTGCTGCCGCTGCAGACAAGCGAATAAGAATATCAGAATTCTCTCCAATTGTCCAACCCCAATCCATCAACACTGTTGAAATTGGATGGTATTGGTGCTGCTCCCGAGCGGGGTGGTGTTGTGACTCCCCCCCCCCCCACTTTATCTCCCAGTTTCAACCTAAATTTATCCCAATCAGTATTCTCAATCTTGGGAAGGGTGGCGCGCGCCTTAGTTCTAATAGTATTTTTTAAATCCTTCTATCGAGACATCTCCTCCACCACCAACTCAAATTCAGCGTCTGATATATTGTTATCGGCCAACGCTTTGGACACGATAACGTCGATGCTATTTTTCTTAGACCTCGCGAGAACCGATATTCTGTCGTGCTACTTTTATTTTCGAATTTTCTTCCCACTACTCTAAACGCCATACACAGCAGTCCTACCCCAGCGGCTACACCACTCAAACCCCCTGCAATGGGAATTGCCACGACTGTAGACAATAATGCGGCTGTTCCGGCCCCACCCATTATAGAAATTGCTGCCAGCACGGCGCTCGCCCCCTCCACTATGTTTGCCGCGCGTCTATACGTTTTAGCATTCATTTTCCTCATTACCCCCTCTCGTCAAACTCCTATCCCCCAATTCCAATTATCCAACATTGTTGGTATTGGGTGTTGAAACAGGATCAGCAGGTTTGGGTTGTAGGTTCAACGGTATTAAATGTTCACTCGTCATAAATCAAGTTCAATTAACAATGTTACAATAGTGGAAGAACTCGCTGGGTCAGCGATTTTCGTAAGAAAGTTAATAACACTACCTTCGGAAAGTCTAGTTGAATTGTCACCGGCGAACAAAACCATCGCTGACCTCTGTCCAGCGAGTTTAGTGACTCCAATCGCCTGTAATTCCCATCCAGTGTGAGATTTACGGCGACCGCGGCCACATATTTACCCTCAAAATTAACCGAACTGACCCCCATTCGTAGAAGTGTACCGGGAGTTGTCATGACGTATCCCCCATATCTATTGTTGTCATGACGTATCCCCCATATCTATTGCTCGCTTTGGCGCCAAATGAATATTCAAAGGCCCCCTCATTCAATGCGCCCCGCTTCTCAGCCCAAACTGTTAAGTTACGTTTTTTTTGTGCTCAACCACTGCACCCAGCCGTTCACCAATTTGCGCAATCGCTGTATGGGCCTCAGAGCGAACCCTCCCAGAGACTTCCTCAAGGGCTTTATGAGCGTCTTTACGAACTTGATTTAGTTTATCGGAAACTTCCATAAGCTCTGTATGGGCCTCTTCCCCAACTTGGATTATTTTTCCGCCGAGATCCTTAAGTCCTGTATTTACCTCTTCGCGAACGTGTGCAGTAGCCGTCAGGACGTCTGTTCTATAGCGGGATATGCTCATCTGAAGCTCGTTTACGCTCAACAACATAGTTTTATTGATAAGTGCTACGGTTTCATCGGTAGTTAAAAAATCACCTGTGTGGTTGGCTCCGGAGTCACCGTCGGGAGCTCCAATCTCGATTGGATTGTTACTCAGATTATTTGAATTTATATCCGAAATTGTCAATAAATTGGAAGAACTACCTGGTCCGTATATATTCATAATGTTGGTTGTTATAAATTATATTACGAACATGCGTTTAATTCTTTGAATTAATTTTAAATTTCTAGGACGACCGAAATCGGGTAATAGTTCTTCAACTCTCTCTTGATCATCAATAATAGAGACCGTAAATTCGTGGATATGTCCCGATTCCAAAACTTTCATCTCGGGGCGTGGGAAGTCTAACGTCACAGTCTCCCCAAAGAAACAATCACTGGCTTGCACGGTTTTCAGTAATGTGCTGGGAGATCCGTCTACCGTGTTGTACGATGTGTTCACCAGATCCAGGTGCACCCTGAGAATTTTCGTGAAGGCGAAGTCCACCGGGTTATCACCGACGTACTCACCCGGGGCAAACAAACCTTTATTTGCGGAGTATGTTTCTCTAAAACCAAGTCGAGTACCTAACGCCGGGGAGACCCTTACCTTGCTGTCTGGGCCGATGGTCATTGTTGTGAGCCCGGTAGCCTTCCATACTGTGAGGTTGGCTCTACCGTCAAGCTCTGAGGTGACAAAATCGTTGAGCTGTCTAAAACTCCACAGTCCGTGAGGCAGCTTTACACTGACTTGGCGTCCATCCTTCTCATAGTAAAACCCTTCGCGCTCCCCTAAGTTTCGCCACCCAACCGTGAAGGTGATTGCTCTGAGGCCTACCCGGTGTTTTCCACAGCAGTTGTCCATTGACTTCTGAAGTTCAAAACTCTCTTTTTGAACATTAGTGATAGTAGCAAACATAATAATATCTTTCAATGGATACCAAGGCATTTAGCTTTAATTCAAAGTCAAAGTACGCGGTCGGCGGGGTCTACGCCGCTAACGCGGGCGCTCCCCGGCTTGTGCACCCCACTATCCAAGTTCGCGGCGGAACACGCTTTCAAACAAACTTCCTTCCCCGACATCTGTGAACAATATAGGCTGCCCAAGATTACTACCACGGAGGCTGCGAACGGGTGAAAGCAACACCGATGCAGTATTGGCAAAATCAGCTCAACTTCGCAGTATGGTGCGCAACAGCCGGATGTGGGGTTTCCTCTAAGGACCATCTGGCCGTGAAGGATCCCTTCTTGAGGGCCGTTTACAACTTTCACACGTATTACACTATTATGAGGATTCTCAAAGAACAGAGAATCTCTCTGCCGCAGGACGCCGGCTGGAATCCCATTTCCAGCGCATACGACCCTAGGGCTTTCGAAATAATTTGTGAAGAATTTGGGGTACCAAAAGACGCGGACTGGCGCCAGAAAGAGTACTGGTACACTTTCGGTTTAGGTGACGTTTACATAACGGGTATGGGGTTTGTGAAGCACACAAAGGATCCACCACCAACAATAAAACTAAAGAATACCGACTTCGTGTCACCAGTACCATGGTCTTTCAAATCGGCCCATGTTGATTTCATTCATCAACCTGCGTGGGTAAATACCGCGTGGGGATAATTTATGTTAGATAAAAGCACTGGATTTACGCATGCCGGGATTTCCCGCCTCAACGACTCCATTCGCACATACGTCTGGGCCATCCTCGGCGCACAGGCGCAAGCGCTCAGTTCTATAATAGGAACCGGGACGGCGTTTAACGCGCAAACAAAGTTCTTATCAAATGTCGAGGACGCCATCTCATCTCCGGTGGACCTCCCGGATGCGATCCAGCGGTATCAAGACGTTTTGCAGTATGCCGGCACCGCAGTAGACTATGTATTTGGAATAGGTCTGTATATGGCGCCGAGCAATATAATACTACGAGACGACCGGGTTGACGGTTACAATAATCAGATCGTAATCGCCACCGTCAAACAAAAGATCGGTCACAACGGGAACGTGAACGTGGATATAATCAAGTGCACCCCTAACATGCCGCTCCTGAGCTGGAGCGGAGTTGTAAATGGGACCGATTTCATAAAACCGCAAGCACCAACCCCAGCACAAAATAACCCATCGAGTTCCAGCTCAGGAGCAGGAACTAATGTCACTGCAAGTTCCACCTCCGCTCCCGAGCATGTTCCAACGGCTGCAATAGGACTTGATGCACCAACAAGTTCCAGCTCAGGAGCTAGAACTAGTGTCACAACCGACGAGGAGGAGAAATTAGGGCTCGTCGTCACCCTCGTGGTGATCGGACTATTTGCGCTTTGGTTTTAGGAACTCTCGGGCGGCGAATAGTCCAATCGCGACGATTAAAGTCCAAGCATTTTCGGCCGTTTCTGATAATATAGATAGCAAGTAGGAGACGAGACCCCCAACCAACCCAGGCAGCGCGGCAGCCACCTTTCCGGCTAATTTATCTAGGAGACTGGCGAGGGCTTTTAGTTGTTTTTTTACCCACTCTTTAGCTCCACCGGATAGCGCGGGTGCTCGTGCGGGTGCAGGCTCTGCTCCACCGCCTCCAGTGATAGCAAGAACTAGGGTCGATATAGCCATGCCGAAAGCTGTGAGGATACTTACAATTGTGATACCCTGCTCTCTGAACAGAGTGCGAAGACGCTCACCGAGTGTAGTCTCCTCGTGCAGTACCCTCGAGATTGTTTCGCGGATCCGACTTATTTGGGTACGGAGCGCCTCACGGTTAGTCGAGGCAGCCTCCAAGCGAGCTTCTCTTTCATCCCGCAACGACCGCAGGCGTTCGGTGATCCGCTCGATAGATTATCAAGGGCTTCCTCCAGTTTTCTTTCTTCTAGCGCGATATGTTCATCCAGCGCCAAGAGTTTGGAGAGGTTAAGGACCAGTTCGCCCCGGACCGTTTGCAGAGCCTTATCGAGTAACGGAGTTCGCGAAGAGGTAACGGTGGGTCATCGTTCGACGCTTGGTCGAGGTTGAGTATTTCGTCTATCTCGCTTTCGCTGATCTCCATTGTGCGAATAGCGTCGGTGGCTACTCGAGGGACCTCGCTGAGCTCGACAGTTTCTATCGCGGCGGCCGTCTCCGCCATCGTTTCGTCGGTATAATTTAGGGTCTCTACAGCGCGGGCCGGCATAATTGTTTTACCGTGCTTCCAATCCGTGAATCCGAGTTCGTCCCTTACGATTTGGTCACGCCCCGGGTTTTTCCGGCAATGGTGCTCAGCGCTAGGGGTTTTCTGGTCCTCATGTTGACGATCGGGACATTTGATGCTTTTAGTCGTAACCTACCAAGCAGATCCAATTCGACTTAGACTAATGGTGTTGGTAGCGCCACCTATTTCCTCGCCGGCTGGTGTCTCTATGAAGGGTGTTTCATCATCGTTGGTGAGTAAATCATCGAGGTCATCGTCATCGCGGAAATCGTCTCTGCCGAATTCGTCCATGCCAATATCGTAACCAGCCATCTTTAACGATGTATTAAAGAAAAAACCATACGGGTTTAATAAAGTATTTAGTTTCACTGAAAATATGTCTTCTAGTCAATACGGTCGCAAACTCAATCCATACCGCAGACTGCGGGAGCCCCTCCGGGCGAAAGGCGTGAGACAGAGCGTCGTTATTACGAACAACACATCGACGATCGACCAGAACCAGCAGCTCTTGGCCCGTTTTCCCAACCTCGGAGCTAGCGACGTCATTGTGCCGGGGACTGTTCGCCTCGCTTTCACTATTTCGCTGACGTCGACAGACGCGGACCGAACCGTCATTAAGAACCTGGGTCGCGCCATCGTCAAGAAGACCATGATAACGATTTCTGGTAATGAGGTGATGTCGATCGACGACAGCGACGTCTACCATTGCTACCAGGGCCGGTGGAAGACGGCGCAAGAGCGCGAAAATGCGGTTTATCAGGGTATAGACACCAGCAGAAATAGGAACGTAACCAGACTTAGAATTGGGGCTGGTGACAAGGCAGATAACAACGCGAGTGACAACGCGATCGCGGCCACTTACGGCAACCGCTTCTACATCCCGCTCGACTTTGAGTTGCTGGAGAGTCACATACCATACTATCAGAGTGCTTTGACTGACCGCCTCGAATACGAACTAACGTTCAACGACTACGGCCGAGTTCTCATATCCGCTGACATGGCATCGACGTATACGATCGACAATGTTTCGCTGGAGTACGACATGGTAACGATGCCCGAACTCGCGCGATTGATCAGATCCCAGTACGCTGGGCGCGTTGCCATACTTTACGACCGAGTTCTTCGCCATCGCAAGATGACGAAAGACAAAAGCGACACATTGTGGAATATTAATGTCAACGTCCCCGCCCATTCGATGAAATGAATACTGATGCTGTTCGAGGAGGGTCGGTTCGCGCTCGGGGCTAGAAAAAGCGACAAATTCTATAACCCCAAAATCACAAAGGTCGAGGTGACGATCGAGGGAGTCCCCAATCAACTATACAACCGGAGCCTTGGCGCGTACCAGCAGTAGGACGAAGCCAGAAGGCAATTTGCTGCCGGCTCTAAGCGCTCTCCGGAGGTTGCCGCGGTTGCCAAAGACCTGCAGCTCTCGGACGTCTCCATAGCGCAGTTCCTCACTACCGAATACGCGTTATGGCTAGACATGCGAGCCATCGACGACGACCAAATACACGGTAGTGGGCGCCAAGTTGAGAACGCCAGCGAGGGTGTGACGATCCAGATAACCAAAGAGGCGGATGGAGCTGGGCCATTGAACGTGTACTTATATATAATCACATACGCACAACTCAACATCGAAGATGGCCGATACGTCTCAGCTTTATACTAAATCTAAATCTAAAAATTTAAATCCTTCAAGCAAAGTTTGTTGTTGTACATTAAACAAAGTTTGTGATGCCCACTCTGCCATAATATGTGGGCAGACAGGATGCGGAAAAACGGTTTTTATCCTGGACTTGCTCGAGGGGTCCTATCGCGATGTCTTTCGACACATTGTGGTCCTGTGTCCCATTGTGCGTCACAACGAGACTTATCAGTGGCGCCCGTGGATATGGACCGACCCTGAGGTATTCGTCGTTGATCCCGGCGACAGGCTTCACGATTGGCTGCGTGGTTGATACCAAAGATTCCAGGGCGAGTCCACCCTATACGTGATTGACGACTGCTCGGCCAAGGCGGCGATGACCAAAAAGAAGGACATGCTCTGGCCGGCATGCGAGGCAAAGCGTATGGATCTCCACTCAGAAGTACAACGTCGTCCTCAAGGATCTGCGCGACGAAATGGGTCGCCCTCTTTCACTGCAAGGACCGAGACTCATTCGATGACTGTCTTCGAGAGAACGACGTTATCCCAACGCGCGAGGAGCGCCTGGATGTTCGACAGATGCTTTCGGAAACTAAGCACGCCAAGCTTCTGCTAAAGACTGATCAACCAATTGCTTACAAAGTAATCAGTATTTTTTCAGCAATTGCTGAACAAATGCTTAACAATGCTGAACAAATGCTTAACATGCTGAACAATGCTGAACAAATGTTTAACAATGCTTAACAATGCTTAACAAAAGTTTAACAATGTTAAATAATGGTTAACAAATGCTGAACAATTGCTGAATAATGTGGCAATCAATTTGTTGCTCAGCTTAATAATTGTTTAGCAATTATAGCTTTGTTGCGAGCATAACGGTGATCATAAGTATCGGATGGTGCGCTTGGCAATATGTTATAGACTTATGAGGTGAGTCAGAACAGTACTAATTATTAAAAATAAAATAATGAACTGCGACGAACTTCTCGATCAGCAAATGGAAGAAACAGTCGTGCCGACTGTCGGTACGACTGCCGACAGGACTGGACCTGTAGGAACGACTGCCGACACGACTGCCGATACGGTATCTTTCCTGAAAGAAAGTGAAAACAGGACTCGACGCGAGCGGCTAGCTGCGCTGGTTGCTGGTGGACAATCGGAGCAGTATTTTGGTAGGCGTCTCTCAGTTTGTCAGGTGGACAAGATGTCAGATGCGGAGGTCGATAAAATGTATGCGCGATACGAATCTAGGTTAGGTGCGGAGATGATGAAAACTCTTGGATCGGCGGCTATTCATTTGTACGCTACCGCTGTTAGAATACTTCTTCCTATACCAAACACCGCGGGGTTGATTGGCGATCTAGAGACTGACCCTTTTGTAGATTCTTAGAACAGCCTGCTGTTCAATTTATCACAAGTTTTGAATGTACTTCGCTCCGCTGACAACCGCGTTGACCACGGCTAAGCACTGTCAATTTGGACATATATGCCCACGAACTATAAGCTCAGAAAATGATGACACAAGACACACACCCAACCCTGTTGGAACAGGAGCGACAAGCACCTGCGAGAGTGACGGCGCAGCTTGCTCCACAGGATCAAGCTCCACATGAACAAGCTCCACATGAACAAGCTCCGTTTGAACGACACAAAAACCCAAAAAAGACAGGAATCTGGGCGGGCAGCGGCTGCCGCCCGAAAAGCTAAACAAGATAAAGTACTTGCCGAGCTTCGAGAGGCTAAACAGTCGTTATCTGTTCCTGCTGCTGAAACAACAAAACGCCCGGTGGTTCCACATCAGAAGGCAGCTCCAACACTGTTGGGGGTTCAATCTCATGCGGAGCAATCGGTGCAATCGTGGATTGCTGTAGCTCCTACCTGGATCATCCCGTGGGTTTTTGGTGGTGGTCTGGCAGTTGTGGGCATCCTGTGTGTGCGGAACTGCCTTTCGAGACAATCCCCAACTCCGCTCCAGCTCAGGGGCGGCATGTTGGAGGCAGTTCCGAAGGAAGTTACGAAACCGATTGCGCCCCATTTAAACATTGATCGCGATCCCTTTTATATGCAATAATCACTATATGTAATGTGCTGAAAACAATGATAAAATGATAGTGAATGCGCGTTATCACGCCGTGGTGATATCGGGTCTCAGTATCGGGTTTGCTCGACTATCAAAGATGGCCTTCGGATGGCCCGCTCCCAAATTGGACATGACGGCGCGAGACGTAGGTCTCGTGACCTTAAATGTAGCGGCCGCAGTTGGGACCCGAGATTATCTAGTTAAAACTGGAATTACACCTGCTAATATATGGAAATAATGGCTTCGATCGCAATACTCGTAGGTGGCGCGGTGGTGAACGCATTGGCGTTCAGCGGTAGCAACTTTCTATTCTCGTAAATGAAAAGGTCGGACGCGGATGAGGAGCGAAAGCGTCACGATTTAGCTGTAGAACAACTCCACACGAAGCATGGTCGCAAAAACGAACCGCCCGTCTGGACTGGATCAATGAAGATCTTCGCCGCGAGAATCACGCCGTGCAAACTTTCTGGAACGTTGACGACGCCACATATATGTCACTATGACCTCTATATACGTGAACAATCACCAGAGTTTCGTCAGATATTTTTGGATGTGACATATGTTTGCATTGTAGTGTTTTTGATTGATCAGGTGGCGAATTTACAGTGTTTTTATTTCTCCACGACAATAACACGCGCAGGGATTTTTCTGAGGCTGCTATATCTGAGAACCAAAGTACTGTTGTGCCTATTAACCCATTCAACCTGATATTCGTGTACTGCGATAACGTCAACATTTCGAACGTCTTAGAACGAACTATTTTTTATTTTATAAAATTATCAATTTTATCATTAATGGAATAGTCTGAAACATTAAATGGTGAACCATAATACTACTGTAGAACATATACATAGCAGTATATATATACTCCTGTGACCGAATAAATTACTTTAAATATTTGTTTGTTTTTTAGATACATCGCATCATTAGCATTGGACACTAACGCGTGACTCGAAGTTTTGAAATGATAATTAATAAGCTATAATATGTAGACAACGGGCGTTTTTTAATTTGTAAATCTGACACAATTATATAGGAGCTTGTTTATTTAATTTTCCCATAATAACATACTTGACCTCATCCGCGGGAGACTAGGTTCACATAAAGACAATGAAAGAATCTAGACAGAATAAGTCGATTACCCACCCGTACGGAAAATGTTAATCTTATGGACACATTGCACAGACTTGTGACCATCCATGATAAAATGGGCTTATAATACATTACGTTATGGGTTAAAAATGTATTGACTGAGGCATAATGCATGTTTCGAACTAAATAGGGAACAGTGTAGAACCTGATCAGACTAATCAGTTTTGCATGGCCACAGACTGTGTGAAAGTATTAGCATTTACATGTATGAACACCGTGTAAGTAAATGTAAGTACTAGTTCATCAATAACAAAAAGGTCGCCCTCCCCAAAATGTTTTATTTGATCAATTCCATCAAATAAGGATTTTACTGCAAACACACGATTTAACATGGGATAAAAGGGAGTTTGAGGAGCTGGGGGAGGCGTCAAAAAACGAAAAATTGACTCCGAAACTTGGTGCGATAGCTTGGAAATGATGTAACCAAGAAAACAAGTTAGATTTTTAAAATTGGTCCACAAATAAAAAGATATTTAAAAAATATAGTTTACCCCCCATGTCAAATTCCCATAGGAAAATCGTTTTTTCGCAATAAAATAAATTAAACATTTTGGGGAGGGTGAATTTTTTCTTATTGAAGAAAAAAGTATGTATATGTACATGTACATTTAAATATTTTTTAAATTTAATGTGTTTATAATAGCCAAACATTCGTCGGTAGCAAAGCGTTGAACAGACACTACTGTTTGTTATACGCTTTTCGCCGACCTACGTTTTACTATCACATCTAAAATAACCAAAAACATCACCCTCCCAAATTATTATTTGATGAAAGGCCATAAAATATTGATTTTGTTGCGGAAAAAATAAACACTGTTCTAATGGGAAAATTAACATGGGGCATAAAGGAGCTGGAGAGTGACGAGTTGTGTCCAGAAAGGAAAAGCGCTGGTAAGTGACTCAGTAACTTGGCTAGATAGATAGCTTTGACATGATGTAACTAAGAAAACAAACGTTAGGTTTTCAAAATCGGTCCACAAATTCTAAAATGGCTTTACAAATCTTATTGTTAGCACCCCATCCCCCCCACACACACACGCGCGCGCGCACGCGCACCCAGGCAGGCACGTACGCGGCGCGCACGCACGCACGCACGCACGCACGCGCGCACGCACGCACGCACGCACGCAGCACGCACGCACGCACGCACGCACGCACACACGTACATGTTAATAGCTCTTAGAAGGTGTGTACATTCCATATATGGTAATATATGGTAATTTTTTTTTGGGGGGTGACTTTTAATAATTTACGATAAAGTAGATAACTTTTTATATGTTTGGGAAAAGTAGGCACAGGCATGAAAACGTGGAACAAACAGTGAGCAGGGACCATCGCCTGGACTGACAAATCGAAGTTTTAAAATAATTAAAAATGTTAAGTTTATTTGTTACGGCCTGACGGACGAATGGATGACCGGGCAGAAAAACGAAAACTGTAAATTCACCGGCATACTTCGTAATGCCGGGTGAATAATTAGTTATCTGCTGTGCGGCATCTATGCAAGAACCTTGCATCATGAGCGATAATGTGCTCCGTGGGACGGACGTATGTGTTAGCGTAAGTGGCCCTGTGGGAAATGTAATGTGTTTACTCGCTATAATTTATTGGACGGCCACGGTCAGCCAAATCTACCAACAACCCATTATTTGAGGTTTCGTGCTAGCAAACAGCAGTGATTATACAACGGCCCTCCAATGACCAATGCCAGCCACGCTACTCTTAAAAAGTTATGCTCCGCATACTTTAGTAACTATAGTTGCTATATGACAACAACCTATCTGAAACGTACATTTACCAGCAGCTATTTCGTTGTTGTCTGTGGGTTTTTTTTGCGGCCTGGACATGTGGCCGGAAACATAAATTAATTATTATTCAGTCATTTCTTCTGCTAGATGACTGGCATGACACAATTTACACACATTTTCAATTTATCACAGAAACTAGATACAAAATGAGAGAAAACTACAAATATTGGGATTTTGCATTTTCTAAATCGCCATTTTTTTCTAATTTGAAAGATATGTACGTTTTTTTGGCTGTCGATCATAATTGATTTTAACAAAGTTTCAATATAGATGTAGATCTATATGCATATCGGAAATCATTAAAATGTTTAAAGATGAATAGGACTACAAATAAATGGCAAACCATTATCAAACTAGAAATGTGACCTGTCGGCACACGAATGCCCTCGCTGGCAGCATAACAAAACGTGGTACATTTGAAAACACAGCTAGAGGGCCAGAGTAGCGTTGATTTGTTACAGCATGAAACCATGCAGGCCATCAGAGAAATGGGTGTGTGAAATGTCAAGCAGATCTGTGCAAGGATACCCGAGCGCTATGGTTATGGGATGTACGTACGGATGGTAACACAGTATGTAACACAGTATGTCCCCCACCCCCCCCCCCCCCTCCCACCACTCACCATTCGGTGGCGGGAGCATAAAAATACATTTCATGAACACGAATATGAAATTCTTTTGTTGCATAGTTTACCCGTTAACGTCACAAACAAGTAAAGGTTCAGCGGTTGTTGACGTCATTTTAGCGAGCCTTTGAAGAGTGGAGTGCTTATGGCATACCCCCGGCGTCGTAGTCAGCGTCCGTCCGTCCGTCCGTCTTCAAAAATTCGAAAACTTAACGTCGGGGAAAAAAATTGTTATAATGTATTTCCCATCACCAAACCTTTTGATATTTCATACATGCCTTTCTCTAATGATTCTCTATCATAATGTTACAAATCCACGACGATCAGACCACTGATCGTACCCCAAGGTCAAGGCCTTTGTGTGAATAATTGCCGAAGTGGCACTGGCGTCAGTTCGCTACAGCTCGGATGGTTTGAGAAAAACAGTGCAACATATTCTTAGCTAACCGCCATAGTTGTGAACAGAATATGCTCCACTATTGAGACACACGTGTTAAGGACTGACTATACAGACTATGACCTTTTGTTTCAAATGTAGTAGAATCATACATGTGACTGAATATCTATATAAGTATATCTGACCCTGTTCTTCCTAGAGTATATTTTCAGAGCACTGAGTTGCCAACTCCGCAATTTTAGTTTATACATGCTATCGGATAGTTTCACCACTTGTAGCGTTTGACACGTACAGCCAATGATATGGCAGCAAATCTATGTCCCAGATATATAGAATGACAACGTCATATAAAGATTATTTCAGTAGACTACACAAAACGCTAGATATCTGAGCTTTTCTACCATCACTCACAAAATATACAATGGACACCTTTTCCATGTGTAAAATGTCAAACTGGTGCATTGTCTATTATTAGAAGTACATCTGACACAGGTAAAATCCGTATTTACTCGCATAGCAGGCAAGTAGTAACAATGCACTCGGATAACTGCTTACAAGTCACTGGAATCGATACAGTATGTATGGCACTGTGTATTGTTCTTACTGTTACACATTTCAACAAAGGGTCGACACACCATTCCATATATCAGACTTTGTATATACATTTGATGAAAACAAGACATAGCACTCTGTTGTCTGATGTATCCCCATCATGTTGCACCAAATATTATTCATGTGTTTGTCGTATTATTAGTGGTATGTGTCAAACGCAGTAAGAGGTAAAACTGGCCAATGGCTTGTACATACTAAGATGGCCGACATGGCAACTCCATGCACTGTGTGGGATATAGTAAGAATGTGAAAATGTTCACATGTATGTTGTATGCTTGAATCATTGGATTATCAGGGGACCCACATGTCCTTAAAAAAACCAGTGAACACTGCACAACCAGCGACCCGCAAGCTGATCTGGGGCTGCACTGGTCGCAAATGTACGAATGATCTTCAAAACAGTTCCGTTACGGAGGCTGTAAGTTTTGAAACCGCACAATGATCCATCAACCCAGACTTTTACTTTATGTCACAACATCTGAAAACGTCACTTTTGAACTTACATTTCTGGCCTAACCCTTCGCGCGTTCCCGTCCACCGTCTCTCTGAATATATCGCTCGCAAATTGCCATCCCGGTGGTGCACATTCAACGAATACATTTCTCATCATTATGATCATCTCGTCTTGATGTATGCGTTACGATGCAGTATTTAATAGCACATTTTAGTTCTTCTGGCATGTTCTCATGAGACAGAGCAGACACTCGTTAAACTATGTCATTTCCTGTCATGACGTCAAATTTTTCAAAATATGTCGTCGCGTATGAAACATTAAATAATGTCCCTATCATTTCCTAAAATTTATTTGAGCCAACAACAAACAACTCGGAAAAGCAAGCCCTTCTCAATCTGCGTTCTTTCTAAAATATGCATACAAAATTAAGATATTTCGGTCGCAATCCAAAACATGATGTTACCATAGCTACTGCAACACTGGCCATGAACATTATTTTCATACTTTGTCTTGAGTTAATGGTAAATAATTGGCCATGCTACGAGATATCAAAATTTGGTTGAAATGCGACACAATATATGACACAACGATGGGACTTGTCCGGGTATTTTATAAACACCACTCGCATTTATAAAATAAGCCGTTGATAAAAACGTCGTATTTTCGACGTCATTGATCTAAAACGTTGTATACGTTTTTACCATGCGTCGTAAAAATACTTATAAAATGAAAAATAATTGGGCTAAGTTGATAATCTTTTAGGCATATGGCCTTTAAAAGATGTATAATGCAGAATACGTAAACAAGTAAAAACTGAAAAAAATTGTCATTAAGCCCGGTTTTCGCATGGCGCGGCTCATATATATATCGTTCATGTTTCGATACATGTATCTGTAATATATTGGACGTTCCCACTCAGTAGGCACAACATGTTCTTTATAGGAATTAAATATATGTATATAATTGTGTCACTATTCAACCAGTTCTAATCAGAGTACTGAAAGTACTGAAACTCGGTTAGCTCCACAACATTACTAATACGTATTACTTATTTATATAATGAAGTTTAATGGCTTATCATCAGCTAAATTCATTTTAAGTCGGTTAACAGGGTCAAATCCATATTTCTTGTATGTGGATAGAAGGAAAATCCCCAAATCAGAACAAAATATTTACAGAAAAAAATACAGTTAGTGTACATGGCTTCGCACACTTAACGTACATTTTAATAATTATTAGAAACAAGTATACAAATAAAGTTTGACTTTGTTTGTATTTTGACAGATATGACACTCAAAACCGGAAATATGTGTGTCACATGTCACACAGTTCACGCGAGCTCAGGGATCCGCATTTGTTGATGTACTACTAGTACATGAATCCATTTGAAAACACATGCAAGTATACATGGCTTCGCACACCCGAACATCTTCCGATCTAACTTAAAATATAATCTAACAGTGAATGCTCACCATCAATCCATTCTATTTTCAAATGATAAAGACATATTAAATAAATGTTTATTAATACACCCGCAATGGTGATTCAATTTACTATTCAAACGTTTCACCGTGTATGAAAAACAACACATATTACTGACCAAACACTCACATCATCGCACCGACGACAATAAACCAACACTACTATCATACTCTGTGTGCCTGGGAGAGAATGAGCCGAAATATCAGCGGCTGGGTTTAATCGGCAGCGCAGGAAATTTCTACCTCAATACACAGCATCGGTGTGTCATGCAGGTGTGGTGTATGTCCGGCGGCTCTACATGTTCAGAGATCATCAGGAAATATACAATGAATTTACTGAATATAATCCCCACCCGCCCCTAAACAGTAATGCCAGATTATTTTTTATTTGATAATAGTTGAAGAAACATCATTAACTATTGTTTGTTAACACTATTTACAACAACTTTTAATAAAAAATAAAAAAATAAGACACACCGACCCTATCAGCCCCCCCCCCACCCCCTCCACCCACCATAATTCGGATGACACTAAACTGGTGTGATACCGCTGGCGACGGTTCTGTTAACTATTGTTTAAAGGGACAGTATGACAAAAACATTGACTATAATGTAAGTATATAATTAAATAACTCGATCAGACTGTGTGATTTATTCTCAGTAAACTTTTACTTGTGCTAATGCAGTAATGAAACATTACAAATTGGATACTCGTAATTGTAGTTTTTAAAGTGTTAATGTACTACCGTTTAGGTTAACCAGACGAGCTAATTATCGTGACATGATGCACGAGTGATTTGGTCCTTACGCGAAACAAATGAGTGAGCGTAGCAAACTGAATTTTTTTAGCGGTAGGACCCAATCACGAGGGCATTGTTTCAAGATAATCAGCTCACCTGGTTAAAGAAACGTTTTCTTGCATGTCACACACGATACTTTATAAAAACAAAGCGAATCAAGCGTAAAATATGGCCCAGAGCAAGGTGTGGAATCACGTACGTGGTTCCGAACGGCGTGACGTCATGTTTTTTAGATGTGTTTACAGTAGATTTCCTTTAATATCTTTCTAATGGAATGACATATTTTTATGAAATATACCGCAGCAAATGCGGTACACATTGCCCTTTATTGTATTAGCTGCTTTAATCTTATAATTCTGTCGTTTTGACGAAGAATCGGTTACCGTAAATGTAAATAAAAACTAGAGCGTGTGGAATCACGTACGTGGTTCCGAACGGCGTGACGTCATGTTTTTTAGATGTGTTTACAGTAGATTTCCTTTAATATCTTTCTAATGGAATGACATATTTTTATGAAATATACCGCAGCAAATGCGGTACACATTGCCCTTTATTGTATTAGCTGCTTTAATCTTATAATTCTGTCGTTTTGACGAAGAATCGGTTACCGTAAATGTAAATAAAAACTAGAGCACGTGAATGTAAGAAATAAACGGTACTCGATTCTTTGTGAAAGTTACAAGTTATTGTACATAACTTTCAGAGCACCCATATAATACATATGTCATCGTATTTGATGAGCTACATATCATCAAAATCCGTCCATTTGTTACTACGTAAAAATTACGTCACAGATTACGTCATATCGAAAAATCGGGTTCGTACACATTGAAGAGGTGTGCTAATTAATTTCTGGAGGCGGGTCGTTGTGAAGGCGACGGTCTCGAGATTCAGGGGGTGTGTCTGCATTTGATTGGCCGACGGACCACGTCATTGCGACGTTACTGACATTATTTCTCCATATATGGTATTACCGTAAGCACGAGAGTGGTGTAAACCACTGCTGACATGTGGTGTATTTTCTGTACACTACAGTCATTCGACATAACCTTCCGTGAGCTTTACTTTCGGGTTTCCTTTGTTATATTCGCAGAATGATCAATAATGAGGACACTGGAAATCCTAAACTGGATCGTTACAATACTGCAGCCAATCAGGTGGCGATGTGTGTGTGGGATTCTTTCGGAAAGAAATATTTTTCTGTAACTCTGGTAGCCAAAACGTTTGTAACTAACACTATACTAAACACAGATGTTTAAAGTGAATATATTTGGGTACCTAAGGCATTTATTATTTTCCAGATGCGTAAGTCAGCAGAAAATTTGAAACGTGTGGTGTTTGAGCGAGCCCGAAACTAAGTCTGTCTATGGCATTTTCCCAAGATCTTGCCAACCTTGAAAGGCTATACTGTATATTGTAAGGAAATGGGTGGATGGGGTAACATTTTTCAAATGAGCCATTTATTGGGTCCTCTGTCCGAGTCTTCCACCTGTGAGTAAGACCTGACGTCAAACTAATGAGAACGTTCATGACGTCATGATGATACCTTGTAACGTGACGTCACCCAAGTCAAGATGGCCGCGTTCAACTCACAGGAACAGCGTACCCACATTAAATGTACATGCCCACTCAGTAGGCCACATGTCAGGATATGATATAGGGAGATAGGTAGTTTTGTATATTCTGTAGATATGACATTTTCTGGTAAAATAAACATTCATTGACCATTACCCCACGTTTTGATTGGCATTAATATACATTTTATATCAGAGGTAAATTTCCACACTGCTATCAGGGGTGAGAACCGTATTTCCTTAAAATGTTAACGGACATTACTATTTATTCTCTGTATTTATTTGTGCATTGATCATACTTTAATCTGTCGAAAATAAGGTGACGCATTTAATTAGTATAAATAATTAAAAAATATCATGCCTCATTTATATATGAAAATAGCCTGATACCACCGCGAGTGACTATTAGTACAAATAATATGACTAAATGATATATCTGTATAGCGGACATATGTAATTTTTCGAACTGGTGGAATGTAGTGACACTATTATAAACTTATTTAATTCCTATAAACAACATGTTGTGCCTACTTGGTTGGGATGTACCTTTAAATTTGAAACGTATCAGATAATTGCCACAAGAATACGAAACAAATCCACCGTGCGTTAAAGGAAGTTATTGGTGACTCTGCTTTCTTATTCACAAGTAGCGAGGTGGGTCCTTGAATTCAATACTACATAATATACTATTCACGTTGTCATATAGCATTGCGTGACAACATGATATAAACGTTGTCAAAATAACGTTGCTACAATAACGTCGCTGCAACCAAATATGTGACAGTTCTCATAACATAATATTCACGTTGTCATATAGCATTTGATGTAAACGTTGTCAAAATAGTTGGCCAATAACTGGCTAAATACGTTACGTTGCTGCAACCAATTCTAGGAAAGTTATCATTAAACAGTTATTTCACCGAATGATCATGACTTAACTGTTGTATTACCCAACCTTTAATATGCTGTATGAGACACAATGAACATGAATGTGTGATGATGTACAGACTAGCCAGAGCCGTCATCGTTCATAGAATCCGCTTTCCACGGCGCTTAGCATACACCCAAACATTAATTCTCACATATTTAGACATGTTTGTTTACTGTCCCATGGCCTCTCTCATAAAAAAAAAAAAACCAAAAAAAATAAAAAAAAAACAAAAAACGAAACATAAAATAAGCACAGTAAAAAAACAAAAAACAAAACAAAAAAAAAATCAAAAAAAAAAAAAAAAAAAAAAACAAACACAAAAACCCAAAAAAAAAAATTCTAACAACCAAATAAAAACCCCCACCCCCCCCCTCCCGCCCACCTCCCCCTTCAAAGTTATATCTGACACAAATACGTTACATTGCCAACCATGTTTGCCCACCTACATAGATTACCAAATTCAGTCATGTTGTTACCTTGTAACCTGACTTTAAATAAACGTATGTTCTGTTCTGTTCCGTTCAGCTATTAATTAACCCTTTCAACACCACAGGCCTGTATAGTGGTATTGGCAAATAGTGTAGATCAATATGAGCCAGCTCGTGACGAGATGTCTCCTCGGGATCCGCACTTTTTGCAAGTAATATTCCCATTTTTTAAAACAAAAACACCCTTTTTTCATAATGGAAAAGTCTGAAAATCATTTTGTGACGGTTAAATTGGTTGCAAAATTAACATATCAAATTCCATTCCAGTTACTAGGGACCATACATCGTCCCAGTAGTTACTTAGGTATGAACGAGTTAAATATATTGAGATACGCCTACTATTGGTTCCATAATGTAATATACGGTAGCTGATGTCTTTTTCACTGGCGGTCATCTTTTTTATGCGAATTGTGAAAAGTATATCATGCACAGATGAATACAGTATCTATGTCTAAACATATTGGCCGTGTAGGAGATGAACTTGTTGCCATTTTATTATATGCTGATGATATTGTCTTAATTACAGATAATGAACGTGACTTACAATGTATGCTGGATTTGTTGTATGACTGGAGCAATACCCAATTATATATGTGTTAATAGTAATAAAAGTATCATTGTACATTTTAGACCAAAATCCGCATCGAGAAGCGCACATACTTTTTTATGTGGTGATACAAGTTTAAACACTGTTGCTAAATATACATATCTTGGACTTGTACTAGATGAATATCTTGACTAAAATGTTACTGCCAAAATGGTTGCACAGAGTGCAGGCAGAGCCCTCGGTCTTATCATTGCAAAGTCTAAGTACATTGGTCGTATGCCGTATGATGTTTTCACTAAACTGTATGATTCAATAGTATGGCCTGTTATAGCTTATGGGGCAGCTGTATGGGGATATAGATCATTCTCATGTATCGATGCTGTACAGTATAGAGCTATGCCTTTTTATATGGGCGTGGGAAAGTATACACTGAGTTAATACACTCAGGTCTTATTGTAAGTTCAAAAATAACTTCGAAACAGAAGCTTATTGCAAGTTCTTGATTCCATTTAAGCACAGATCAACTTTTACCAAGTTTCGCTGTGGGGTTGCTCCCATTAGGCTGGAAACCTGACGATACGAAAATATTGCCCTGGATGAAAGGCTGTGTATATTTTGCAATGCTAATACTGTGGAAACGGAAAAGCATGTGCTTTTAGAATGTGATTTGTACAGTGATCTTAGAACTGTATTGTTAGATAAAGCTTGCAACATTGTTCCGGATTTCTTGAACTTGTGTGATATCGATAAGTTTATAATCTTATTTGCTAATAGTGATATCATGAAAGAATGTGCCAAAACTTGTTTCAATATTTTAAAAAGAAGGTGTGGTTTTCTTTATAGATGATCAATATACCGTACGTTAGGTCTTATTCATTTAACCATGTCTTATAGTGTAGATATTGTACTATATTCATGAATGATTGTGTCTATGTTTATCATGTGTTTTAGTGTATGGGTACGTCATAGTCATGATTTATTTGCTATCAGTCAGCAGTGATTATATAACGGCTCTCACATGACCAATGTCAGCCACCTGCATCGTCCATGGATCCGAATTCACAGCTACAACTCGGAATTAGGCTCCGCCTACATAGTAGCTATAGTTTTAACACAACCTATATAAAACGTACAGTGTACGTGTTTTGTTTTGTCTGAAAGTGCGGTCCGGAACAGAAATTGATACACAGTCATTTCTCTTGCAATATGGCTGGTACGACCAGATTAACACACCCAGCCTAGAGATACGGTCATGTGTCTTCAGGGCAACACATTTGAAAGAAAATACTGTCTAAGTCCCAAGTATCTGACTTCCTCATTTAGTATCCTCATCCTCGGAATTATTTGGCTGCCGTGTCTGATTCCCATCTCTTGAGAGTTTTGTGCTATCTAATTGTTGGTTGTTTTATATTCAGTTTATCACAGAAAGTGGATGAAAGGCGAGCGAATAATAAATCAAATTGAAGACTGTTCGTATGTTAAAAAAACAAAACAGGTTTTAATGACGTTACGTCCTGGCGTAAATAATCTTGCCAAATCATTACGTAGTAAACTACAGCGGACCTCTCCAAACCGGACACCCTTGTTTGCCCCAAGGTGTCCGGTTTGGAGATGTTCCACTGTAAATCAGACATGTGAGCACTTCATGGTACTTCATTGATAGTGTTTTGCAATCATGAACATTCATTGTAATCAGAGATACATAACAGCGACACATCTAAGGTAAACATCTATATTTTCCCGAGTGTCCGGTTTAGTAGGGTTCCACTGTACATGCTAGAATTTTTACGTTGCCAACAATAAACTCCCATCACTCAACTCGTCCCTTTTCCCTTGAGCTTTCACATAATAATTTATTATACCACGCTCTGTCGATGGCAAATCAAATTTGCCCTTGAAACCTGTGGCACAATTAATGTTCGGGGCGGTATTTCAGCATTCATTGCCATTGGATTTATAAGAGTGAATGCCTGACTATTTGAGAAGACCGACATATTGTGCAAAGGTATGTACTTTTCTACAACATGTTCCATGTTAATTATGCAAAACAAAGCATCGACTTTTTACGTCCAATATGTTGTTTCAATATGTTACTATGAACAAAATGAAAATATATATTTCAAGTAGTTATTCAATCGTCCGCCAAAAACGCACTTTAATGTAATTTAGCAAAAAGTTGTTGGAATGTACCGATGCTATATACATGTATCCCTGTAATCACTCAATGACACATTATACACAGGCAGTAGTGACACATGGGTTGTGATTCGATTGACATAATACTGCTATTCGATTTGATCAGGTGCTAGACCGACTGGGCAACATTTGATAAGCCGAGTCTAGTCATAGTCATATATCAGAGCTAGGCTTGTAACTAATGGCAACCGACCATACCATTTATGTACAGATAAGTTTATTAGTTAATTAGCAATCTTGAAACAGTATAATTATATATGTAGATAAAGTGTACATACATTACATTGAAGTCAATTATTCCTGGATGTCCAATTGAGAGAGGCTCCACTGAAATACTATTTATTACATTAAATATATGTGACATTCTAATACATTCGAAAAAAAAGAGAAGTTATTATATAATTTTGTTTTGTTCATGACTTTGTACAACTTTTTAACTTACAACTAAATTTAATTTTAGATAACTGGATTAATGCAACGCAGAAGGCAAGGGTGGCGGGAGACGCATCAAATTTGGAGTCTGATGGAAATTCATATAGGACACCTGTTAGACTCATAATGGAAGATTCGGCCAGTGAAGGTATGTGTTATGCACCTATCAATAGTGGCATTGGCAATAGTACAACCGTGATAGCAAAATGGCAATACAGTGGAACCTCTCTAAACCGGATACCTTGGGAGGTCCTCAGGGTTTCCGGTTTAGAGAGATACCATTTTAATTAAACACTCGATGGTCACATCTTGTCATTTTCTGTTATGTATATTACATTGAAACCCATCTAAATAAGACACATTCGGAGGGTGTTCGGTTTAGAGGGGTTCCACTGTACTATATGGTGGCTCGTTAGGGACATTTCGTTTCTTCCTGACGCCGGAACATAGATTAGCGTGGCGAAGAAACGAAGAAACGAAGTTTAATAAATAAACTTCGTCTTTTCGCCACGCTATTTATCGTATTTTATCGTACTTTATCGTACTTTAATTATCGCCCTGTCAGATCGATAATTTGCAAATTTACGCCTGGCAAATATAAGCGCCTTAACCTTCGGTTCTTCGTTTCGTCGCCACGCTGTTTTATATCGTTTCTTCGCGGTTTCGTTCCTTCGTGGCGAAGGAACGAAACCGCGAAGAAATCATAATTATCGCCTCTTAATCCTCGTCTTTTCGCGCGAAGGAACGATAAAAGAGACGAAGATTAGCGTTCCGGTCACACATGCGCAGATGCGTACTAACAATTAAGACAGCCATTGTATGAATAATTAATAATATATCAATGTTTTGTCTCTCTTTCAGTTTTTTATGTCTACCGTTTTATATATGTACTGTATAAGTAAGAATAATAGAATCAGATTTGATATCAAATTACTTGTGCATTAAATTAATTATATTAATTTCTACTTTTGATTTTCAGATTTAATTCCTGTAAACATGGTAAACCCGAAAGTAGAAACTAATAGAATTAATTTAATCCACATGCACTTTGATAGCCAAATTTCAATTCGTATAATCTTACTTACACAGTACATATTTAAAACGTCATACATAAAAAAACCCAGAGAAACAACACGGATATATTATTAATTAATTATAAAATGGCAGTCTGCTTGTTAGTACAGATCTGCGCATGTGCGACCGGAACGCGCTAATATTCGTCTCTTCTCCTTTCGGGGGTGAAGGGACGAAGAGACGATAATTATCGTTTGGGACGAAAATTATCGTTTGCTCGTGGCGAAGAAACGAGGAAACGAAGATTAAGAACACTAAATTTCGTCTCTTGACTAGTTCCTTCGTGACGAAGGAACGATAATTCGCGTCCTGCATGCGTTAAACAGTGTGGCGACGAAACGATGAAACGAAGATTAAGGGGTGTTAATTCGAGAGGCGCAAATTTACGCGGCGCAAATTTAATCGACCTTATAGGGCGATAATGTTCGTCCCTTCTGGGCGAAGAGACGATCATTAACTTGCTGAAAGACGAATTATTAAACCTCGTTTCTTCCCTTCGCTAATCTTCGTTCCGTCGCCACGAAGAGACGAAATGTCCCTAACGAGCCACCATAGTACTATTACAGTTCCTCCACTATCACAAAATTAATAGTTGCATAGTTTTTAAACGGGATTTTTGTGTCGCCCACACATGCGTGGGGTAGACGTATTCACCTATTCGCCAATATGTTTATACATTCTTTAAAATTCCCGCTTTCTCTGGGCTCAGGACCACCAAACTTCATCCATGCCTTTCTGGCATTGATGGTTCACTACCCTGGGTGTTCATGTTTGATTCCCCAAGGTCAATGTCACTGAGGACTTTCACGTTTTTATCATTTGCATTTATGTCTTTTGTTTTGCAAATACAATTTAACCCTTTGTCCGATTGGAGCAGCTGTCATCTTCAGCACTCAATCTCATTGTCAATTTTGTTTTAATGTGTAGGGTCTGTTCTGCAAATACATATTTTCTCGTAGTATTTTCGGGAAAAAATAATCCCGTACATATAACAGTATCGAAATGCATAACGAACCAAAAATACAATATTCCCACATGTACATTTGTATTTCATGTTTTGCTATGGACATAAAATGAACTCAAAGTTGAGTTGCAAATATGTATAATAAATAATGGAATTATATTATTAATGCAATACATGTATTATCTGTTTATACGCCCGTTCGAAAAAGGACGTATTTGTATTCGCCGTGTACGGGCGGGCCGGCAGGCCATGGACACAGCTTGTCCACGAAATTACTAGACTGCTACTTGACGGACCGTGACCAACTTAGGCATGCATGTTTATCACGGCAAGACAAAGACCCTATTGATTTTCAAAAGTTGCTGGTGACTTATCTCCCCTTGGTGGACAGTTTTTTAATTTTCGCATTATGTAACCTTTTCCACGCAATAACTCAAGTTCCACTTGACACATCGGAACCACCAAATTCAGCATACATGTTTATCACGGCAATACGAATAATCACATCTAAAAACTATTGAATTATTTATGCCCCCTTGGTGGCTATTATTTACGTTCGCCTTCTATGTCATTGTCCATGCAATAATGCAAGTTCTGCTTCGGCATACATATGCAAGACGGAATTGATCGATTTTCCAAAACAAAATAATGAGCTATTTCCGCGCTTAATAGCTATTTTTAATTTTCGCGTCTGTATCTTTGTTCTCGTGATCACAATTTCTACTTGTTTATTATGGCAAGAAAAAGAACCCTAATGAGTTTTCCAGCGAGTTATCTCCCCTCGTTTACTGGCTATGCCTCGACGAGCGTATATTATGACCAACGGCACTATTATGTTATGTTATGTATTAGCCGTAACATATTGGCTGGTATTGGTAGACCAGAACATAGATGGTGTTTCATTTGGCTGTACATGTCTGTATTTTATAGGAGACGATGAAATGTGCGAGATTGACCAAGAACCAAAGAAGGACAAGACTACGGCACTACGTAGACAACTTCTGCCAGCTCTGCCTAAAGTTTCATCACTTCATAGGATTCGACCCCGTTAGCCCGACCTAAACTGACAATAGCTGTTGACACGATTGTGACAATCAATATTTTGTTGTAACTGTATTTCTGTTCAACCGAGATAGTAATTTTCTATTCTATTGCTGATGAAAGCAATACCGTTTTACTCCAAATGCTGCTGTTGTGTATGGAAGCATCCTGATGTCAATGCTAAAATATACGTAACTCCTAATTAGGAGATACTATCTCCTAATTGAGATACTAACTCCTAATTAGTAGATAGTAACTCCTGATTAGGAGATACTAAGTGATAATTGGGAGTTATTATCCCTAACTAGGAGACACTAAGGAGATTTTTTAGCATTGATACATATACTAACTCATAATTAGGAGATACTAAGTCCTAATTATGAGATAATAGGTGCTAATTAGGAGTTGCTATCCAATTAGGAGATAAAAAATAATTCATTGGAACCAGGACGCTTCCATAGTTGTGTGATGCCGATTTAAATAAAACAAATCACCAAATGTGGCTAAGTTAATGTTTTCACATTCCAGCAACGTTCTCTCATTTTAGAGTTCATGTAGCACTATTTTTAATTGTATGAACACGTGGTCGTAATGACGTTGTTTAGGAACATGTTCTTGACATGCAGTGTGTGATTTTACGTTGTGATCTGTACTTCAAGGAAACTTTGAACATATGTGACATAAAAATCATTACGTGAAATTTTATGTTAATGAATGTTTTCATACAATTTAACATCGCTACGTCAAATCTACGCCAAGAACACGTTTCTAGATAACGCTTCACCAACGTTAAAATTATGACAATGATACAACGTAAAATCACTACGTGAAATCTACAACAGGAAAATTTTCTTAAAATATGTTGTACCAACGTTATTATGCCAACGCTTCAGGAATGTTGTTGCACAACGTAAATTCCCTACGTTGTATCAATGTCATTATGCCAACGTTTTCTGAATGTTGTCATAAAACGTTAAATCCCTAAGTGAAATCTACGTGAGGAAAACTTTACCAATTTATGTTGTAACAACATCAGTATGCCAACGTCTTGTGAATGTTGTGTTTAAACGTACAATACGTGAAATCAACGACAGGAACTCTTTCCTAATTACGTTGTTCCAACGTCGGTATGCCAATGTTTTGGGTATGTTGTCTTAAAACGTAAAATAACTACGTGAACTCTACGACAAGAAAACTTTCCTGAAGTATTTTGTACCAACATCATTATGAAAACGTAATGTGAATGTCGTCATAAAACGTATAATTACTACGTGAAATATACGACAGGAAAACTTTCCTGCAGTACGTTGTTACAACGTCATGATGAAAACGTCTTGTGAATGTCGTCCTAAAACGTAAAATCACTACGTGAAATCTACGACAGGAACACTTTCCTGGAGTACGTTGTACCAACGTAATTATGAAAACGTCTTGTGAATGTCGTCATAAAACGTAAAATCACTACGTGAAATCTACGACAGGAAAACTTTCCTGAAATACGTTGCTACAACGTCATTATGAAAACGTCTTGTGAATGTCGTCATAAAACATAAATTCACTACACTACGTGAAATCTACGATAGGAAAACTTTCCTGAAGTACGTTGTACCAACGTCATTATGACAACGTCATGTGAATGTCGTCATAAAACGTAAAATCACTACGTGTAATATACGACAGAAAAACTTTCCTGAAGTACGTTGTACCAACGTCATTATGAAAACGTCTTGTGAATGTCGTCATAAAACGTAAAATGACTACGTGCAATATACGACAGGAAAACTTTCCTGAAGTACGTTGTACCAACGTCATTATGAAAACGTATTGTGAATGTCGTCATCAAACGTAAAATCACTACGTGAAATCTGCGACAGAAAAGCTTTCCTGAAGTACGTTATTACAACGTCATTATGACAACGTCTTGTGAATGTTGTCAAAAAAGGTAAAATCACTACGTGAAATCTACGACAGAAAAACTTTCCCGAAGCACGTCGTGCCAACGTCATTACTAAAACGTCTTGTGAATGTCGTCATAAAATGTAAAATCATTACGTGAAATCTACGAAAGGGAAACTTTCCTGAAGTACGTTGTACCAACGTCATGGTGAAAACGTCTTGTGAATGTCGTCATAAAACGTAAAATTACTACGTGAAATCTACGACAGGAAAACTTTCCTGAAGTACGTTGTACCAACGTCATTGTGAAAACGTCTTGTGAATGTCGTCATAAAACGCAAAATCACTACGTGACATCTACGAAGTACGTTGTACGAATTTCATTATGAAAACGTCTTGTGAATGTCGTCATAAAACGTAAAATTACTACGTGAAATCTACGACAGGAAAACTTTCCTGAGGTACGTTGTACCAACATCATTGTGAAAACGTCTTGTGAATGTCGTCATAAAACGTAAAATCACTACGTGAAATCTACGACAAATTTTACTTTCCTGAAGTACGTTCTACCAACGTCATTGTGAAAATGTCTTGTGAAGTACGTTGTACCAACGTCATTGTGAAAACGGCCTTAATATTAAGAGCAAAATCATTGATGAATAGGTCAAATAATAGAGGAGACAGAGAACAGCCCTGACGTAATCCACGGTGTACATCAAACCACTCGGTTTGTAGACCGTTAAGTCAGACACATGACGATACACCAGTAGGTAATGATTTAACGGCACCTAACAGTTTCTCGTTAATACCCACAGTAGCAAGCCTTGCCCATAGTTTGCTTATGTCAATCAAGCCATATGCTTTCTTAAAATGAATGCACAGATTGTAGACACTACATTTTAAAGGCTGCTTATAATGCCGAAATATATATTGTACAACCTTCGTTTAATTCCCCGTGAACAGGTTTCATTTACTTAACATGACGATTTATGGTTTATATCCGTTTAATAAGAACATAGAAACTTGCAGAATTATACACGAAGGAGACCGAAATGCAACTGTCGCGTGCCAACTATTGAAGATCATTTGTGGCTGTGACTGGAGAAATGGGGCTTATGGGATTTGTGACCAGTGTCACTTCTCATTAAATATCACATTCTTGTAGCCTGATAATGATCTATAGTGCATGTTATAAGCATGCCGATGTTTCGTTGATGGAATGGCGAACGGTGTAGATCCTGATCTGGATCTACACTGGTTGCAACACCCATAAGCCACATTTCTCCAGTCACAGCCACATATAAAGTAGGCACGCGTACAGCGGTCATGATACAGCCATTGATGCGACTGATGTATCCCTCAGCTCAGCCTGGACAAAATGACACGTCGCAACAGTGTGTTCAATTATGTCACGACATGTATTTACATGCCATAACTTGGGCATGATCTGTTAAATGTACATGTCCACACAGTAGTCACAAAATGTTCTTTATATCGGAGATCACGTTGGACATTTTCTGGCAAAATAAACATTCATTCACCATTATCCCACGTATTTATTGGCATTATTATACATTTTATATCAGACGTAAATTTCCACACTGATATCACGGAAGATAACCGTGTTTCCTTAAAATGTTAACGGACATTACTATTTATTCTCTGTATTTATGTTTTGATGTGCAATTATCCTACTTATAATCTGTCGAAAAAATAGTTTTTTTCGGGTGACGTATTTAATTAGCATAAATAATTAAAAAATATGATGCATCATTTGCATATGAAAATAACCTGATACCACCGCGAGTCACTATCAGTAAAATAAATATTACTAAATTATTATATCTGTATAGCGGGCACTCGTAATTTTTAGAACTGGTGGGATAGTGACACAGTTATACACTTATTTAATTCCTATAAAGAACAGTTTGTACCTACTGAGTGGTCATGTACCCTTAGTAATACGGGATATCATATTAAACAATTACAAAACGAATAGTGCATCTGAATCACCGTAAATGATTCATTCTTGCTATCATTTTTGCAAACATTTCTACACATGGTATAAACTTGTTTATATATTGACGTAGATCATCAATTCGAAAGTGAATGATTATTTATGAGATGACGCTGCCCCCAACGTAATATGTGACGTAATTTTTCAGCAGAATTTCTTTAATATCTTCCTAACAAGCGGACTGATTTTGATAATATATAGTGCACCAAAGATGCTGCCTAGTGTGCCGTATGATTGCTCTAAAAGTTATTTACACCAACTTATAACTTTCACAAAGAATCTAGTACAGTTTTTTGCTTACATACGTGTGCTCTAGATTTTCAGTTACATAGACGGTAATTACCGATTATTCGACGAAACGATTGAAGGATGAGATTAACCCTTAGACCGCTATCTTAATTTTTTGTCGGCTGCTTTTTGTTTTTTATTTTCCATTTTTATCATAAAAAACATGCTTTGACAGCAATTTTGAATAATTTACAACATGCTTTGACAGCACTTCAGAATCATTTTCATTAGAAATGATTCTGAAGTGCTGTCAAACCATGTTTTTATTGACAAATAAGGCAATATATAAAAGCAACAGCAGACGACACTTGTTGTGTGTAGCAGTCTAAGGGTTAAAGCAAACATGTACAATAAGGTGCATTCCGTTCCGCATTTGCTGCGCTATGTTTCTTAATTATCCGTCATTCCGTTAAAGCAAATAATTATACTGTAAACACACCTAAAAACATGACGTCACGTCGTTCGGAAACGACGTGGTCTCACATTCTGTTAACACACGACGTACGTAAACGATAACAAACATAACTGAATTTAACAATGCCAGAACTGAATGTTATCGCTGACATAGTCGGAGTTGTAGTTTCCAGTCAAAACAAGTTTGTCACGTGACTACTAATCGCGAATGCATCGGCGGAAACTATGAATACTGTATTTAGCAAAACTAGAGTTTAGATACAAATCCACCGTTAAATGTTATTTTACCATCTGTTGTGCTCACATTTCATCCACATCTGAGACACTGTGCCTTGTCGAAATATGTACAACATTGTATTTATAACACCTTATTGATATGTGTGCATTACAATCCATAAACGTATTAGTTATTAATATCTGCGATTTTACATCAACGTATCTCATGCTGACAACACTTCCATTGATTCATGATATATGTGTCACATTGCGACTCTACGGTTGCCTTGTTCTAGGCAAGGAGTTAACCCTTTCACCCTACGTGACTGGAATGCAACCAATCCAATGGTCACAAAATTAGACTAGTCAGACTAGTCCATTTATGAAAAGGGAGTGTTTTTGTTCTCTGAAAAATATGAAAATTACTTGCAAAAAGTGCAGATCCTGATGAGACGGCTCTTCACGAGCCGGCTCATCTGAATCTACACTGTTTGTCCATACATACAGGCATGTGGTGTTGTAAAGGGTTAAGCTTAGATATAGTATGTATGTCCCTGTTCAATGAGAGGGACTCTATAAAATAGTTATCATCTTTTTATGTTTAGTCAGTAAAATGTGTTTATACTAGAACACCTTGTTTCCGTAAGTTCGGGAGACGCACAGGATGTTGCCATGTGTGTTCATGCTAGATTTGATGTCAAATAGCCAATCACGTAATAGTATCGCAATTCGACAGCGCGTTTAGCGACGACGCTACATTGAAACAAACATGTTAACTATAAGTATTACATAAAGCGGTGGCGGCTGAAATGAAATGGTATCAAAAGTGGCGTCAACGGATTTCCGTACCCGAAACCTATTGTACATGTCGACATGTATTCCACATGTCAGCGGCGGCATCTCTATTATGGATGTGCTAATAATTATAGTATGCCACAGGAACTAGCCTTACTGTCTGTTCCACGTTTTTCTGCCAACAAACTTTTGGCTATTAAAGGTGCATGCCCACTCTGTAGGCACAAACTGTTCTTTATATCAGAGACATCATTTGAGACATTTTCTGGCAAAATAAACATTCGGTCACCATTACCACACGTATTAATTGGCATTATTATACATTTTATATCCTGAGTAAATTTCCACACTGATATCAGGGGCGATAACCGTGTTTCCTTAACATGTTACCGGACATTACTATTTATTCTCTGTATTTATTTGTTTATGTGCAATGATCATACTTTATAATCTGTCGAGAATATTATTTGTTCAGGTGACGCATTTAACTAGTATAAATACTTAAAAAAATATCATGCCTCATTTGCATATGAAAATATCCTGATACCACCGCGCGTCACTATCAGTAAAATAAATATTACTAAATGATTATATATGTATAGCGGGCACTAGTAATTTTGAGAACAGGTGGAATAGTGACACAAGTATACACTTATTTAATTCCTATACATAACAGTGTGTACATGTACCTACTGAGTGGGCATGTACCTTTAAACACATTAAATCTAAAACAATATTTAAATGTAAAAACTTTTTCATCAATAACAAAAATGTCACCCTCCCCAAAAAATAAGTATTTGATGAAATTTCATCAAATATTGATTTTATTGCGAAAAAACGATGTTCCTGTGGGAATTTAACATGGGGGCTAAAAATAAGATTTGTTTAAATAATCTTTTATTTGTGGACCGATTTTCAAAATATACACTTTCGTTTTCTTAGTTACATAATTCCCAAGCTATCTAGCCAATGTAAAATTCCCAAAAGAAAATGATTTTTTCGCTATTAAATCAATAATTGATGTTATTGGTGAAAAAGTACTGACATTTAAATATTCTTTTGATTTAATGTGTTTAATAGCCAAAAGTTCGTCGGCAGAAAAACGTGGAACAGACAGTAGTTCTATTGAACTTTTGTTTTGAGCCTTCTTTGGACGAGTGACCAGTGGTTGGTTGATTATATGCCTACTTGCAAAACTTTCTGTTTGCCGGTCGTAGCTGACATACGTACACGTATATCGTTATTGTTTTGCATTTTCATTGAAAATTTAGAATAATAGTACAGTGTATATGTTCAATGTCTACTTAAAGAAGCAAATCTTCCGGTAAAATGTATGCATAGTGTGAAAAATGATATGCTGATTTGATGAAAATCAACATGAAATAGAAAAGAAGATTTTGGTTATGCTGAACAGGAATAAAATCAACAAGGGCTTGTTGTAACTAAGCTAATCCCCTACTGTCTGTTTCACGAAAGTTGCCCACATTTTATGGGCATCTTAACAATACAAAAACAATATTGTTTTCGATAATATTATATTATAGCAAAATTTAAGATTGAGCCTTATTTTTATTTCGTGAAAATTGGTAAAATATTGATTTTATCACGAAAAAATGATTTGTCTATGGGAATTTAACATGGGGAAAAGGAGGATGAGGGGGAGGAGTCATAAAACGATCTAACTAAGAAAACAAAAGTTAGATTTTGAAAATCGGTCCACTATTTCTGAAATAAGAAAGCATTCCCCATGTTAAATCACAGAGTGAAGATGTCTATGGGAATTTAACATGGGGAAATTGATTTTTCACAATAAAATCAATATTTAACCAAATTTCACGAAACGGAAAGAAGGCTCATTCTTAAATTTGTATAAAATTTAATATTATAAAAAAAATATTGTTTTTGCACAGTTTATATAGCCGTAACATTTGGGCAAGTTTCGTGAAACAGACAGTAATAATAAGTCCTCATTGACCCTGGATGTTCATAATGCTCATACGTTGGAGGTGTGAAGAAAAAATCACCATCTTCAGACAGGTATTGTAGCAAACTACCATAAACATCGGTGAAGGGGTTAGACAGTTTTTGAGAAAACAAAACGAAACACACTAACGCCGTTGCATTACAAAGTTAGCATAT